>OX422213.1:362972351-363289851 GCA_949130495.1 Sambucus nigra | reverse complement strand
CTTATAGCCACCTTTACAAAAGTTGGGGAGAGCTTATACAATATGGTCAATATTTTATCTCTCTAGTTGACAACAAAATATAATTAAAAGTGTTATAATTACAGCTCGAGTAATTTTTTCATGTATTATTTAAATAATGGACACGTTCAACATTAAGATCTTAAAATAAACACATAATCATATCTGTTTACTATTGGATGGAAGTCTATTTAACACAACCTAGGATATAAGAGGATAAGAAAATGGATAGTGATTTTTGAGACTTTACAATAGAAAGTAAAGTTACTTTCCTTCATCCTTATGAATTTCATAAGTTAATTAATAAGTTTTTTATAAGTTGAGATGTAAAGAAATGTGTGTGGGTAATGATTACATTTATACCATTAAAACCATTTAGGTAGTTAGAAGACGCCTGATTGGAATTAACACAGACTTTTAAGTGTTCTTGTCAGTTACCATCATAACAATATGCCAAAATCTTATATTAAGAAATGATCTTCATTAGATGCCCCTCAAATAATAAACGAGAGTGTATCTTAGTGTTTATTTAAGTTACATCTAATTCCATTTTTAGTTTAAGTTCTCATAGTGTTGGTTTAAGTTTTCTAGTAGCCGGTTCATATTTCGGCTATTCGCTCATTATTTTTAAATATTAAGAATAATAACAAATATCATTTTTACAAATGTTAGTTTGTGTTCTGAAACTTGCTTAGAAACCTACAATCGATATGAAGATTGATATTATTAATTGTTCTCGTGGTGTATATCTTCATCAAGGATAAAACATTGAGAATAATAAATTTGTCGATGAAGTATCTTAACCTTGTTATCTTAAGAGATATTTGGGTCCAGTGGTTATCAGTTTCTCATATTTGATTAATTTTTAGAAACTTGGAGGGCGGGAGGTACATAAAAATGTCTCGTTCTTTTGGAAATCGCGCGCTGAAGAATTCTTTGGGACAAATTTAAGTAATATTAAAAAACCATTGTGTATTTCTAGTAGAGTACATCAATGGTGAAGATTCATATAGTATCTATACATGGTATGTGACTTATAGTGATATTTACCCTCTTGGTGTTTCTTTTTATTCACTATAGTTGGTTTATGTTGGCCTTTTGGTATTCATTGGTATTTCCAAATCAAGAATAGCACTAGGATGATTAATGATTATTTTTTCTCTATAAATGTGTGTATATATGTGTATTTAGACGCACAATGATATATGTGTGACGTATGATGATTTGGATGTCTTTTTGGTATATATGTGTATTTAGACGCACTAAGACCATTTGAATTTATAGATAAACCTCAAAAAGAAATATTTATTCTAGAAAAGAACAATTTAGGAATATCTACTAAACCACATACTTGCTTTTTAGAATTGTTCATACAACATAAAGATTGTCCTAAAAGACTTTTAGCCTTTATAGACACAGGATGCTCACAAAGTATTTGTAAGGCTAATGCCTTTCCTGCAAATTATTTTCTAGACAGTAATCAAGATATCCATGGAAAGGTAGCTAATGGAGAACCACTTACCTTATATTTTCCGATTATTCCTATTTATTTTAAATTAGAAAATCAGACTAACAAAACTGTTAATCGTCGATTTTGGATAATGGATCCTCGTCTTAGTTTCACAAGAAACATCATTTTAGGACAAGACTTTATTAATAAATATTATCCTTATACTCAATATAATGATAAGATATTATTTAGTAACAAAGAGGAGTTTAATATTACTGTCCCTCTAATAGATCACAAGATTGCTTTTGACCTTATGTAAGTTAGACCTAATTTTAAGCTAACAAACCATCAGAGTTCTTCAGCTGAGCATGGTGGTCCTAGACAAACAAACCAACAAGAAGCCCTAGAAAATAACTAAACCCTTACAAAAAGAATGTAAGTGTCCAGACCAAAAGTGTTATAAGTAAGTAAATAGAACTTATACAACAAGATATTT
Organism: Sambucus nigra; assembly: GCA_949130495.1. NCBI lineage: Eukaryota > Viridiplantae > Streptophyta > Magnoliopsida > Dipsacales > Adoxaceae > Sambucus > Sambucus nigra. Next base: position 363,287,887 of record OX422213.1, on the reverse strand, counting down.
TAGACCAAGCCCAGCAAACCTTATTAAAGGTTTAAGCTATATCCAAACAAAAGAAAATGAATATAAAAGCAGAAAAAGAAAAGATTAGAAAACTAGCAGAGCCTAATTTAGGAGAAAATTGCATTGCCAAGTGGGACAAAGATCAAAGTTATTGTAACATCCCTATTAATCCAAATGCCACTATTAACGATGGAACATATAAGAAAGGATATTCACAAGAATATAGAGAAGAATTTAAAAAAGACATGGACGAAATGCTTAAGCACGGCATTATTAGAGTAAGCAAAAGTAGACATAATAGCCTTGCTTTCTATGTTCAAAATGAGTCTAAACGAAAGAGAGGAAAAAGACGTATGGTCATAGGTTATAGAAACCTTAATAAGAATTGTGAGTTTGACTCTTATAAGATACCAGACAAGAATAACATAATTAATCTAATTGAAGACAAAATTATATTCAGCAAGTTTGATTGTAAATCAGGCTTTTAGTAAATAAAGATGCATCCAGATAGTATAACTTGGACAGCCTTTAGTGTGCCCCAAGAAATATATGAATGGTTAGTTATGTCATTTGGATACTTGAATGCTCCTCAAGTATTCTAAAGAAGAATGGATAATATATTTAGGCTTTATTCAGAATTTTGTCTTATTTACATAGATGATATTCTTGTAGCTAGCAAGACTGAGATAGAACATGTAGACCATCTTAAGAATATTATTTTAGAATTAGATAAACATGGTATTGTGATTTCTGAAAAGAAAATGCAATTATTTCAGACTGAAATAGATTTTGTCGGAATGTATATTAATAAGGAAAAAGCATCATCAACAGAACACATAACTAAAAAGATTCTTGATTTCCAGATCAACTTAAAGATAGAAAACAATTACAATCATTTTTAAGATTGCTTAATTGTGTTGCAGACTTTATTAAAGACCTTTCTGTGACACCCCGACTAATTAAATACCGGGTAGCTACTCCTTTATTAAATTAATTCAAAATGCCAAGTTGGTTCAGTTAATAGCATCACTGTCGAAAACATTTTAATAATTACTAACCACCTAGTATTTGAAAAGTAAGTGCCAAATTTTAAGTTAAGTCTGATTAACATGCAGTAAAAGAATAATGGAAGAGCAACAACCATTCACCATAATGAAGTAACGAATAACCAACGAAGTAAATATAAATCCGGAGGAAACTCCTCCCAACAATCCCAACAAAAGGAAATAATACTACAAGTCTGAAACCTGAATAATTACATGCCAAAAGTCTGAATACTGAAATATATGAAATGTCTCTAAAGAAATGGGCGACATGCCCTACAACTGATAACTACTGAATATAGAGTCAAAGTAGATGAAGCGTCTACAAGCAAAGTCCTGTAACTTCCACAAACAGCTACAGCTCGTCACCTGAATGCGAATCCTATGCATGGTGTCCTTGTGGCTGGGCACCTAAAATGGTTTTTACAAAAATATATTTTTGAAAGCAAATGGGTCAGAGCCCGAAAGTGGAAAACATTTTGAAAACAGCAAGTGTTTTAAAAACATTAAAACATTAAATGCAAAATACATGTTAGGACGTGCACTCACATGAAATTCTCACCTCTCGACTACATGTGCACTCCTAACGTACATTACCCATCTAAATGATCCATATATCTAACCAAAACGTAATAAGTTCTACCTCTTACTACTCGATTCCCATGTTACATTCTAACGTTACCAAATAAATAGAGGGCTTTACTTAAACTCAGATTCTCAATATGTAATATATTTCACTATCAGTTAACCCGTTATGTTTTCTCAAAACTATACCATAATTATATTCACAATATTAACATGAAGGTTCCCATTAATTAAGTGTATATTATTCACATCATAAATATACAATACAAGCACCCCGAGAACTAAGCTGCGGTGCACACATACTCTGCTATCCATCCCGGTACATCACGTACATAAGGATCACATATTCCGAATCTCTCCGAAATAGTTCACAGATAACAACATCACAAATAATGGGGGCGAACACAGTCACATCACATGGGTCACGCACATACCTGCGCTCCCACGATCAGCAGACTTATTAACATCCCAATAAGTCCTTCTCTGACCTATGTTCATCGAGGTAACCAGTCTAAATCCGGGCAACACAAGGATTAGAGGGCCCTAAGCGAACGCAAACCTCCCGTGATAGCAAGTATGGTAGGTATGTCATACACATAAAATCAATACATATACTAAGTATGAACACGTCTTAGTAATCACCATAATATATTGGTTCATATCTCTTCTCGTACCGACATATAATACTACACCATTTATATGCCCCTGGTTAATATAATTAATTAGGCCGTCAATAGCTCACATCGTAATAGACACTCACGTCCTACTTCATATTTTTCCTTTAGGTTCAAACTACACTTCTAGGTTTGAATCCTCATTATATCCCAAACATCCCAAATATATCAATTACTCATCGAGGAAAGGCTATCTCTACCTATACACAAGGTTACGGGGCACTCGGGATCAAAACAGGCTAAAAATCCTAAACTGTCAACTCGTTCGAAGTCTCGTTCGAACGAGGTTGTTCGAACGAGAGTTCGTTCGAACGAACTGGGTCTTCTAACGAGATCTCGTTCGAACGAAAATCTTCGAACGAACATCACTCTCGTTAGAACCCAGACTGTCAACTCGTTAGAAGCTCGTTCAAACGACCTGGGTAGGTCTTCTAACGAGTGGCCAGTTTCAAGCCCAGAAATTCCTATCTCGTTTTTCAAACTTTCCTTCCTCTCTAATCCCCTCTAAACATCAATCCAACACTTGTTCAAGGATCCTAATCATTCTTACACATACTAGATCATATATTAACACGTTTTGTGGGTTTAATTCAACTTAAATATCATCCAATCATCAATTCTCTACACTTTTCCCCAATCTCAAGAACATGAACCCTAGAAATTTCTATGTTCATTAATGGGCATGATTAATCCGTTTTTGTTTCATCCAAATATGTAATATCATCAGATAAATCACCTACCCACATCTCTACATGCAATTCTTCATCAAAATACTAGTTTCAAATTCCAATTTAATGGGTTTTCATAAATCTCCCAACAACAATAAAATTTTATAAATTCCTACGCATGGAAGAAGCATTCTTTGCAAGAAAACGAAATTAAATCACTTGCCTTCTATGAATCTCTGAATTTGATGACGAATTTGATGAACGGATCTCTCTCCTCTGCAGATTTCTCCTCTCCTCTCTTTCTACAAGCTTTCTTCTCCAAGGTTAATGGTGGCTATGGAGGCTAGGGTTTGTCTTAGGAACACTTTCAATAACCTCCGTAGTCTATTTGGGTATTAGTGGGCTTAGTGGGTTAATGCCTAATCAGATATTAACTCCCAATTTTCGTAGCTATTAATTCCTCAAAATGCAAAATTACCAAACTACCCTTACACGTTGCCGGTATGGCCTAAAAATGCCCCGGGACCCAAACCAAACCCCCGGCTAGTGTTTTCTGACTATTTCGACCCTTACGGACGCGTTGGCGCACTCAAAACGACCATACGGTTTATAGAAATAAAATTCACTTTTTAATATCATAATTATATACCATGACGCGACTGTCACACGCGTCTCAACAAAATTTCCAAATTGCCGTATTTTAATCTCACGACAAATTTCATAATTCAAAATTCATATATAATCATATATGCACATATAATCAAATACCAACTCGCATCTCGCTAGTATTTTAACCCGGATTAATTTCCAATTAATACGCATTTAATTTAATTAATCCCATAAAATAAATATCACAAAAATACGGGGTATTACATACTTCCCCCCTAAAAACTGAATTTCGTCCCGAAATTCGGAACTAGAAAGTACCTGGTAAGAACAACTCCGGATAACGTTCGCGCATCTCATCCTCGCGCTCCCATGTGGACTCCTCGACATTATGATGTCGCCACTGAACACGCACTAACGGAACTATCTTTGACCGCAGTTTCCGCTCACTTCGGTCCAAAATCGCAATCGGTCCCTCCTCGTAGGAGCTATCCGGCTGGAGATCGATGTCCTCCAAAGCAATGTGAGAATGAGCCAAATCGTCTCTAAGATATTTCCTTAGCGAGGAAATATGAAACACATCGTGAATCCGATGTAAATGCTCTGGTAATCCAAGACTATACGCAACCGGTCCAATCCGCTCAATAATAGGAAATGGTCCCACATATCTCGGTGCCAACTTCCCTTTCTTCCCGAAACGCATAATCCCCTTCATAGGAGATACTCTGAGCAAAATCTGGTCCCCCACTTGAAACTCTCTGAAAAACCTCTTCGCATCAGCATAGCTCTTCTGCCGATCCTGAGCTACCCGGATGCGACTCCGAATCAATTCTATCCTCGCCGAAGTATCCTGAATCACTTCCGGCCCAAGTAGTTTGTTGTCCCCCACCTCCAACCAACATGCTGGGGAATGACAAGGTCTACCGTACAACGCCTCAAATGGAGCCATGCCAATGGTGAACTGGTAGGAGTTGTTGTAAGCAAACTCCACCAGTGGAAGATACTGCTCCCATCCACCCCCGAAATCAATGATACTCATACGTAGCATGTCCTCCAACATCTGGTTTGTACGCTCCGTTTGCCCATCAGTCTGCGGATGATACGCCGTACTCAACCGCAATTCCGTGTCCATGGCCTCCTGAAAACTCTCCTAAAACCGTGAAACAAATATTTTGTCTCGGTCAGACACAATATTTAAGGGTACACCGTGAAGTCTCACTATCTCTGCAATAAAGAGCGGGCATACTGTCCCGCAGTGTAGTCTGTCCTTACGGGTAGAAAATGAGCGACTTTGGTCAACCTGTCCACCATCACCCAAATGGAGTCATGACCTCTCTGTGACGTAGGCAATCCCGTGATAAAGTCCATGGATATGCTCTCCCACATCCACATCGGGACCTCCAACGGCTGTAGCAGTCCTGCCGGTCTCTGATGATCCACTTTTACTAGCTGACAAGTGGCGCATTTAGAGACAAACTCGGCAATATCTCTCTTCATCCCGCTCCACCAATACTGTCGTCTCATGTCTTGGTACATTTTGTCCCCACCGGGATGTACCGCGAACCGTGAGCCGTGCGACTCGGCCATCACCTCGTGCCGCAATTCCTCCCCTTCCGGAACTACCAATCTCCCATTGAAGCGTAATCCCCCGTCTGAGCTAACGGTATAGGATTCGGCTCCCTCTGCTAGTAATCGAACTATCAGCTCCTGACAGAACGAGTCATCTGCTTGTGCCTTTACCACTCTCGTGACAATCTGTGGCGTAACAGTCATTACCGACATGAATGATCGGGCCACTGCATCCTGGTGTCCCAATTCTTTCCACTTGGCCTTCCACACCTCTGCCACTTCATCTGTTGGCCTACGGCTCAACGCGTCTGCTACCACGTTAGCCTTTCCCGGGTGATACTGGATATCAAACTGATAGTCCTTCACAAACTCAAGCCACCTTCGCTGCCGCATATTTAACTCCTTCTGCGTGAATAGGTACTGTAGAGACTTGTGGTCTGTGAACAACCGAAACTTTTCTCCCAAAAGATAATGTCTCCATATCCGAAGGGCAAATACAACTGCCGCCAACTCCAAGTCATGAGTGGGGTAATTCTTCTCGTGAGGCTTTAACTTACTGGAAGCATAAGCAATGACCTGACTCTCCTGCTGCAATACACCTCCAAGTCCTTGTAAGGACGCATCGGTGTAAACCAAATACTCAACTCCCGGTCTCGGCAACGCTAACACAGGTGCTGAGGTCAACTTATCCTTCAATTCATCGAATGCCAACTGACAGGCATCACTCCAGATGAATGGCACACCCTTACGAGTCAGATGTGTCAAAGGACCTGCAATCTTCGAGAATCCCCGAATGAACCTCCTGTAGTATCCTGCTAGGCCCAAGAAACTACGAATCTCTGTCGGTGTCGTGGGTTGTCCCCACTCCCTCACCGCGGATACTTTCCCCGGATCAACAGATATCCCCCGGTCGGAAATAATATGACCCAAAAACTGGACCTCCTTCAGCCAAACCCGCATTTCTCATATTTTGCATACAACTCGTTCTGACGTAGTGTCTGCAAAACTTGCCTCAAATGCTCGGCGTGATCCTCCTCTGTCTGGGAGTAAACCAGAATATCATCGATGAAGACAATGACAAACTGATCTAGGAAATCCCTGAACACTCTGTTCATCAAGTCCATAAACACTGCTGGAGCGTTGGTCAAACCAAAAGGCATAACCCGAAACCCGTAAGAACCATATCTCGACAAGAACGCAGTCTTCGAGACATCCTCCCCCCTGATACGCAACTGATGGTATCCCGATCTCAAATCAATCTTTGAGAAGAAAGAAGCTCCTCTCAACTGGTCGAATAAGTCATCGATTCGAGGCAACGGATACTTATTCCGTATCGTGACCTTATTCAACTCTCGGTAGTCCACACACAATCTCAGTGAACCATCTCTTTTCTTCACGAACAACACAGGGGCACCCCACGGTGAAGTACTCCTCCGAATAAACCCCTGACCCAATAACTGCTCAATCTGATCCCGTAACTCCCTCATCTCAGCTGGAGCCATACGGTACGGTGCGCGTGCTATAGGTCTCGTACCTGGCAATAAGTCTATAACAAAGTCTATCTCTCGACTGGGGGGTAGGCCTGGTATCTCCTGAAACACATCAGAATACTCCCTGACAACTGGGATCGAATCTAAAGGAATCACAACCTCCTTAGAGGTATCCTCTTCTAGGTAATACAAATGAGCGGTCGAGCCTCCCTCTGGGCGAGGCATCGCCACTACAAACATCTCTTGCCCCGGAATGGCAAAAACAATGCTCCCACCGAAGCAATCAATCATGGCTCTATAATCAGCGAGCCAATCCATACCGATAATCACATCGTGAACATGCATATCTAATACCAACATATCTGCAGGTAGTACCAGACTACCAATCTCTACCCCCACTCCCCGGCATATAAAGAAAATAAGTGACCCACTCCCCAATGGTGAGTCTACACACGTCACTGTGCTCTCTGCCGTAGCTAACAACCCTAAGGCTTTCGCAAAATGTGTAGCTATAAAGCAATGTGTTGCCCCCGTATTAAACAAAACCCGACTCATAGTACCATGGATAGGAAACATACCCTCAATCGCGGGTGGTGCCTGCGGAGCTGCTGCCTGGTGGACGTTATAGACACGTCCATACTGTAACTGTCCCTGCTGCACAGGAACTGCTGGAATGGCTGGAAGAGCTGGCACCTGGGCTGGAGCTGGGAGGGCTGGTGGAAAAAGTGGCCTCTGTGGCTCATGTCGAGCACCCTGCTGCTGCTGTGGGGCCCTGCCCCTATCAGGACAGTCCTGGCGTTTATGGCCAGTCTTGCCACAAACAAAACACTTCCCCGGAAAGTTTCCCCCTCTCGGTCCCTGCTGCCACCGACCCTGGTGGCCGTTACCATTCCTTCACTGGCCCTGCTGGCCCTGCTGAAACTGATGCTGACCATTCTGACCCTGCTGGTTCTGATGGCCGTTCGGACCCTGATGGCCCTGCCGGAAACCTCCCTTTCCGTGCCTGAAGTTCCCTGACCTGAACCTCTTGTGGTCCCCTTGCTGGGTACCCTGATCACCCTGCCTCTGCCCCTGAAAAGATTGTGCCCCACTGGCACCATTTCCCCCAGTCCTGCCCTGATGGCTAGACTCTCCTGACCTCTTGCCTTCGGTCATTTGAAAGCGATGATCCTGGCAATGGAGCAATGCAGCGTTAACCACATCAGAATAAGTGGCTAACGAGAGGTTCCCTAACAAGTGCTGACGAATCCTCCATGTCAACCCGTCCGTAAATTTCTGTATCTTCTTTTCCTCCGTCGGTATCTCATCCGGAACAATGTTCAGAAGATCAGTAAATTCGGCCTCATACTCGGCCACAGTCTTACCCTCCTGTCGAAGGCTCATCAACTTTCTCCTCATTTCCGTATGAATAGCTGACGGAAAGTACTTGCGGTCGAACCGCACCCAGAACTCCTGAATAGTGAGGGTATCCCTCTCCTCTACGGTGGTAATAGACTCCCACCACTGCAGTGCTGACCCCACTAGCTTAAAAGTAGCTAGTATCTGCTTCTGAACATCTGTGCACTCATACATCCTCAAGTGTCGTTGTATATCCTTCCTCCACTGACTCGAAACTACCACATCGGAGCTACCTGCGAACTCCGGAGGGTGTGCTTTCTGAAAAGCATCACGTACACGTTCCCAAGCAGACGGGAATGCATGAGCCTGAACTGGCGCGGCTATCGGCGCCTGAGGTGGTGCCTGCTGAACTACAGCTAGTGCGGCATTTACCGCCTGAGCCACAATGGCTGCAACCTCGGCGGCATTCATCGTGCCCTGAGCTGGTGCGGGCTATGGTTCTGGCGTCGCATCCCTGGGAACCCTTTGTGCACGTCGTGGAGGCATCTGAAATAAGAATGAAGTTTATAAGTTCGCAGTTATAAACTTAAAATAGCTTAAGAACGTAGCATACACAAGAGAATACAACAGTCCTAAAATATAGGGCTCTATATCAAAGAAAGCTCAGCGGAAACATAATAAGTCGTTCAGATCCTAAAGGACACTAGAACCTGATGCTCTGATACCACCTGTGACACCCCGACTAATTAAATACCGGGTAGCTACTCCTTTATTAAATTAATTCAAAATGCCAAGTTGGTTCAGTTAATAGCATCACTGTCGAAAACATTTTAATAATTACTAACCACCTAGTATTTGAAAAGTAAGTGCCAAATTTTAAGTTAAGTCTGATTAACATGCAGTAAAAGAATAATGGAAGAGCAACAACCATTCACCATAATGAAGTAACGAATAACCAACGAAGTAAATATAAATCCGGAGGAAACTCCTCCCAACAATCCCAACAAAAGGAAATAATACTACAAGTCTGAACCCTGAATAATTACATGCCAAAAGTCTGAATACTGAAATAAATGAAATGTCTCTAAAGAAATGGGCGACATGCCCTACAACTGATAACTACTGAATATAGAGTCAAAGTAGATGAAGCGTCTACAAGCAAAGTCCTGTAACTTCCACAAACAGCTACAGCTCGTCACCTGAATGCGAATCTTATGCATGGTGTCCTTGTGGCTGGGCACCTAAAATGGTTTTTACAAAAATAGATTTGAAAGCAAATGGGTCAGAGCACGAAAGTGGAAAACATTTTGAAAACAGCAAGTGTTTTAAAAACATTAAAACATTAAATGCAAAATACATGTTAGGACGTGCACTCACATGAAATTTTCACCTCTCGACTACATGTGCACTCCTAATGTACATTACCCATCTAAATGACCCATATATCTAACCAAAACGTAATAAGTTCTACCTCTTACTACTCGATTCCCATGTTACATTCTAACGTTACCAAATAAATAGAGGGCTTTACTTAAACTCAGATTCTCAATATGTAATATATTTCACTATCAGTTAACCCGTTATGTTTTCTCAAAACTATACCATAATTATATTCACAATATTAACATGAAGGTTCCCATTAATTAAGTGTATATTATTCACATCATAAATATACAATACAAGCACCCAGAGAACTAAGCTGCGGTGCACACATACTCTGCTATCCATCCTGGTACATCACGTACATAAGGATCACATATTCCGAATCTCTCAGGAATAGTTCACAGATAACAACATCACAAATAATGGAGGCAAACACAGTCACATCACATGGGTCACGCACATACTTGCGCTCCCACGATCAGCAGACTTATTAACATCCCAATAAGTCCTTCTCTGACCTATGTTCATCGAGGTAACCAGTCTAAATCCGGGCAACACAAGGATTAGAGGGCCCTAAGCGAACGCAAACCTCCCGTGATAGCAAGTATGGTAGGTATGTCATACACATAAAATCAATACATATACTAAGTATGAACACGTCTTAGTAATCACCATAATATATTGGTTCATATCTCTTCTCGTACCGACATATAATACTACACCATCTATATGCCCCTGGTTAATATAATTAATTAGGCCGTCAATAGCTCACATCGTAATAGACACTCACGTCCTACTTCATATTTTTCCTTTAGGTTCAAACTACACTTCTAGGTTTGAATCCTCATTATATCCCAAACATCCCAAATATATCAATTACTCATCGAGGAAAGGCTATCTCTACCTATACACAAGGTTACGGGGCACTCGGGATCAAAACAGGCTAAAAATCCTAAACTGTCAACTCGTTCGAAGTCTCGTTCGAACGAGGCTGTTCGAACGAGAGTTCGTTCGAACGAACTGGGTCTTCTAACGAGATCTCGTTCGAACGAAAATCTTCGAACGAACATCACTCTCGTTAGAACCCAGACTGTCAACTCGTTAGAAGCTCGTTCGAACGAGCTCGTTCGAACGACCTGGGTAGGTCTTCTAACGAGTGGCCAGTTTCAAGCCCAGAAATTCTTATCTCGTTTTTCAAACTTTCCTTCCTCTCTAATCCCCTCTAAACATCAATCCAACACTTGTTCAAGGATCCTAATCATTCTTACACATACTAGATCATATATTAACACGTTTTGTGGGTTTAATTCAACTTAAATATCATCCAATCATCAATTCTCTACACTTTTCCCCAATCTCAAGAACATGAACCCTAGAAATTTCTATGTTCATTAATGGGCATGATTAATCCGTTTTTGTTTCATCCAAATATGTAATATCATCAGATAAATCACCTACCCACATCTCTACATGCAATTCTTCATCAAAATACTAGTTTCAAATTCCAATTTAATGGGTTTTCATAAATCTCCCAACAACAATAAAATTTTATAAATTCCTACGCATGGAAGAAGCATTCTTTGCAAGAAAACGAAATTAAATCACTTGCCTTCTATGAATCTCTGAATTTGATGACAAATTTGATGAACGGATCTCTCTCCTCTGCAGATTTCTCCTCTCCTCTCTTTCTACAAGCTTTCTTCTCTAAGGTTAATGGTGGCTATGGAGGCTAGGGTTTGTCTTAGGAACACTTTCAATAACCTCCGTAGTCTATTTGGGTATTAGTGGGCTTAGTGGGTTAATGCCTAATCAGATATTAACTCCCAATTTTCGTAGCTATTAATTCCTCAAAATGCAAAATTACCAAACTACCCTTACACGTTGCCGGTATGGCCTAAAAATGCCCCGGGACCCAAACCAAACCCCCGGCTAGTGTTTTCTGACTATTTCGACCCTTACGGACGCGTTGGCGCACTCAAAACGACCATACGATTTATAGAAATAAAATTCACTTTTTAATATCATAATTATATACCATGACGCGACTGTCACACGCGTCTCAACAAAATTTCCAAATTGCCGTATTTTAATCTCACGACAAATTTCATAATTCAAAATTCATATATAATCATATACGCACATATAATCAAATACCAACTAGCATCTCGCTAGTATTTTAACCCGGATTAATTTCCAATTAATACGCATTTAATTTAATTAATCCCATAAAATAAATATCACAAAAATACGGGGTATTACACTTTCTTTAAAAAGACAAAGCCTAACTTCCAAATTAAAAGGAACAGACGAGACTAACCCCTTTTAATTGGACTAACGATGATTTTGAAGTTATAAGACAGATTAAAGAAGCAGTCAAGAACTTCCTTTTACTTAAACTGCCTAATGCTGAAGATCAATTCATGGTAGAAACAATTGCCTTTGATAAACAATAGGGAGCTGTATACTTTGCCATTGATCATCAGACTAAAAGGAAGAAACTTTGTAGATATAGTTCTGGAACCTTTACAGATCCAAAAGCAAGATATGCAGCCCATGAAAAAGAAGTACTAGCAATAGTAAGGGCTATAGAAAAATATATGATTTTTCTTAGACCTAAACATTTTACTATTTATACTGACTCTTCTTATGCAGTAAAATTCAGAGACTTAGATTTGTCCAAATCAAGGACTAATAGACTTATTAGATGGCAATAATTGCTTAATGGTTATGACTTCTCAGTTATACATATTAAGGGAAGTAAAAATACCATTTCAGACATCATACCAAGAGAACCAATGTTTGCTAACACTAATATGATTTCATGTTTTATGTTGCAAACAGAAGACTTAGACGCAATGAGTTCCTCTGGAACAAATAGACTAATCAAAGAAGACATTGCAGACTATCTTAGACGCGTAAGACCAAATACTGGTGTAACGCAAAGACAGACTCATATTCAAGACTCTCAAGAAAGACCAATCTTGGAGAACTTTGATGATATCTTAGTTCCTCCTGAAAAATCTAGACATAAAATTGCTTCCCAGAATAGACTAATTGGAAAGATGTATTTTTCCCAATATTAAATAGACCAAAGATACCCAGACTTGATAAAATTTAGACAAGAATTTTCAGATGATGAGAATACTCTTATAGATGCCCTATGGTGGAATGTAAAGAATAGACTATAGGTAGAATTCAAGCAGAATTTGGTAGTTGTTGTCAGATTCATGAGAACTCAAAGACTTGCAGTTACTCAACTTAGTAGTACTGCTACTCCTAAACCTCGGACTCAAACGTATGGTCGGACTCAAACGTATGGTCAAACTCTTGGAGAATCCTCCAAAATTAGACCAAGTGATAATTTTTATTATCAGAAAAAGACCTTTAAGACTAAGATTGTTATACCGTTTGGTCATAATAATCTTCCAATTTCAGAAGACTATCAGAAAGAAGTTATAATAGCATTATTGAACATTTAAATATGTTATTATCTGAGATTAATGGAGATGCCTTAATGATTAGGAGTTTCTTCAAAGACGTTCCAAAAATTTATCTTTTCGAAAAAGCAGATATGGCTCAGATAACTTTAGCAGACCATGGGTTCATTTGACTTGTCCAGATAGATTGTAGAAGACTTTATTGCTCTTAGAAAAATAGTTCATGAGTACATCAGGAAGGTAAAAGACTTTCTTCCCCTGTTTTCCAGGATCTACCAGATTGCTCCAAGTTCCTGTAGAGGAATGAGAGTTGAAGGATTTAGACTCATTAGATTTTCCAATTATTCATTTGAAGACATTGAGATTCTATCCGAAGACGAGACTAAAGACCTAACTGTTGATAAGTCCAAACTCCAGATTGCCCAAGCTATGGAAACGATAGAAATCATGGAGTTGTTAACAAGTGAAGACAGGTGGTACATTGCATACCATAAAGAAGACCTCATTATCCAAGATGATGAGCCATTCAATGGAAGGCTCAAGAAAGAATCAAAAGACATGGTAGAGATAGCTTTGCCAGCTAGCCTTAGAGTGGTAGGCATCATTGATGAATTCTTCAACAATAATGCCCTACCAGACAATGACAAGGCATAAGAAGACACGGACGAGACAGATAAGGGCCCTCATTAGTTAAAGAGTTATTAAAAATGGAAGATGCCATTATCTCAACCATCAATTATTTAGATCTTTTGAAAAAGCAAAGATTCGTTACAATCACTAGACGACAGAAGACTTGACCCATGGGCCACCCAACGGCCTCATTTTCAAAAGAGAAACAGATCGAGACAAAGACCTGCTAGAATTATTAGAAGACATTAAAATAACTTTATGTAAAGACTTTAATTATTGTAATACTTTTCATCGGTTAGCTTTTTAGCCTCCGATTTTCAGTAATTTATAAGCTCCCTTATTCTATAAAAGGGACAGTTGGGTTGTATTATAGGGAGGGATATCTGAGAGAGAGAGAGAGAGAGAGAGAGAGAGAGAGAGAAAATCAAGTTAGAGAGAGAGCTCAGGAAGTAATATGTATATGAGTGAGTGAAAACCTCTCATAGTTAAGGAAGAGTTGTATTTACTTATTCTATGCAATAAAAGTATTTTATTTTCCAGAAATCTCTTATGTTAAATTGTTATTATTCTCCAAACGTCTGCAACTTTTTGTTCATAGAAGATTATTGTGTGGAACCTCTGGTGTAGCACGTATGTGTTATACTGTTGAACCGCCGTCAAGTGTCGATTTTCCGTGAGCCGTAAGCCAGGTGGGCGTTAGGCGTGGTGGCGTACAGATAGAAAACGGGTCCAACGCCAAACTAGTGGATTGAGGTGCGACACATAAAAAGGGAGTTGCAGGACGCACTGACCGAAGATGAATAGTAACAAAACTGAAGAGAAGAAGGAAAGAAGATAAAGATATTGTAGACCAGGAGGAAGGTATAAACTCGAACCAACCCCTTAACTATTTTACATATTATTGTTATAATTCAAAGAAACTGGCATGAGCCTACAAATCACTACAAACTTATTAGCGTTTGTTAATCAAAGAAAGCTAAACATAACAAGAGAAATCCAAGAGTGAACTCTTACAGATCCCTCGGATAAAGTATTTATAGAAACTGCTTTAACATATGCAGGAGGTACCTATAAATATATAAACCAAACTATTGAGTGGTTAGTACGTGAATTACCTAGAATAAAAATAATTAGAACATGGATATGTGATCTCTTCAACCAAGAATTAAGAACTAAAGAGTTCGCAGAAGAACTTTCAATACCTGAAAACTACCAAGAATATACTAGAATACTTGAAGATACTATAAACATATTAAAATACATTAGACGCAAAAGGTTAACTGAAACAAAAACTACTTTAATTAGAGCAGGAGGAATCCGTCAACTTTTTAAATACGCAGAGACAATTGCCCTAGAACGTATCGTAGATTTTTGTCATCCTATGGTGACGACGAATTAGACGAATTTATAGAAGACAACCTAATTTATATTGTTAATCAAATATATAAAGAAACTAAATTGATAAAACATCAGTACCTCATAAGGTATTTAAGAGTAGAATATTTTCCTCAAAAATCTTTTGAAATCTCTAAATATCCAAAGGAAAATATTTATATAGATAATCCTCACTATTACGAATTCCAGTACGATAGTGATGGTAGAAGCCTAACGAGTAGCCCTGAAACTTCTACCATATTAGAATAGATTTTAAGATAAGCTTAATAGACTTTAGAATCTATTGGGGTAGAAATTTATATTCCCAGAAATCTTAGAAAAAGACAATAGTATATAAAAGACGAAGTGATCCCCAAATAATTTTTGGACGGTAGTCGATCCGCAAACTAGGGCCGCACGAGAGCCCGACTCTCTCTCTCTCTCTCTCTCTCTCTCTCTCAGAGAGAGAGAGAGAAGCATGTTCTTGTGCACACTAAGTTTGCACATCATTTTTTTAAAGTAGCAAAAAAAATATTTTTGACCTGATTTTTTTTATATGGATTCCTTGAAATGTTTAAATATCACACAAAAAAAATCAACTCAAAAAAATATTTTTTACTATTTTAAAAAAATCGGTCAAACTTTCGCAGCTTTTAAACACTTTAAAAACTGCAAAAGTTGGACCGATTTTTTTAAAATAGCAAAAAACGATTTTTGAGCTAATTTTTGTTATGAGTTCTTTGAAATGTTTCAATATCACACAAAAAAATCAGGTCAAAAATATTTTTTTTGTTATTTTAAAAAAATAATGTGCAAACTTAGTGTGCACAGGAGTCTCTCTCTCTCTCTCTCTCTCTCTCTCTCTCTCTATATATATATATATATATATATATATATATATATATATATATATATAATGAAATCCTAAGTTGCGAACCAATTTAAAAAAATTAAAAAAAAAATTAGTTTGTTTGTAGGCTCCGTAACTTTTTCATTCCATATATAGGACAATCAATATTTTTATCAAACTTTTAGTCCCTAAAACCTTAAAAATAGGGATCATTTCTACAATCCTTGTGAATGGAGTATTAAGGAAAATTAAAAAATAGGGATCACTCTTACAAAAAAAAATTATTGATTGTCCTAAAAGCATAACCATTAATATTTTAAGTCCTAATTTTATAAAATCTAAAAAATATATTTTGACCTGAATTTTTTTATAGGGTATCCATGACATATTCATATATCATGTAAAAAAATTCACCCCAAAATAATTTTTTTTAACTATCTTTTCAAAATTGATCCACAACTTCGAACCTCATTTTAGGTGTTTAGTTAAGTATTGAAACGGGACTATATATACATGTGTGTGTGTGTGGTTCCATCATTCAGATTCCCCACCTCACCCAACCCAACCCCAACCCCAACCCCAACACGCATATAATTGAAAGGGAGAAAGAGCAATTTCGGTGTCTTCATTGCAGAAAATAGAGTGATTATACACAATGAAGAACCCAAATATTTTCTTCCCAGAAGACTTCAGCAATGCAGAAAACTTCGCCCCAAAGGCCTTGACTTTGTAAAAATGACTTTTAATGTCAGTCAACATAGGAATAAAAAGATGGGGCCAAAGCCCAAATAAACTTGTTTAAAAATATAAACCTCTATGGTAACTGGAAACAAAATGCAAACATAACCATGTGCCCAGATTGTGACCCTAAGATTAAAAGGTGATCATTCCTCCAAACCAGACTTGACACACTCCAGGCAAGTTTACAACAAAAACGTTCATGACAACTTATAATTTTACGCAAGAGTACACATAAAGTATAATTTTACAGACGAGGAAAGTATAATTTTACAGACGAGGAAAGGAAGAAGAGTACACAAAGTATAATTTTACAGACATGGAAAGGAAGACAAGTATAATTCTACAGACGAGGAAGACGATGATAACATGATAGCCCGAAGAAAAAAAAACATATAGCTTTGATTGCATTTTAAATTTATCACCTTGATGCCAGAGTCCAGAAATTCAAGAAAAAGGATGGTGAAACAGCAAACCAACTCATGAAGGCCATAGCTGTAGCAGTCTCAAATCTAGTGCAATGATTTTCGGCACAATTGTTGAAATCATTGCCTATAAGAACCGTTATACCAGCAGCAGCAGATGCTGCACCGAATGTAAGTGTGGATATGATCTGCACATGTAAAAATGAGAGAAGCCCATTATTTAGAACTGAGGAACGAAGAACAACATAATTTCAAAAACAATTCCACATTCAAATCAAACACATCCTCAGGGTCCGTTTGGCAACCCAATTTCAAGCCACGGAAATGGAATTTGAAGGCCAATTTTAATTTCACGGAATTGAAATTGGCCTTTCAATTCCAATTTCAAGCCTTGGAATTGGGTTGCCAAACGGAACCTCAGTGTTTTTCAAGGACATCCCACGCAAACACGGAATGTACACATTTATGTTGCAACAGCTCAATCTTTATATAAAGATGCAGAAAATGCTTTCTTACCCCGTCTCCTAGAGTGTACAAGACTACAAGTCTGGGATTTCGCAAGCAACGCTTCACCAAGAGAGCATATATATCAACAATGGCAAGCAAGAGACTCCACAAGCTTTGCAAGCTCGCTGCTGCAACAAGGTAGCTAGCACCAAACACCACAAAGATTTATTATCCCAATTTAAACAATGGGTTAATCTACACATATAATACATTCACCACCAGCATTGAAACCAGGACCACCAAAAATCAACTACAACCAGGTAAACAAAGGATTTGCTTTTTGTTTAAAGATAATGATAGGCTGAATTGTCTCTTCTATGAGAGGACCAAAGCATTTCACAATTGGCCAGCAGTACTAGACTCTCAACACCAAAATACATTTTTTATAAGGAAAATAGAACAAAACACCAGAGGGGACAAACCCATGTATGCATGTATATACGAGAGCTAAACCAATAAAATAGGGAGTTCTCCAGACAGAAACAGCCCATACCCAGGCCAACAGAAAACAATCAATAAAGCTCCACAAGTCAGCCCACTCAGGCTAGATTCCCCAAAGAACTACAAAACAGAAAGACCAGAACACTCGGGCTAAGAATCATCCCACTCATGTTAGATTCCCCAAAAAACTACAAATAGAAGGGGCAAACACCGGAACATCAATTGAGCCATATAAATAAATGTAACATTGAGTACCTCAATTGAGGAAGATACAGCTCTATCCCCTCAAAACAACTAGCATTTCTCTCATCTACTTGTACCAAATAAACAAAATTGAGCAGCGGCCCAAAATGGCAGAACCATGCTTCCGTGGAATGGTTTATCACTTTATCCAACAGAACACAAGAACACAAGATAAGAAGTATAATTGGAATAAGTTTCCCACCTTACCTATCACGACTATCACCCAACACAGGATGGTAGGACAAAATTACCCTATCCAGTCTTATTCTCCGCAAGAAATATGACCTAAGATTCTTACTACCAGCCCCACCACCACAATGAAATAAACACGTCGGCATGCACGTCTCTTTCCATCCAACAAGATTATATTTGAACTCTTCTGCAGTTCCTTTAAACAATACCCCTCACACACACTTATCAGACAAATCTCTTCTTAACTTGTACAGGAAGAGATTACATATAACAACTGGGCAAGTCATTCAAGTAAATATGAACAATTCACACCCGATGTGGATATGCTCGAGTAGACCACGATCTAGTCCAGAAAAGGGACTCTTATCTTATTTGGGTTTGTTATGAGTATATTCCGTTTCTGGACTGTTATTTACTTTTGTCATAAATGCTTGCACTTTAACTTGTATACTCAGAGAACACTACAACATCGGCTACACCAATAATCCCACTAGATGCATCTTTTATAGGGAAAAAAAGTCAATTTAATTTCTATATATTGGGTTAATGAAAGCTTGAGACATCAAATCCTTGAATTTGAGTTGCAGTCGGGATGGAGGCAATTTGAATTGGATTCACTTTGTGGTGAAAATTGGCAAATTAACATACCATTGTCTTCCCTCAGCAAAGCCTGCCGTTCTCAAGTAACCCTCTTAACGACATCCAATATCTTCAGTTAAATCGTAATTATACCTTGTCATTAATGTAGTCATACAATTGGTCAATTTCGACTCTTATATACATAAATCAACCTATTAATCATTATTATTTAACCCTCTAAGAAGAGCCCTGCTATAGTATCTTCAACTTCCAATTTAACCCTCTACGAACAACCCTGCTATAGTATTATCTGTTCCAGTCTAGCGAATATATCTCTAAGATCCTCATCTAGAACCATGCAGTTGATGGCTTTTCGGGTGAGCAATAAACAAGCAACCTTTGTGATTTTGTTGTCCGCCACCATGGGAAGGCTTTTTTCCCACCTTATGATGTGGATGAAAAATAATCTCCTCTAGTGCCAGGATTGTCTGGCCTAGAGTTCACAAAAAAAAATATTTCTATAGTTTAAAAAAAAAAAAAAAAACTTCGTCCATGGATGATCTATCACAGACAGCAATCTATTGGTGCAAGAGAAAAAAACAAGGTAAGCTATCAAGGATGAAATAATGATGGCCTATAACTGTATTTTGGAGATATTTGTATGATCTGCTTGAAGTTCTCAACTCCAGTGGCGGCCCACCTTAGTTTTTCGAGGGAGAGAAAAAAAAGAGTATGAAAACATGATATATCAATTTTGCCCCCTTTAATTAACAAAAAATATCAACTCTTGCCCCCTTGTTGAAACTAAAAATAAATATTACTTGCCATATATCATTAAATATTACTTGCCATATATCATTAAATATTACTTGCCATATATCATTTGCTGAAAGTAATAATAAGTTCTCTTGTATAATTGCTATATGGACTTCTAAAACATTGAAGGTATAATTTTATGGACATTAGTAAAACAAATGTACACATTATATTTTCCGTACACCTTATAAATAATTTCTGAATCCCCTGACAATATCAATATAATAGAATGGATCTTAGAGTGTGCATGCTTCAGAAAAGACTCATCGAGATAGCGCTGAGTCGGTCAGGTTAACTTAGTTTCGGCACCCAACTTCTTACTCAAATAATTGTACATAAACATTAACAAAATCAACTAAATTTTACATGATTTGAATTTTTTGACGAAAAGACCAAAATACCAGGAACACGCCTCGAGTTGCCGAGTTGACTCAGCACTTTCTTTTATTTTTTTAAATTAAAAAGTGTCCTCTATATAACGTATCATCTTATCTCACTCAAAATCAAAATTAAAATCAAAACCAAAACCAATTCGATTCACAAAATTGGCAGGCAAGTGTTTAGCTAAAGCTGTGCCTTTGAACCATGTGATCGAGATAATACAACTAAATGCAGTGTTTCTCTATAAGAACAACCAGCTACAGTGTTTTTTTAATAATAATAACCAATACTGTGCTAGCCTGAATGGACAACTTCATGGCTATTTAAGTGGTGCTAAGGACTTGAGACTCAGCATCAATGGTTTAATGACACGGTTTTGGACAGGCTCAGTATAATTTTCAATTTCAGAAAAAACAAGCCAACACCTCATTGATTTTGTTTATATATACGTACGGATAATGGTTTCAGAGTGTTGTGCCAATACCAAGTTGTTTCGCTTGATCAGTGATCTTTCATCCAAGTATTTATGCCCCGTCAATCCAATGTCTCCGTATCAAATCAATTTAGTTATGGAAGCCTTCTCTAGCCTCATAAATTATTATACAAGTTAGAGAGAGTTCACTTACTGTCCTAAACATCAGCTGCATCTGATTTGCTTATGACTAGTTTCTCTTACTGGTGTCAAGGATAGTTCTTTGGGGTTGATGAAAGATGTGCTAGATACTTTGGTGCAAAATCTGGACTTAAAGAGTATTTCAATAAAATCTGACAACTTTTTATTCAAGTGTTCTTCTAATAACCACTAGATTAAAAGTTGAAAATTGCAAGAAACCTGAAGACAAGTTTTGAAGAAGGTTAATAACGAGTCCGGACTGCTCAGCACCTAAGCTACCCTGGAAGGCTTCAGTTGGTGTTTTCATGCAGCATGTGAAATTTCTGGAGCTCTTTTTTCATCTTGCCTGATGAATTCACGAAGGACGGAGGGAGAATTCTGAAAGCTTACCAAGGGAGCAAAAGTTTCTTACGAGACTTCGTGTGTTTTTAAGAAAGAAGGGGTCTGGGGAGTAAAACACTTGACGATGGAACAAGGTTACAATTACATGGCATATCTGGGCCATGTGCAGAAAGAAAAACTCTTGGGGTGAAATAGTGTCATGGTCATGGATATGTATTGAAAAACAAAAACTTCTGAATATGAAATCCCAACTGATTATTCATGGTCTTGAAGCAACATACTGAAGCTTGTACCAAGTGCAAGGAACTTTATCACTTATTGTAGGGATGGTGTACATCGGAAATAAGACCGGTTGTCGATAATCACAACCGAAATTAATGTAAACTATATATCCACAATAATCACACAACATACCATGGGATTAAGCCGATTCCTCACAACAATCGACGGAGGCATCACCACAATCGACAAAGACAGCAATGTGGAATCAAGCTCACACGCAATCGACATATCAATATAAAGCATCAATGACCAAGGTATGTAATTAAACTCTCTCTTACCAACTATAGATTCTCAAAAAGTGAGACTTGGGTAAGGCGGAGCTCATTAGAACCGGTGGATTCATTCGGTGGTTATATGTTCACTTGGGATCTCAAGAGTACTAGCTTGAATGTCGAGCTTCCACATGCCACAACCACCTTAATAAGAGAGTCAAAAGAACCATCAACCTTAATAACCGTGACCCCAGACAACGACAACTTGCCATTTCTGGACCCAACGAGAAGCCCGTTTGAACAAACAAATTGATGCTTTCTCTAAATAACCATGACAAAAGTCCATATACGTCAACCGACATATCGACTTTATCGGCAACTTTACCAAACGTGCCACTTGATAGCGTATCACGTCATTTTATGTCAACCACACTTTACTAATTTAAGTTAACCTCTGCCTGCCAATCAAAATTAAAGGCTGAGATCTTCGCACAGAACATTCTCTTTGTCCGAGAAAAACACATCTATATCACCAATCATTACATGTAGTCCCCGCCATCTTATCACTTGCAATTCCCAACAGCCCCTTGATAGCATCATAACTCCTCGAAAATCCATGGTGTCCAAGGCTGCCTCCTGAATTTTACATTCCTAAAAGGGCAGCTTGCTCTCCACCTCAGTAACACCGAGAAGCCCATCAGTATTATGTATTACTGTTATTATTGCATTCCTGTTGCTTTATTATCATTAACTACTCATCATCTTCCCTCTACCTCTGCTCAAGATCTCTCCTTGATGGGTTACGCATTGATCCTGGAGAGACAATCTCAATAATTCTACCTCACCACTTACCACCCTCCTACACTTGTAAAGTTGGTATTGGACAGGACACAGGGTTGTGGCATGAGATAATTGACATATTAATCCTTTAAAACTAAATGTAAGGACAAATTTTCATTACGAGTCAATTTGTTTGTATTGGTCCTATTCCGTGTTTGGACTTTGAGTCACAAATTAGAATTTGAGTTGTTTGTCTTTCAAGTCTATGACGTGTTATTGAAAACCGTAATGGCCAAAATAAAGCTACATCGAGCATGCATCGAGTTTTGAGCCGAGTTTCGTTTTCAACATCCAATGAATCTCAATAAGGTATGAATGCATATGTATGTTTGATCCCTGAATTTAGTTTTGGGTGTTGTTTTTCTAAAATATTTTTTAAATTGTTTTAAAACTTGTTTTTTAGAAAATTTTCCAAGTTGTTCGAACGAGATGTTCAACCTCGTTAGAACCAAGGATCCAACGAAACTTCAAACGACCGTTTCTAAGTCTACTATGGCTTGTCGTTGGATATATCGTTAGATGTTGGTTCGAACGAGATCAGGCACTTCGTTTGAACGAGCCTTTTGACTTCGTTCGAGCAAGGTGGCGCAATTTTCAAAATTGAGATTTTCATTAATCTTTTTCATCATTTTCTCGTTTTTGGAAAACCTCCTATGAACAGGAGTGCGGAGCAACAGTTTTTTTAGAGATTTTTTCAAGCTTTAAAAGTTCGCAAACTTGTTTAAAAAAAGCTCTCCAAGTTTATGTGTTTGTTTTGAGAAATAGTCATTCAAACCAAAACCTTAGTTTTCCTTCAAACCAAAACCTTAGTTTACACCCAAGTTTGAGATCCTAGAATCATACATCCATATGCTAATTTGAGATAAATGGAAAAGTAAAATCAGTGGGATATTGAGACGTGGGAAAGCGCCTGCGTTGTGTGGCTGTTGGAAGGCGTCCAACAGTGGCTGCGAAAGGTTACAAGGAACAAGGAAGCGCGTCAAGGCTTGAAGGCGTCGAGTCTGTGAGTTGGTCTAAATTGTTCTTGTAAACTGCCTATATCGTAGTAGACTTGTGTGGTTGGATCGTCAGAGATTTTTTACACTATGGGTTTTTCTCATACATCGTTGTGTTGTGGTTCGATGTTTATTTTTTTCTTGCTTACCCTCGCCTAAATGCATGCTTAGGTCAAGACTAAATTTGACAAACTGTTTTAACACAACACTTTTGGTTTTCAAATTGGTGGTGTTTTCATACAAACCCTAGGACACTAGCGTGTTTCAAATTGGTATCAGAGCATAAACACTAAGATATTGTGTAGGTTCCTGTTTTTTGTGCTCGTTTTGGGTTTAGATGGATTTTAACCGAGAGGGGAGCTCCGTTGCCCGACCTCCATTATTTGCTGGGACAAACTATCCCTATTGGAAGGCGCAGATGCAATTTTTCATGAAATTGATGGACAAGAACGTTTTTCACTCGATTGAGTTTGGGTGGACTCCCCCCATCGAAGGTGATGCTCCGAAAGCATTCAACTCTTGGACATTGGTTGAAAAGAATGCCTAGACTTTTAATTCCAACGGTGTTAATGCTATTTTTTGCGCTGCGATTGCCGAAGAGTTTAGAAGAATTATGACTTGCGAGAGCACGAAGGATGTTTGGGATATTTTTAGATTCACACATAAGGGTTGGGGTTTCCACATTACAAAATCTGATGACAACGTTTGAGATGATTAAGATGCTAGAGAATGTGTATTTTGATGAGTTCTATGTCAAGTTGTCGGATATTGTCAATTCCTCGTTTAACTTAGGAGAGCCTATTCCCGAGCTTAGAGTTGTGTAAAAAACCTTACGGTCGTTGCCTGAAAGATTTAACACCAAAGTCACGTTCCTAGATTCCCTAAGTGGTGCAACACTATGAGAGTTTAAGAACTTGTAGGTGACCTTCAAACCTATGAGAACATGTGTCCTTGAGAAGGGCATTGCTTTGAAACCCTGAAAAGAGGACGTGTCGAATTGTGATAGTGACGGTGAGCTTGATGCTTAAGAGATGGCTAAGTTTGCTAGGAAGTTCAAGAAGTTTCTTAAGCTTAGAGAAGACAATAGTTTTGAGAAGAAACCTAAGAACTTTAATGACTGTGATACGAAGAAGAGGGATGGTCCTAAAAAGGTGAATGGCCAGGACAAGTGCTTTGAATGCCACGGTTTTATGCATTATTTTCGGGAGTGTTCCGCTAAACTAAGGAGGGTAAGAAACCGAAGGTGTATAATGTTGTCCTCCACCCGTTGAGCGTAACTACACCGGGTTTACGGCTAGTCATGTGGGCTTAGATGAAAAACCTTTCGTTGTTGAAGATGATCATTTGCATGACGGTAGCAACAGCAGCAACAGCAGAAGAGTGAGCTTCAAGTGGCCTTTCGGAAGTTGTACACCGAGTCGTTGAAGTTGAGTAAAGACCAACTTGCGTTTAAAAGCTAAGATGAAGGAACGATGATGCTAAACTAATCAAGGAATTGAGGGCACGTGAGATGACTCTTAACAAGAAGCTTGAGTATGATGAGGACGAGAGAAATGACCTTCGTGGTTTGATGGAGGTTTTGAAGAAAGCGCTTCTTGAGTTTGAAAAGTCCAGTCATTTGCTCGAGTCTGGGATTGTGAAATTAAAAGAGGAATTGACAAACTCGAGTAATGTCAAATTTGATTTGGAGTTTAGGTCAGAAAAGTTGGATAAAATGTTAGGCATTGTCCGAATCAAAGATGATAATTGGGGGATTGGCTTCGATGATACAATTACTTCCGCTGCTAAAGCCAAGACTAAAGTTATGGCAGAGTCAACCATTCCAGGGGGCATTAGAAAAGGTAACCCTAAAGTAACATTCCTCGTGTCTACACTTAAACACGTTGCGGTAGAAAAGGTCAGCTGAGACGTTTTTACTATGATCTTAGAAAAGGTCCTAAGAAGTCAAAGATTAGTGTCAACAAGGTTTCCTAAACCCTAAATCGTCATGTTACACCTGTGTGGGTTAGGAGGTCCGATTTCGAAGCACTTAATGGTAGACTTGTTGATTCTCGCATGTTATCACATAATTATTCACATGCTATATCTTATGAGTGATTGTGGTTGCATGCTTTCATAACTTTTGTGCTCATGTCATATGCTTTTGCTAGTATTTTTGTTATTTTATTTTATTTTCTTTATTTGGTTGTATTTTCCTTTTAGTACTTGTGTGCTTAGTATTTAGGGGAGGAAGTAATTAAGGCTCATAGAGGTATATTTGTAATTAGATAATTGCATGGAGTCTAAGCTACCTTGCCCCTACAAACACTCATATTACAGCCTCATTTAAGGCATTCTATCATTTGAGATTTTATGAAAGAGAATTGAGACAAGAGTGTTCTTCATCTTATTTCCCCTTTGACACTCATCCACGCCAATTGGATCAGAGCTTCTTCGACTCCACCGTTTTTGTTGCTGTAAAAAAAATACAAAAATCCGTAGACGATGACAAATGGGTCCTAAGAGATGATATGCTCTCGTGGAAGCTCGCACCGATCGAATTGAGAGTTTTGAACCGCATTATGGCTCAGATGGATGCTCTTGACGCCCGTCTTCCACCACCGGACTCCTCCACAAGCTACCCTCACACTGCTCCCACTCCCGCTAAAAACTCTAATTCC
This sequence comes from Sambucus nigra, assembly GCA_949130495.1. NCBI lineage: Eukaryota > Viridiplantae > Streptophyta > Magnoliopsida > Dipsacales > Adoxaceae > Sambucus > Sambucus nigra. Next base: position 363,261,974 of record OX422213.1, on the reverse strand, counting down.
CATGCATCCACCTCTACTCATTCCATCCCTCTACCACAAAAAAAAAAAAAAAAAAAATTGCTCCAACAAACCCTAGCCTTACATCCACCGATTTAGCGGTGGCCGAGGGTGCAAAAAGTGGCAATTACCCGCCCGAATTTTGCAGAGCAGTCAACCAGCATCGATCAACCCTCCAGACCACCCCACGATGGTCGGCCTTCGTCCTAACACACATAGGCCTGCTGAAATCCACTTCGGGCAACATATCACTGGCCGAAATCAACAAAGATTGGTCGGAATCCCTCAAAATACCCTCGGAGCCGCCGAAAACCCACCAAACGCCCCTGCTTCTGATCGGAAGTACCAAGTGGTGATCGATCTTCATACGGACTCCCTGGCAGCAACCTGTACAACGCCGCCCAAGGTCGGCCAGCTCCTTCCGTACCATCTTTGAGTCGCGACAACACCCTTCACCTCCCAAGAAGCGCGAATCCTTCTTCCCCGTCCCCAAAAATACGCGCCCAAATCGTGAACCCTAATTTTTCCCAAAACCCTAAATCATCTCAAACCCTCCATCCAAGACCCAAAATAACCCAATTCTAGAGTTTCCCCTTCCAATTTTCAATCTAACCTCCAACTTGTAAACCCTAACTTCCAACCATACAAAACCCCTCCTCCACCTCCCGATCCCAATTTATGTGATCATCAACCACCATTTCCCCACCTACCACCACCCCAAGTCCTCCTCCCCACTAATTTGCCTCCACAAAGCCTAAATCCCACCCTCATTGCATCCTATTACAACCCACATCTTTGCCATGTCTCTATATACCCCCACCACCACCCCAGAGGCACTATAAACCCTACCATCCCCATTATTTTTCGTTCATTCCCTAGCCCTACCCACATATCCACACCCCCATACTTCTTTCACTACGCATCCGCCCCCACCTCTACTTCATACATCCCTATCTCCTTCTCAACATCGGGGCCAGGTTCCTCATTCTCACTCAATTCAGGATGCCCGTTCTGTACATTCCGCTCCCGTTGATACATTTGAGCGAGTACAAGATTGGTTAGAGCACCCCCAGCATGATGGACCCCTTTCCCCTCGACCCCAGTCCCTCCCAGATTTTGAGCCTCCTCCCCCAACGGATTGGCGCATTGATATGTCTCCTTTTGACTATTTGAGTCCAAAGGTCACCCCATTTGTGCCTATTTTTGAATGCCATTGTCTCCTATGCTATCAGCGAGGACCCCAGATGGATCAGTGCCCCCTGAGACAGCCTGTAATTTAAGCACCACCTCCCGCCCCTTCCATGATAGCGGTTCCACCATATATCCCACCTCCTGCTCGAGTTCCTATTCGTCCACCTCCTCGAATGCAGCACTGTAGGGCGCCAATTGAGGATCCTCCGCTAGGCAATGACGAGGTTGATGCGGATGACAAAGACTTTCAGGGATGTGACCTCATTGTCCGCATGGCCTTACAAATGCTTTCTAGGAGCATGCGAGGAGATATCCGTGTGAATGTGCCGATGTTTGATGGTCATCTTCAGTCGAATGCGGTGATTGACTGGCTCGCTTAGGCCTTTCAACAGGTCGGGCTCGGACCGGATCTAGGAAGATCCAGATCCATTTAGTATGTACTTAATCGGATCCGAGTTCGGGTCGGGTACTAATCAGATCTACAATATTGGATCCAGATCCGGATCAGGATCGAGCCCGGGTCCGGGTCTGGCCAGATATATACATTTATTTTTATTTTATCCCCTTCTTTATTTTTTAATCTTAGATTAAAATATTTTGTGGTGGTGGCACGATTTAGAGCAACACCGGACCATTGCTGGACAGCCACCCATTCATTCATGGGCAAACTTGCGTGCTGAGATGTTGGCTACTTTTGTTCATGCTAACTACGAGCGAGATCTCTTTCTCCGTATCCAGGCTCTCAAATTGGACTTATCTATTTTGAATTATACGGAGCGGTTTCAGATTTTGTGCACCCGTGCTCGACTTGGAGAGACAGAGGAGCAGAGGATCAACCCCTACATCCATGGCCTCTAAGGTATATTCTGAGGGACCTTGCTTTGCGTGACATTACCACCTTTGCAAAAGCTATAGAGTATTCCATGAAGGTAATATAAGCTTTTCATCCAATAGCTCCCCCTGTTCGTGCACGTCCCAATACTACTTCTGCTCCACCAGCTCCCTCTAGTACTCCTCCTACTACAACAGTGATGCCAACTACTACTTCCCCTGCTCCCTCATCTTTCCACCCGGTGACCTTCAAGTGTTACAATTGTGGGGTAGTTAGACACAGGAGTGTTCATTGCCACGTCGTCGTCGTGGGGCTTCTGGAGAACCTGAGTACTTAAACGAGACAGATGAGGCCGTACCCTAATATGCTCTCATACTATTTTGGAGTATGACACCGAACGTCTTTCCCTTTGAGTTCGAGGACGAACTCTTTTCAAGGGGGGGAGAATGATGTGAATGATATGGCTTAAGGACATTTTCATCATTTTAGGATTTATAGCATTTTGTTATTTTTTTTATTTACTATATTTGGTTGTAATTCCTTTTAGTACTTGTTTGCTTAGTATTTAGGGGAGGAAGTAATAAAGGCTCATAGGAGTATGTTTGTAATTAGTTCACTGCTTGAAGCCTAAGCTATCTTCCCCCTATAAACTCATATTGTAGCCTCATTTGAGGCATTCTATCATTTGAGATTTTATGAAAGGGAGTTGAGACGAGAGTGTACATCTTATTTCCCATTTGACACTCATCCACGTCATGTTTGTCCATCAAGCTTATGATGTGTTATTGAAGACCGTAGCAGCCAAGATAAAGCCACATCGAGCACACATCGAGTTTCGAGTCGACTTTTGTCTTCAACATCCGAGGGATCTCAATGAGGTATGAATGCATATTTATGTTTGATCCTTGTATTTAATTTTGGGGGTTGTTTTTCTGAAGTCGTTCTAACGACATTAGACATGTCATTCAAACGATATGTTTACCCTAATTAGAACTAAGGATCCAACGGAAATTCAAACGACCGTTTTTAAGCCTGTTCTGATTTGTCGTTAGATATTGGTTCGAACAAGATTAGGCACTCCGTTCGAACAAGCCTTCTGACCTCATTAAAATGAGGTTGTGCGATTTTCAAAGTTGAGACTTCCATTGATCTTTCTCATCCTTGTCTCGTTGTCAGAAAACCTCCTATAAATAGGAGTGCGGAACAACAGTTTTGTTAGAGACTTTTCTAAGCTTTAAAAGTTCCCAAACTTGTTCAAAAAGCTCTCCAAGTTTATGAATCCTAATTTACACCCAAGTTTGAGATCCTAGAATCATACATCCATATGCCTATTTGAGATCTCGTTTGTGCTGCATTAAAGTGGGTCGCTCTATTCTTTGAAGAGCGTTTCCTACAATGGATATCGTATTTGTGTTGTGCGGCAGCTGGACTGGCCACTAGACAAGTAAGATTGGTGGGATACTGAGACGTGGAAAAGTGCTTGCGTTATGTGGTTGTTTGAAGGCGCCCAACAGTGGCTGCGAAGAAGGTGACAAGGAACGAGGAAGGGGGTCAAGGCTTGAAGGCATCGAGTCTGTGAGTAAGTCTAAGTTGTTCTTGAAAACTGACTATATCGTAATGGACTTGTGTGGTTGGGTCGTCGAAGGTCTTTCCCGTTGTGGGCTTTTCTTGTACATCGTCGTGTTATGGTTTGCTTTTTATTTTATTCTTGCTTACACTCACCTCGATGCATGCTTAGGTCAAGACTAAAATTGGCAAACTGTTTTAACACAGCAATTGTGGTTTTTAAATTGGTGCAAAATTTATAAAATTGTGAAAATTAAATTGGTGTTTTTTTTTCCTTACAAACCCTAGGGTACTGGCGTGTTTCACTAAAATTTGGAAGGAAAATCATATATGATGCATCCAGTAATAGCCAAAGTTACAAAAATTGTCAATCACAATGGGTGGAATTAGCCTAATCCATTTTCTAAGGATTTTAAGTTTACAAATTCTTTGAAATTATTTTCAAGAAAATAATGTTAAACGGGATCTAAATAGGTAGAGAGAAGCACCCTTAGAAATCTTCAAAATTTTATATCACAAGGCACTGATCCATTTCCTAGGTAGGTTGCATTGAAAATAGGAGATGCAAAAACATTCAATTCTAGGAAAGATTGTTAGAGATGCGGGGTGGACATCATTTCTGTAAGAGTATATGTACACTCATGTGCTCCCTCAGCAATTTGATTGTTGTATTCCATGTTACAAATTATACTTTGAGTCTCTTGTCCTTGCGGTAGTTCCGGCAAAACATCACTAATAGTCCAAAGCTTCATCGATACTCAACCGGCATCATGCACGATCACATTCACTGAAATGCCACTTAAATTGAGGTAACAGACTTCGTAGACTTGAACTTTTATCTTACTCAAATTAATGTTTTTTTATTGAAAAATGGTTTTGTGTGTGCACGTTGATATGGATTTTGTATTAGTGATAAATGTGCAAAGATGTGTTCATATAAATCTTTGCAAAAGGAACAATATTGCTAGGTATATCATGTGTGTTTTTTATTAAGATTAAAAAACTACACATAATTTTCCTGCCTTTGACAAAATTCTGGTGTCTCGCAACTTCGTTGCGTCAACAAAGGAATGCTTCACGCTCGCGAACGCTCTTCGTTGGTCGAGGATTTCTAGAGATTTTTTCCCCTTTTGCATGTGTCATGCACGACCTCCCTCCTTGCAAACCGTTCGCGTCAGTGAAGTCTTTGGTCGCTACCGTGAGAGTACTTCGTATGCCACGAACTTTATCTGTGTACAAGATCTTTTCAAAAAATATTTTGGTTATCTTTAGGAATCCGTGCAAGACTTTCTTGCAACTAGTGTTTTAAATCGCGCATCGCGCAAATATATTTCAATTTTCAATTTAAGATGCTACTTTTTTTTAAAATCAGTTTAAAATGTTACCCTCTTTTAGTTACATATCTCAATTTAAAATGTTGTTTATTTTACACTTTTCAGTTTGATTTGTTATTTATTTTATATGCTTTCTAATCAAAAATTTCAAATGCATGGTAAAAAAAACATTTTAAACAAAAAATTAAAAATAAAAATAAAAATAAAAATAAAAATAAAAATAAAAATAAAATAAAAAACATGTAAGTAGCATAAATGCATTAATAGGGAACATTTAAGCGTGAAAATAAAAGAATATATGTATGAGATGGACTTAATCACAAATACACCAAATATACTATTACTTTTAGATCGCACAGTAGCTAATAAGTAATAAACTTACATTTTGGACTCAATCGGCCTCCGCTTTGACATCGGCTTCCAGCGACTTCATATTGGTCCATCGAACTCAGATCAGTCTGATATTTGGTTGGTTATTTGATATTTGGTTGGTTATTTGATCAGTCTAATATTTGGTTGGTTATTTGATCAGAGAAGAGAAATGGGTTCGGAGAAAGACTATTAGGGTATGTTTCCAGCTGGGTCATGGGTTTTTGCCTCGAGGTGGGTTTTGATTTCTCTTTTCATCCCTCTTCAAAACAAAACAAAACTGATGGATTCCAAAAAAAATACCTAAATAGCGCATGGGTTGCGCATAATATCGCACAAAAAGCGCGCAATAGCGCTCAAAAGCATGCCACACCATCAAAAGGTGCATGCGATTGGAACACTATGCTTAGCAGATCACGCTACATTGCGTTTTTTACCCGCAATTGCATCTATTGCTTCTTTGGATCCTAATTCGCTGGTCTCTCGCAACTTTTCTTACCAATGATATCTTAATGATGTTGAGACCGGAGAGATCCTTATTGGATATTGTTGGGGGCATTATCATTCACAAGGGAGTTAAAGACGAAAGGAAATGACTTCTAGACGATCAAAGGTTCTTTAATAATTCATACTTCCATCATCTTTGTGACAATCCATTTTTATCCCCTTTTTGCTTTTTCCAAGTTGATTTGTATTGTCAGGATTCCTTGCACAGTTAAGGTTTTCGCTTCGTTAGTGGCTTATGAAAGGGTCAACAAAAGGGGGAATATGTGCAACTTATTCTCCTCCATTGCTCTTTTGCTAGTTTCGTGTGGAAGAAAGTGTCTGGGGAACTATCATTGGTGGGGACTCTTCCTTGCAAACAGATGGACATCTTGAAAGGACTGGGCGGGGCAAAGCTGCTTATCTTTGGAGATGTATTGTATTAGCAGTACTTGGTGAACGATAGGATCTTTGATGAGCAAGAGGGAAGCAAGGAATGGGTGAAAGTTAAATTCATAGCATCTTTATGGGCATCAATGTCAAAACCATTCATTGATACACCATTAAACCTGATTCGCTTAAGCTGGACAGATGCAATATTTGAGTGGAATGCACCATTGGAGCAGGGTTAGATTACGTGTCGTATGGGGCATGCAAGCACTTTCAGCTTTGAATGACTTTTAGGCTGTTTAGCATGCTTAGAGGATGCCTTTTTTGTTATTTTGTATATGTTCTAGATTCTTTGTATAAGTTTTTTGTTCCTGACTAAACTGCTGGTCACCTCTGAGGTGTATCATTTCATTTTCGTTTAATGAAAAATTAGATAGGAAAAAAAAAATGGCAATTTTCTGCAACCTCTCCCTTGAAGGCATGAGAACAAGGAAGGCCATATTACTGAGCGCAAATATTGGTTGCGCAAATATTGGTTCCTTAAAATAAGCCATTCCTATATGCGTGTTTGTTCTATCCTATCAATATGAGTTCTTAGCTCGAATCTAGAAGCTTGTGATGAAGTTGAATTCATGAAGCGAGACATTCTCTCTCTCTCTCACATATATATAGAGAGAGAGAGCTAGAGGGAGAGGATCACAAGTGGACCTAAAAAGTTGATTTTTTAATGGACCTTAACAAAAAAAAAACCTAACAACCCTAAGGGGGTCTCGGATCACACGCGTGTCCGTTGCCGCTAGCGCGGACCAATTACACGATAGGAATTAAAATTAATGGGTTGTAAGGTTTTTTTTTTTGTTAAGGTCCATTAAAAAGTCCGCTTTTTAGGTCCACTTGTGATCCTCTCCCGATATATATATATATATATATATATATATATATATATATATATATATATAAACTGGACTCTCTTTTATTTGGCAAGATATTATAAGTTTGTTCTTCCTGTCGTCAATCTCTCTCTCTCTCTAATTCCTTGGGTGTTGTCATCCCTCTTCTCTATTATATATATATACACCCGTGACAATTCTATAAACCGAACTCTCTTTCATTTGGCAAGATATTATAAGTTCAAACTGGGGGTATTTTCTCTGTTCTAATGTCGACTACAATCTTCTTCTCATCTTTGTCATCTGTTCTTCTTCCTGTCGTCAATCTCTCTTACTCTCTCTCTAATTCCTTGGGTGTTGTCATCCCTCTTCTCTGTTTTTTCTCTCTGAGTTGTTCTTGTGCTTCTTTATGTTGGAAGTTGCAAGGGCTATATGGACTGACGTAAATGGTGTCAAAGGCACACAAAGAAATTATACTCAAACAAAGAGTAGTAATACTCAGAATTAACTATGCTTCAACGATTTGCCCCAATAGGATATTACACTATTTATAAGGATAAGATAAGGATTTAGAAAGGGCCCATTACTTACCCCCTAAGGAATGCTTAGGTCACATGTAATGTCATGGGGTGACATCACATGAACTAGAATATTCCTATTACAAATTTCCTATCCTAGCCCTCACTTATCCAATTAACTACTATCAGCTAACAAAGAAGAAAATCACAAAAACAACAAATATAGACAAGTACAAAAGACTTGATAAAATAGAGATAACATAAATGCCCCTCATCGTGGAACACATCACTCTCCCCTCCATGAAAAGAGTCCGTCCTCGAACTCAAAGGGGAGCACAATCTGAGTCGGGATCAATCAGAATGACATGTGCAATCACGGCCTCATGGTGCTAAACCTCTCCATCATCGGGTAGCTTAATTGGTCGGTTGCTAAGAGGGATTCTTATTTCCTTTGGGCACTCGGATGCTCGATGGATAACTACTCCATGTGTAAAGCATTTCATAACGATGGGTGGTGCATTCGGTGCTTGAATTGGAGGAGTGGTGGTCGGAGGATGAGGAAGAGTGGTCAAACTGGTGATGCACTTCAAGCTTGATGGCATACTCAACCTTCACAAAAGTAAGAAACTCTCGTAGACTCAAATCTTGACGGATGTAGGGTCATAAACCATGAATGAAGCAGTTGATCCATTACTCCTCATTCTCACCCAAACGTAATAAGGTGCATAGCAACTGAAATTGCTCCATGTAGACGGTGACATGTTGCCTTAACGGACCCTGAACCTAGGAAAAGAGATCCCTCTCGTGAGTAAGGAGAACGGAGAATGTGCAAATCTCGTCCTTCATCTAAGCCCAAGAGGTGATCAAGAATCCTGAGTTAAAGCGCGCCTCTGAACCAAGTCATTCCACCAAACACGGACAAAACCTTGAAATTTGGTAGCCGCTAGCTGAACACATACGTCCGAATATGCGTTTATATTCAAAAAAATTCTCCATTGCATGCAATCAGTCAATGAGGTCATCGGGGTTATGGTGGCCATCAAACATAGGATATCCACCTTAATGTCCCCATTTAGGCTTTTGGAGAGTAGCCGGAACGCATACGCAAGGCGGTCATTCCCTGGTGGCGGGTCTATGACATCATCCTCGAAATCATCAAGTAGGAGATGGGCACGAGTCATGGGAATAGGAGCCGGGGTTGGAGGCTCATAAAGAGGAGGTATTTCATCCATCAGAGGTGGGTCACCTTATTTCAGTTGCCTAAAGGGGCAATAATCCATTCGATGACCTCTCTCATGACATAGCAAATACGATCTTCGATTGGCAGGAATTGAACCACCGTTGGATTAGGAAAGTCCAACGGAGACACGCATTCGTCCTCCATTCTTCCAGTATGAGTGCTCTACCATCCCCATAAAGTGAAGCATGTGTGAGAGGCAATTCCTCCCCTCCAATATAGTGACCAAATTGATTGTGGCGGCGGTTGAGGATGAGCGATTGTTGGAACCATTCTTTGACCTTCTGTTTATAATCCCTAGTGGTGTCGTGGGTGACAATGGGGGTAATGATAGTAGTGTGGGTGTCCCACGGAGCTTCAGGTGGTTGTAGAGTTTGGTTTTGAGGAGGGCGTTGTTGGAGAATGGCAGCACAGAAAAGGGGAGGTTGTCTCAGGTGGCGGGGTGGCCGACATGGCTTTAAGCGGTGGTCGCAGACTATTGGGAGGGTTGAATGATGGTTTGCAGCGGTCCTCACCAGGGGTTGTGTCGGAGAGAGTTTCTCATGTGCAGGGAGGTCGGTCTAGGGTTTTGGTCGGGTGGGTCAGCCTGGGTTTTGAGGTGTTCGACTTAGGTTTTATGGGAAAATGGGCGGGAAAGGAAGGTTGATTCTAGAGTCGGCTGTTTGCCTGGCTGGTGTGGCTAGGAGGTGGAGGTGGAGGTGGAGGCGGCATGGATCTGGGTGGCTAGAGTGGTGAAGAATGAGGATAGGTTGGTTGTCGGCTAGACTTGGCTAGTGGTTGTGGACGAAATGGATGGGTAGTGGACCCATGGGCAGTGGTGGAGGAGTGGGAATGATGGGTGGTGATGGGTTGGTGGCATTCAATGAGGATGAGCTCCATTTTCTCCACGACGCTCAGCGTCACTGTGTTTCCCTGCGCCACTGTGTTTCCCTGCGCCATTGCTACTTTGTTTACGATTTTTCTAAACAACAACAATAGGTGAAGCGACTAGGCTCTCATACCAATTGACGAAACGGTATCAGTGGCACACAAAAAAATTATATTCGAAAAAAACAATAGTAATACTCAAAATAAACTGTATTTAAACGATTTGCCCCAATGGAGTATTACACTATTTATTGGGATACAAGAATGATTAGAAATGGCTCATTACTTGCCACTAAGGAATGCTTAGGTCACATGTGATGTCATGTGACATCACATATACTAGAACATTCCTATTACAAATTTCATTACCTAGCGCTCACTTATTCAATTAACTAGTATCAACTAACAAAAAAAAATCACAAAATAGGACTTGATAAATATAGAAATAACATAAATGCCACTCATCGTGGAACACATCATGGATTGTATATTAACATTGAATTTAAGAAGTTCGAAATCAAAAATATGAAGTTTGGACCGGAATGTGTATTTATTTGTGAGGTGAGAAGAAATTGAAGATTCATTACTTAATAGAGGATACGAAAGGGATAAGTCCCAATATCAAAAAAATTCTGCTCTATAGGGGTAGCTGTACCATTTGGGTAGAAAGTCAGAAATTCCAAAGAAAAGTTTGTAGAAGTATATAGGGATTGTAACAGAAGAAGCTCTTGTTTAATTAATTATGCCCAACCCCAGAGATGAGGGGAACAAAAATATGTGTGATCCATGATTTTAGCCGAAGCCAATGAATTAAGTGAGGGGTGATGAAACACCTTGGGTGAAGCATTGTGTAACTGAAAGAGTTGATTATGGTTCCAAAGGTGTAAAAAGCTGATGAACTGGAATGAAAAAGTTATAATGTGGAGAAATTATTATATACTTTCAACAGTGAATCAATCTAGCAAGCTGATGTTCATCTGCCTTTGGATCCTTTGGTACCCAACAGAATAGTTTGCAAGGATGATATGTTAGGCAGAGATATAGAGTGGAATAAGGTATTGGTATGTTATAAGGAATGAGCTGGAGATTCTTGGATCAAAATTTTGAAGGCTTTGTGCAAACTCCTTAAAATTGAAGCTCGTCTCATTCCATTTCAATAAAACAAGGATGACAATTGAAGCTCACCTCATTCCATTTCAATAAAACAAGGGTGACATTGTCACCCAGGTGAATTGATTGCCAATACTTTGCAAAAACAGTTGTGAGATATGACTCTATGTATGAATGAGATTAATCATTCAAAATTAGTGGAGCCGGCCCAGGCTATTGGCTACTAGCCAATCGCCTATGCCCTAGGCCCCCAAATTCTATAAAAAAAATTGGTATACATTTTTTTGGGTATAAAAACAATATACAAGTATAAAAAATTATAGGAAAAAAAAGTAGTTTAGTCACTTAAAACAGGATCCAAAATAAATAAAATTTGTTCCACTCAAAGCAAATCCAAAATAAAAATAAAAACTAGATCCACTTGCCATAGGATTACTCATTTGGCCCTAAACTATCATGATTGTTTCAAAATTAAGCCCATGAACTATCAATAGTGTCAATTAAGCCCTCATGGGAACAAACTTAACAAGGCCCTTCCGTTAATTTTGAGTGTTAACTATAACTTAAAAAGCAATGTGCAATGCACATGACTTTTCTTATGGGTAAAAAATTAAATTGGCTTTAAACCTCTCTGTCAAATCAACAAACGCCCTAGATCTGTCCATTGCCACCTCAATCAACCATAGCCACCACCCTTTTCACACTTCCATATCCACCACACAATCAGCACATCTCTATCACCATTTTAACCCACCCAGCTATCACAAAAACCCATATATGTCTGCACCACACCATTCATATATATATATATATAGAGAGAGAGAGAGAGAGAGAGAGAGAGGGAGAGGGAGAGGGAGAAATGAAGTTAAAGGCCACATCTTAAACGAAATAACATAAACCCTATACTCTCCTCCTCTCTCACTCTCACATTTACTCATTTCCTCTCTTTTTTTTGCACTCTCACAGAAAGAGCTCTCTCTCTCTCGTTTCTCACTCCCTCTCTCTCTCTTGATGACTTAATTGATACTTTTGCATAATAAAATGCAAGAAGAACACATTTTATCTAATTTGAATAATTGTTTTTGCGAATATATAGAGGGGCTTCCCTTTGGGAGTTCGTGTAAGGCCCCCAAATTGTCAGGGGCGGCCCTGATAAGTAGTTCACATTTAGAATTTAGATTCATCAAGTAGTGACACTGCTCAGTCATGGGTTTAGCAATTGATTCCTTTAGAAAACATCAATCACTTTTGTGTCCAAACTCCATAAAATGACAGGATTATTAACATTAAACAAAAACAAAAAAAAATGTCAAAACAATCCTCCCCTACAACATTTTAAAAAATAAAAATAAAAAAAAAAAAAAGTTTTTCCAAAATATAGTAACGATTTGGAAAATCTGATTCTCTGACAATTTCGCTCAAAAGGAAATGTGCAAGATTTTCTAAACTGATCCTAAATTGTGGAGGTGAATTTTTTTGATAAAAACAAGTTGTAAAGGATCATTTTGACATTAGCCCAAATAACTTATCCAAAGTGACAATCTAGTAGTTTACAGAGAAGACAGCACATATCTGAGTTAAAAAATCCCTAAAACTCACAACTCAGTCCCAAATGTTACGACAGTAACAAATCCAATCTTGGAAAAAGGGACTAAAAAACGCAGGTCAGCATAAAATTCAAGTGCCTGTTTCCATAAAGATCAAAGAAATCCCTACAAATTATCGCTTCAATTTATGAACAGTGACCAATTAGGGTCATAATTCAAAAAACAAAGCAGTTGAAAGCATCAGTGAGATTGTGCAACAAAAAACAAGAAAACAAGTACCGGAAGAAAATGAAAGAAGAGATCTCGTCGGTGGTGGACATGATGCGTGCAGCAACAAGAGCGAAGGCGAACTGAGAGAAGCGAAGTGCGAGGCTGGCGGTAGTTCCGGGCATGCCTTGAACGACCTTCTTCATACGCACCCTGGGTGCATTTTCTGCACCATCAGTTGACGGTGTCTTTTCTAGCTGATGCACTGGCGGGTGGCTTTTACTCATAGCTTATTATTATTATGAGAGAGAGAGAGAGAGAGAGAGAGAGAGAGAGAGAGATGATCGCCAAGACTGATATATATTGAAAAAGCAGACGGTGCTGACTACTAACTTGTCACCAACAACTTCCAAGAGGTGAACAGTTCTTTAAATGGAAACGACAACGTACGAATAAAAGTTTTTTATTTTGGCCCATCTCGAGGAGATCTGGGCTCAAGTCATTTTTTGAAAGTCATTAAGTGGCAAGTGCTGAAAGAGTATCTGTAGGCCCAATTCTTTAAAAAGAATTACTTCTCTAAATTTATAAATCTAATGGTAGGTTGGATGGATTTTTCTAAGTGAGATTACGTGTCATAAATAATTTTTGGCAAATAATAAGTTGACACTACATTAGTTGGTAAAATATTGTAAGTTCACCAGATATGGTAATTGTAGAATTGTATATATATATATATGTGTAACATAAAATTTTAAGCTTCTATTGATGTGCATGTATCATTACTATGAAGTTCTAAAAAAATTATTATAATACTCTAAAAAGGTGTTCTTTTTTACTCCTCTAGAGCGTGTCACATCTACTCATTATATCTCTCTCTCAGCTAAACTCCCGCCCCAATGCATTTACTCCACTGGATCATCCAAGTGACTATTCATTTGCTAGCCCATCCATATTTTGTCAATGTATGTTTGTTGCATCTGCCTACATCTTACTCTCACATTCATCTACTATGATTCTATAATTAAAATCGAGTATATTAGGCCCATGTGTTAATATTACAATTCACTCAATAAATATTTGGCTCTTTCTTTTGATCTACCTATACCATTCCACCCTTTTATCCCCCCTCCCCCCCCCCCCCCCCCCCCCCCCATTAACAATTTCCTCACTCCCTCTTTTTTTTTCTGTCCTCAATTCTCTCTCCCATGCCATCAGTTTTCTCTCTCAATAAATTTCAATAATTCTCTCATGCCCCCATTATTACACATTCATATGTAAGATGTTATTCAAACTAATCTGATTGAGTTTGGTATTTAAACGCTAAGCTCCTTACAATTAAATTTGATCAATTATGGAACCAAAAAGCAAATGTTAAATGCATAAAAGAATGGGATAATAATTCAAAACTCTTTCACAGGATAGTGAATGCTAAAAATAACAACAATGTGATCAACAAATTGGGAAAGAATGATGAATACTTTATTGAGGATAAGAAGGAAATAAGAAAAAGTGCTAGGTTTTCTTTTTACTAGTTGTATTCTGAAGGGGGTATAAGGGATGCGAGTATTGAGGGTTTAGAGTGGTATCCAGATAGTGATGTGAAACGCAACGGAAATCTCAAATAACAAATTACTCCAATCTTAAAAAAACCCATAGCAAAAGTGATCACAAGGGGGAGCCCTCGACCAGGTTAAGCGAGGAGTTTATCCAACCTAAATAATCAACTCAGAGATAATTATTTAAAATAAATAAATAAACATGTGTTGGAACTAAATAAAAAATAAATAAAAGGATCCCCATAAGGGGGACCACGTCGTACACCACTCCCCATGTTAAGAAAAGCGTGTTCTGAGCGCTAGTGGTAAGCCGTAAGAACCTCCGCATGTTCCAATGGTTGTGCTCTATCTCTTCTTCACATTCCGAAACGAACACCGGCTTCTTCTTCTTCTTCTTCTTCTTCTTCTTCTTCTTGGGGCAGTATGAAACACAATGTCCAAACACTCTATAATAATAGCACTTGAAGTTGGCTCCCAAAATAGTAGTAACGGGAGTGGTGGTAGGTGTTGCAGTCTCTGTCACAGGTAGCTTGGTGATTGTCCCACCTCTCATCATAGTTATTCCTGCCTTGACGTAGTTCTCCACCTTCGGTGCATACTCGATAGCTTGACTTAAAGAAGTAATTTGACGCAGCCCTAGCTTTGCCTAATATTTAAGCTGCAGTGCCTGAATGTAACGTACAATGAGCTATTTCGTGCTCTCCTTCAATCTAGCTCGAGTAAAAAGTAATCGAAACTGCTCTGAAGACATGTAATCCTACTTGAGACCTTAAACACATGCAAACAGGTCTCTCTCATAAGTCCCGGGAATGAAGGCAACCACCATCTCTGCCTTCATGTGCTCCCAAGAAGTAATCAGGTCCAAGTCACTCGTGGCCCTATCGTGCACCAACTGATCCCACCACACTAATGCATAATCCTCTAATTTTGCAATCACGTACTTAACATACCGATACCCACGGTATTCCTTGAGATCAAAGATATACTCTACTCGCTTTAACCAATCCATAAATGCGTCGGGATTCATCTTTTCATTGAACATACTCAGATCTATCCGAATATCACTGTGCAAAGCCTTGTCAAACAACCTAATTAAAGTATTAAGACTATCCTTCATCAATCCCCCACCTCATAAGTTATCTTCGGGCCCATGTTATGCTGTCTTCCCTTTGTCGTTTTGAAAGGACAATTGTTATTCATGTCTTTTATTTCCACACTCACAACACACGTTCGTTGGGTGGAATATAAAAAGGTTTACCACCATACCTCACACCGTGGTGTAAACCGTCACGGTAAATCTCCATTTGTTTGATCGGTGTCTAATCAACGTACAACGAGCGGTGGGTAAGTAGAATACCATCATCTTCATCAGTCTCCTCCTCGTTCACCCTCAATTTTAATTGATCGAGCTGAATTCCTTTGATCCATTGTGACAAGTTCTTCTTAGACTTTTTATACCCCCACGATGTCGATTGGGGGGCTAAATGAATACAACTCGTCTTTCCCGGGAGTTTGTCAAATTTTTGAGAGGGCGAGACCTCAATAAGGATCACCTCCTTTTTCGGGTGCAGTGGTTGTTTACCCAAAGCTTTTTCCACCCGGGCTCATTCCCAAGTTTCCATTTTTGTATCAAACACATCAATGAACTTCTTTATGTCATCCCGAAAGTCTGTGTGGACTGTTTGGATTGATTTTCGTGCCAAATCTACCTGAACTTCTTCAAAAATTTTGTCAAAAATTCATCCGTAGGGCCCATGGAGCTGTATTGCACTGACATGCTGTCGAGCACCCCTTGTTGTGGCAGTCAAGGGGCTGCAACTTCGTTCCGGCCTCCTCCCACACCCAATCACCCTCGCGGGACGGCCGTCAATGCTGCTTCCGCCTCCGGTCGGCAAACCCTTGTTGATTGCGGCCTCGTCGTGATTGGGGGGAGAGGGAGGGGGGCACCGTGTTGTCGGTGTTGGCCCAGACCTGCTGACTTCCGTTCTTTCGAACTTTCTGTTAATGTGACTCTGTTGTTGTTGGATACTTTCGACTCAAGCCACCATGCTAGATAACATTTGTTGCATGTTTTCTAGGGCGGATTCTTAGGCCTTGGATTGTTTCATTAGTTTGGGAGGCATCCTCGCGTTTTGATTTGCACACACTAGGGTTGATTATCAAGAGCGAACCTGACTCTGATACCAATTTGATGTGAAACGCTGCAAAAGTATTCTAAATAACAAATTACTCCAATCTTTACCAAACTTAAAATATCATTAATAACATAAATGAATACAAGGGGAGCCCTAGGGCTTTATTTATAGACTACCTAAGACTTGTTAGCCAAGTATCCAAGTTAAGTTAGGAGACTATCCAACCTAAATAACCAACTAAGGGATAATTACTTAAAAATAAACATTCGCCGAAGTTAAAAAAAAAAAAGAGGATCCCCACGAGTGGGATCCACGCCGCACGCCAGATAGAGTATTGTAAAGACGAATGGTTAGAGAGAACGTTTGAGGAAAAAGAGAGAAGGAGGGTTGTGGATGGATTGTTGTAGATCAATTCGCTGTAGAGGTGTATATGATGAATTTTTTCAACAAATTCAATGAGTAGGAGGTGCCAAATGGTGCATCAATTGAGACGTACATTTGTGTTATCCCCCCAAAAAAAGCCAAATGGAACAACCTTTTGACAAATTAGTTGGTTCAATACAAGTATTTACAAAGTGTAGGGTAAAGCGTTCAGTTAAATTTAAAGAGGTACTAGAGTTCAATATTTAAAGATGAGGAGACGCTTACTAATTTACTCCAACAGTAACAATCGAAAAAATTACCGAAAGGCTGCAACGGTAGGGAAGTCGTTGGTGGTGGCCATAACACAGAGAGAAACGAGAGCGAAAGCGAACTGAGTGAAACGAAGCACGATGCTGGCATGTGTTCCGGGCATGCCTTGAAGGTCCTTCATCCGCACCCGAGGTGCATTTTCTACACCTTCAGTTACCGTTGCCTCTTCTAAAGGGTGCACCGCCGGGTGGCTTCTGCTCATTTCTTATCAATTACAATATTCAATATTCAATATTTTCAGACTAAACAACTTCCATCTCAATATATAGCCTATCTATAGGGATGGAATGTTTGTAGTACAAAGGGTAAGGGTCTGCGTTAACTTAGTATCATGAGAGAGATGATCGTTCGGGATTTTGTGTTGTATATTTTGGGAAAGCAGATTGTGCTCATGACTAATCACTTGTCACCGCCGACTGGTTACAACAGATGACTCACCCAAACGACGACGTCGCATTACTTCTTTTAGCAGGAATATATCATATGTAAAAGTTTTTGGGATCTCAAGTGTTTACTTCTTTTAACGGAATATATCATATGTAAAAGTTTTAAGATTTATTTATATTCACTCATCTATATAAGTATATAAAAATTATAGACTAAAATACTCTCAAGATGACACGTGTCAGATACATTAAATATTATCAAGTCATACATCTCCATAAATATCTCGATAACTGTTCAGCTTTTTTCGAAAAAAACAAAGGAGATGTTCAAATGACTTCTCCCCTTTCGTCCCTGCCTTGGAATGAAAAATATAAATGAAGGTATTAAATATGATATGTGTCCCTTCCTATTCTCATTTTCTCTTTTGATATATATCTGAACTTATATTTTCACTCACGTCCTTCCTTTTCATTATCAACACGTGGCTAATGCTGAAACCCAACACCAACAACCATTGCTCGCCTCCATTACCGTCATTGTCAACACCTTGTAATTTGAGTAAGTGTTTTTGTTTCACTATGACTTACTCTCACTTTCTTGAATTTTTTACTTTATAATATTATTTAGGGGAAGAAGAAGAGGCATTCAAGAGATCCTTACAGAACTCAATTTCTCACCTTTCATGGTATATATTGATATACACTTGACATCTTATGTTTTATTTCCTCTTCATGTTTGTATTCACACATTTCTATTTACTTTCGATTTATTCATGTTGCACAAGTCATGTTCGATGAAATGTTATATACAATATATAACTTATTTTTATTTCCATCTTCGTTGATGTTAATTTTTCCGAACAATATTGAGTCGGTTTTTTAATTGTATAAAGCATTATGTTTAAATATAACATAAAAGGTGATTGATATGATCCATGTTTTTTTATTACATTTTAATTCTCTATATATAAATCCATCTTTTGAGCATTAAAATGTATTTAGTATCTAAATTTTGTAAATTCACATATTAATATTAAGCTCTTAGAATTAATACCCTATTGTTCAACTTTTTACATGAATTCTATAGGAATTAAATTTAAGCCTTTAGAATTAATACCCTATTATTCAACTTTTTACATGAATTCTATAGGACTTTGTAGGTGAATTTACAAATTTTGAATGACCAAAAAAACACTAACACACATGATTCATATTAAAGGAAGAATCTACCATTTTTGTTCAGAGTTCGCTTCGGCTTTCGTCATTTGATAAAGTCAACTCGAAAATTTATTGTAAGCACCCATATCAACTTGCTTTTAGGGTTCGACATTTTACCCCTCCAATTAATCAATAAAGATCTGATTTTTGATTCATTCTTATATACTTCTAATTTAGTTTATTATCAATACCGTTGTTTTTTTAATTTGAATTTGATATATTAAAAAAAGTAAATTGGTGCTTATATTATGTATAATTATTTATTTTCTATGGTTAAAGATTATTCATTTAACTTTAAAAAGGTCTTAACTAAAATGAATTATTGGGTTTATATTCATTCATGTGCCTTCAATTTGTTAAAGGGTTGTAGGCTTGCAACGCGTGCTATGTGGTATTGTAGTAACATTGTTGATTTTGATTGTTTCAATGACTTTTGGTTTGGGCAAAGGTTTTGATGATGATCACAAAGGAGATCCCGGATATAAAGACAATTAGTTTTATGTATGTAACCGTTATGTTTTAAGACTAAAGTTGATTTTAAACTTTTGGTTTGATTTTTTATATAGAGAAAAAGGGTGCAAGTTGGTTCAAAGTTGATTATAATTGGCACTCTTATTAGTTTTTCATTTCTGTTTTACGGATTAGCTCAAATTAAACAAGGAAATGGCAACTTTATACTAGGTCTTCATGGATGAAAATGACTGGGGACTAAAAGGCAAAATTATGGTAATTGTTACTTATCTGTCTCATATTGAATTTGTACACAAATAAATTAATTGTAAAGGTATTCTTCCCATCAATAATCAATCCTTTTTTGATAATTTTTCAGTGCTTAATGATATGATTGTGTCATTTTTCTTTCGTTCATAGAATATATTGTGTGAAACATATTATAACAATAGAAAAATAACATTTAAATAAATTCGTCCACGCATCGCGTGGCCTACATGGTAGTATGTCTTTATTTTTCTAGTTGTTGGTTCAATTGTAATTAATATGGGACAAGTGTCATTCTTTGCAGAACGAAAGAAGGGTGGTTACAGAGTAGTTATGAGCGGTTTTGAGTGATTATGGGACTTAATATAATTTTAAAACTATATGGGATGGGAGCGTAAAAAATCTTAGGATATGGGACTAAAGCTAAAAAAAATTAAGAGTTCAGATTTGGCGCCTTTTTTAAGTGTAAGTAAGGCCTTGTTACTAACAATTAACTCTAATATTAATTTGGCATTCGATATTTTAAAAGTTGCAATGTTAATATTGTTATTTAAAAATTCGTACAATTTTAGCTTTTAGTCATATTACGTAAGGTTGGGGTAGCAATTTTAGACACGACACAAAATTGATCCGAAATTCACACGGCATGTCGTGTTCGTGTTTTTTTTGTGTGTCAAAATTATGAGTTGTGTTAGTCGTGTTATCGTGTCTTGTCATGTTAATCGTGTTTTTATTCGGGTTATCGTGTCTATTTATGTTTAATTTAGTGTAAAATTTAAGAAATCGTGTTATTCGTGTCGTGTTGTGTCATATTCTATTTGGGTTGTGTTCGTGTCAAATAAAAAAATACGAATTCATGTCATCTCATATTCCCGTTCGAAAAACTCCTATCGTGTTGTGTCGTGTCGGCTTGAAACATGGCCCAAAAACACGAATTGCCACCCCTAACGTAAGGAGACTTAACGTAGTAGATGAATGATCATCATATACCGTTATTTCATCCATTTTGTTAGTCTCTTAACGAAGATGTGACATAGGGTTAATATTGAAAGAATTTTGAAATTATAGGATTAACATTGAAACTTTTGAAATAATAGGTACAAAATTGAAAACGAATACAAACTTCATAGTTAATTTTGCATTTTGTCAGAAAAATTATTATGATTTCTATATGGAATTAAAATCTAGCGTTTGATTTATGTACGGTTGTTCACGGGTCGATCGGTTTGGTTTTGGAACATATTTTTCAGCCCACCCGACTATTTCAGTTTTGGGAGAAATCAGTCCGAAAACGAATCGAGTGTGAAAAAAATAGTTGATTTCGGGTCAGCTTTGGTCGAGTTTTGGTTTTGAATGAGAATGAAAGTCGGTTCATGTTTTTTGGAGTAAAATTGAAGTCATGTAAGGGTTTTTTAATATACAAATTGATGTCGGTTAAGTTGGAATCGATTTATTCCTTGTCTAAACTGTCGGCCGAACCGACATGGTCGATTTTCTAAATCTTTCAACCATATGCCGAATCAGGCTAAAATAAATGTCGGCTTCGGCTCGGTTCAGACCGGTTCAGTGCGATTCTCAGTTTGGGCAGTTTTTTTACACACCCTTAAATTTATGTATGACAAGTGACATTGAAATATAAAAACTATTTCAGTGATCTTTAGCTTTTCTTCATCTTTGTACGTTTAGGATATTTCAATAAAAGATGACTCATTACTTATCACGTGTGGTGCTTTCATCTTTTATTGACAATTCAGTCCGTCCATCTTAAGTAAAGTGTGGACAACCATTGGAATTGAGTTATTACCATTATAAACTAAAGAAGAAGCCATATCATGTAATACCCCGCATTTTCATCGATATTTATGTATGGGATTAATCAAATTAAATGTGAATTAATTGAGAATTAATTCGGATAAAATACTAAAATACTAACGAGATGTGAGTTGGTATTTGATTTTAAGGTGTATATATGGCAATATATGAATATTGAAAATATTGAATTTGTCGTGAGATAAAAATAAGGCAAATAGGAAAACTTTGTTGAGACGCGTGTGACAGTCGCGTCAGGAAAGTAATTATGTTAAATTAAAAAGTGAATTTTAGTTTTATCAATCGTATGGTCATTTTGAGTGCGCCAACGTGTCCGGAAGGGTCGAAATAGTCAGAAAACACTAGCCGAGGGTTAAGTTTGGGTCCCGGGGCATTATTGGGCCATACCGGTAACTTAAAAGGGCATTTTGGTAATTTTGAAATTTTAGGAATTAAAACCCACGAAAATTAGAGTTTAATTATGATTATTAAATAAACCCACCAACCCATTATCAGCACTAAACTAAGTAGTGGGCTACGGGAGAAGTTTAGAATAGAAGTTAGGGGTCCAAAAATAAACCCACACCTCCATTGTCATCATCTTGAGAGAAGAACTTGTAGAGAGAGAATTCTACAGAGAGAGAGAGAACAATTCAACCTTCAAGATTCAACATCAAATTCAGAGAAAGATTAAAGGCAAGTGGTTTAATTACGTTATTTGCAAAGAATGTTTCTTCCATGCGTAGGAAATTTATATAATTGTTTGTTCTTGGAGAATGATAAAAGACCCATTGAATTGGAATTAGAAAATTACATTTTGATGAGGAGATTGCAGGTAGAATTGTGTTAGGGTGATTATTCTGATAGAAATACATCTTTTATATCACCAAAAATGGATTTTAATTATGTTTATGGATGGCTTTAATTTTTAGGGTTCATGTTCATGGGATTTGGGGAAAATTGGGGAGATTTGATGATTAAATGTGATTTAGAATGATTTGATTCCATATTTATGTTAATATACAATCTAAGTATGTTTAGGAATGATTAGGAACCTTAAAACACTGTTGGGTTTAGGTTGGGATGAGTTTTGAGAAGAGAAAGTTGGAGGAAAAACGAATTTAGGATTTCTGGGCTCGAAACTGTCACCTCGTTAGAAGACCTGCCCAGGTCGTTCGAACGAGCTCGTTCGAACGAGCTTCTAACGAGTTGACAGTTTGACTTCTAACGAGTGGGATGTTCGTTCGATTCCTTTTGTTCGAACGAGATCTCGTTAGAATGCCACTTCGTTCGAAAGAACTCTCGTTCGAACGAGACTTCTAACGAGTTGACAGTTTGGCCTTTTTGGCCTGATTTGACTTCTAGTGTTCCGTAACCTTGATTAATTATAGAGATGACAATTCCTTGACGACTAATCGATATAGTTGGGACATTTGGAATATATTGAGAAGTATAACATAAAAGTGTGGTTTGAACCAAATGATATTTATGGGTTAGAACGTGAGTAACAAATTACGACGTGAGGATAATGGATGATGTGTATATATAAACCGGGGACACGTGTATTGGTATAAGAATGAGAAGTATACCTCTAATAAAATATGTTAAGTACTAAGATGTGTGCATGCTTAGTATACGTATACGATTTTATGTGTATGACATACCTACCATACTTGCTATCACGGGAGGTTTTCGTTCGCTTAAGGCCATCTACTCCTTGTGTTCCCGGATTTAGATTGGTGCCTAGAGAACATAATACTAGAATGACTTATTTGTGAGTTAATAAGTCAGCTGACTATGGAGCGTAGGTATGTACGTGACCCATGGATATGTTGAATTATGTTCGCCTCCATTTTTGTGTGTTGTGCTTATTCTAACAATTCCTGAGAGATTCGGAATTTGTAATTCTTATGTACGTGATGTACCGGGATGGATAGCAGAGTATGTGTGCACCGCAGCTTATCCTCGGGGTGCTTGTATTGTATATTTATGATGTGAATAATATACGGTTAAATGAAAAGGAATTTTGATGTTTAATTGCGAGAATAATTTATAGTAACTCCTTGAGAAGTTAAAAAGGGATAACATGCCGCGAATTGTAATGTTAACAATTGAGAATACGAGTTTAATTAAATCTATCTGTTTAAGTGATAATATTGGGAATTCATATTATGAATCGAGAGGAAAGGTTAGAACTTATGTCGGTTTAGTTAGACATAAGAATCACTTGAATGGGTATGGTACGTTAGGAGTGCACAATTAGTCGAGAGGCGAGTATTTCATGTGAGAGCACGTCCTAACATGTACTTTGCATTCATTGTTTTAATGTTATTAAAGCACTTGCTGTTTTTAAAATACTCTCCACTTTCGGGCTCTGACCCGTTTGCTTTCAAATCTACTTTTTGTAAAAACCTTTTTAGGTGCCCAGCCACAAGGACACCATGCATAGTATTCCCAGTCAGGTGACGAGCTGTAGCTGTTGTGGAAGTTACAGGGCCTTGCTAGTAGACGCTTCATTTGCATTGACTCTATATTCAGATTCCATCAGTTGTAGGGCATGTCGCCCATTTCTTTTAGAGACATTTCACTTTACATTTCATTTCTTTCAGTTACTTAGACTTTTGGCATGTAATTAATTCAGGATGCAGACTCGTTTTATTTCTTTCCATATTGGGATTGTTGTGAGGAGTATTTCCTCTAGACTCATTTTTACTTGTTGATTTACTGTAGTTGGACTTTATCGTGAATGGTTGTGTTACAATTCTATATTTCATTTATTGCATGTTAATCAGATTTAATTTAAAATTTGGCAACTCACTTTTTAAATACTAGGTGGTTAGTAATCATTAAAAATGTTTTCGACAGTGATGCTATTAACTGGACCAACTTGGCATTTTGTATTAATTTAATAAAGGAGTAGCTACCCGGTATTTAATTAGTCGGGGTGTCACATCTTCATTACCTCAAAGGCATTCTATAGATAAGGAGATTGATGATTATTGATGTAAAAAATTAGATTTGACCTAATTATTTTAATCACAGATAAAAATGAATAAAAAAATAATAGAAAATAGATTTTTAAAGTGGTTCAGCCTTGTACGAATAGCCTACATCCACTGTTTTTGTATTGCTGACTGTTTGCTTGGAATTCTCGAGGAATGGTTTTCTCGAGAAATTTCGGTGCCCTTCTAATGAGGAGGTTACAATGTATTTATAGCCTTGAGGTTGTACAAATGAAAGGACAATGCGCTGTTATCTAGTAGATATGTACATCTGTATGATAATAATGAGCATTTAATACGCAGTCGTCTCCTTAATTATCCTGATTGGAGTGTTGTGTAGCTCGGACCGCCTAAGTTGCTCGGACCGATGAAGTTCCTCGGATAACATGGGTTACTCGGGACGCCTGAGTTGGTCGGGGAGTCTAACTTCCTCGGAGTCAGTGTATTGTTCATTGAAAGTGTTTGTAGGTGACATGTAAGTCGACGCGTGTCTCTACATAATTGATCCACATCAGGAGACTAAATTTGATACCAACAGAAGCCCCCAATGTTTCATAGTTTGATGTCGAAGAAAAGTATGGGACATTATTCTTGAAAATTGCATAGATTATCAGTTTCTATGATTTTTAGGGAAACGTTGTATATAACTTCTTTTTGAATGCATAGTATCAGGCCTCTAAATATTTTAAATGTTCATGACCGCTTCTATTTTTATGCCCCTTTTCTTCTCTTTAGCCGCCGGATACGCAAGCGTCCGCCCTGGTAATCATTATTTTTTCTCTATTCCCGAGGTAAAGTATTTAAACGCGGCAGAAATCCTATCGTCTTTCACTTTTCAAATCCGTGTCTTCGAACTTTTTATTTCTTCTCTATCTTGTGCGTTCGTTTCTTTCATTGTTCGTTGTCAACTGGTTCACTCTTTTCCTGTAAGATTTTCTTCCTTCTCTTTTATTTATTTTGCTCATCATGGTTTACCTTGTTGAATCTCTTGACAAATTTCGTTCTGAATTTTTAATTCCTTCATGGGTCATATTGGAATAACTTTCTGAACCTTCTGACTATTTTTCTTTGGCTGAGGGACATTGGTTCCCAAGTCTCTTTGTGGCCGAATGTGGCTTTTCTTTTCCTCCAAATCCTTTATGTTTGCAGTTATGTCAATATTTTGACATTGTACCTGCAAAAATAGCGCCAAATACCTGGAGAGTAGTTAATGGAGTTCATAGGTTGAACTAACTTCATGGAACCCGTTTAGGGATTCCAAAAATTATGTATTGCTACAGATGGGTTGTCAGCGATAGTACTTTTTATTTAAAAACTAGGCTTTTGAATAGGGCGTTAGTTGTCAATCTTCCTGATGCCAACAGGGATTATTTTGAACATGGAGTGGTAATGAAAAATTGGCAACACCCTCCATTAAATGGAGATGATGTATACCAAGGTCCTAGATTTCCTCCTTATGGTAATGGGATAGGTTGTTTTTATTTTTTGAAATCTTGTTTTCTTTGCGTTTGATAAATTGTATCACTGACATTTAATTTTTGATTATTTGTAGCTGACAGCAAAAGAAAATCTCCCAAAGAAACTGACGTTAATTTAAAGCATTTGAAACTAATCTGGAGTTTGCATCAATCTGTGGCCGAGGAACACATTAGATCTGCTTCTTATTTGTTGCAGTACAAGAGCTATACTTTATTTTTTACTGCTCGTCCAGTGGTGGTTGACATTGACCAAGTAACAGCTTCTGAAACTGGTGTGGAAGGTTCCTCCTCTGAATCGAATATTCCTATCAATATCTAATGAAGAGAAGAAGAGCTCCTGCCTTCTTTGACAAATCAGACTCTGCCAATGTGGAGGCAAAGAAAAATAAAAAAAATGTACCAGAAGAAGGAATGAAAATTATTGATGCACCTCCTCCTGCTGCTATCGAGAAAGTTGTTGAGAAGCCCCCTGTGGCTCCGAGCAAGATTGTTGCTATTACTCCTCCTAGTGAGGTTATTATCATATTACCAGCTACGACAACGTCCTTAGTTGAGAATGTTCCTGTTCCTCCAAGGAGGTTAAAGAAAAATTCTTCTGAGAGACTTGCTGAACTAGTCTCTCAACCATCAACTATTGAAGGTGGTGTTTCAACCTTTATTCCCCCGAACTCCGCTGTGGGCTTAGTAAAATCTTGGACTATCCCAGAGGTCCATGACATTGAAAATACTCTCACTTGTGAGAGAGTTACTACTCTAGCTGCTCAACACATTACCTCAGTAAGTATTATTGATCTATGCCTTTTACTTTTTAATACTCTGTTCGTACATTGACTTAGAGTTATTTCTTTTCTCA
The DNA here is from genome assembly GCA_949130495.1 of Sambucus nigra. Taxonomy (NCBI): domain Eukaryota; kingdom Viridiplantae; phylum Streptophyta; class Magnoliopsida; order Dipsacales; family Adoxaceae; genus Sambucus; species Sambucus nigra. The sequence goes on along the minus strand of OX422213.1, from coordinate 363,235,589 downwards.
GCTGGTAACGTGTTTCAACAGCATTGTAAAAAGGGATGAAGCCATCAGGGCCTCCAGTTCCTCGGATGGAGTAGAAAAGGCTTTTACTGGATTAACCCAGTCTTTGAAAGACTCTCATCAGAAGTATGAGGAAAATAAACTTGCTTGGGAGAAGCAGATTAAATTCGTTGAACAAGAGATAGATCGAACTGTGGATGCCTCCAAGGATTTAGAGGAGAAATTGAAAGAGTTTGAGAAGAATAATAAAGAGCTTGAGGATAAGATCAAGAATAATAAAGAGCTTGAGAATAAGCTCAAAAATGCTGAAGAGGAAATTGTTAGACTTCATGACGTTGATCGCCAGAAATAGGAGGTGGAGGAGAAATTGAGAGCTGCCGAAGAGCTCCTTAGGGAAAGGATCTCCTCGGAGAAGGCAAAGAGGAAGAAGGCAGTCAAAAAGTCTTTTAGCGCTGGTGAGGATAAAGGCTGGAATAAAGGCCTAGCCTCCATATCTTCACAAATGGAGTATGCCAGTCTTAAATATTTTAGGGACGAATGGGTTGCAGCCTTACAAGATCTAAAAATTGCTGAGAATTCTGAGTTATTCCAGGAACACACTCATAGCCCCCTCCCTCTCCTGGAGAAGAAGAAGAGGACGAAGCTGCCTCAGATGAGTCTTCCATGATGACTGGAGATCAGGTTCCTTCTGCTTCAGTTGTTCAAACTTTCTCTAAGCAACTCCAACCCACTAGCACTTCTGTCGAGCAGTTACCTTCATCCTCGGAGCAACCAGTCATTTCCTCCAAACTTTCTAAGGAAGTCATAGGGAACAAGGAGAAGGTGTAGAGTTATTCGGGTGTTTATTTTTGTTATTTTTTAATGTAACCTCGGACTTTGTATTTTCTTCTTTGATGAAATAAAATTCAAACTTTGGTTGCTCACCTTGAATTTCTCTTTTACTTGCTCTGTATGCATCCTTATTGATTCTCTTTAATTATCTTTTGCTAGTTTTTGGCTAGGATGGAGCTCCTATCAGCTCATGACACAGAGTTGATGAAGAAATGCAATAACTATTTTAAAGCTGGTCATGCAGACCTAAATGAGGCTCAAATCATTAACATCCTTAGTCCAGATACTTCTGAACGAGTAGTCGAAGTTTACCAATATCTGAAGTGCTTGCTCGATCGAGTTGTTGCCAATAATGTGGTTTATTATGAGATGATTGAGGATCTCCAAGGAACTATAGAGGAACTCCAGCAGCAGTACAAAAAGTCCTCCACACTTTTGCACCAAGGGTACGAGAAGAAATATCAACAGTTAAGTGCTGAAAAAGGATATGATAAATTCATCTCTGCTTACGAGAAGAAAGAGAGCGTTCTAAAGCTTGAAGTTGAAGAGCATAGGCATATGGCCAAGTTGTTGGAGAAAGAGAACATTGCATTGCAAGAGGAAGTAAAACAACTCAAGTCTGCTCCGTCTTCCTCGGGAGCCTTGGTCCCTATCAATGATGAAGGTTTTTCTTTTTTGGAGGTAGAAAATGCCAACTTGCGAGATGAGTTGGAAACTTTGAAAAGAGCTGGACCCTCCACTTCTACTCGTGGATGAGCAAGATCTTCTTCTCGGGGACGAGCAAGAGCTGGTCGGATTTCTATTGAAGAAGCAAGAACTTAAGTCACCTTGGAGAATCAGGCCTTTCAGTTGATAGCGAAGAACCAAGCCTTAGCAGAGATGTCCAAGAAGATTCTGAACCTCAGCGAGCAACTTTCTACACAAAGCTCTGCCTTGGAAAATAAAGAACTTCTGGTGAAGAATCTTCACGAGCAATTGGAGAGGTTAACTTACCAATTCCATAAATAGCCCAGAGAGTTTTGGATGACTGGTTACAATGAAGCACTTTGTCATCTTGATGCTCGTTTAGAACAGTCGAACAACGAAGGGTATAAGAAGGGCTGGTTGAATGCTCTTTGTGTTTTAAAATTGGAGAGAGGTAATTTTCTGTGGGATTACTATAATCCTGGAGTTCTTGATTTACTCGTGCCTCCTTTCAAGCTTGACCTTAGTTGGATTTTAGTCCGGGCCATTCCTCGCGTTCTGATCTCTAAGTATCTTGATGATTATAGTCTTCATTCAGATTTCGAAATATCTTGACCAGAACACCTGCTTGATCGTCCATCTATAATGAACGTCAGAATGCTGCAAGATCTGAACTTCATAAATTCCCCTTATAGTCTTGATGATCCTCCAGCTGGGGTAAACCCTGTATCAAAGGCAGAGGGAAAGAAACCCATAGAGTAGAATTTGTTCAATTGATATCACATGCGATCTGTAATTTATGTAATTTGTTCTGGTTTTAATGAAGAAATTTTTAGTTTTCTTTGCAATTTAATTGTCATTGGTTTGGAAATATTTTATAGAATATTTACTGATGAACATGTATGTATATCTGTAGAAAGACAAAAATGTCTTGTTTGATTTTTAAATTGCCGACCAACCGGAGTTGGTGGTAATTGAATGCCGACCAACTTGAGTTGGTGGTAATTATTTCCCGACCAACCTGGGTTGGTGGTAATTTGCTTCCCGACCAATCGGAGTTGGTCGTGTTTGCTTTCCGACCAACTTAAGTTGGTGGTAATTTGCTTCCCAACCAACCGGAGTTGGTGGTAATTGGATTGTATAGTGTGTAGCACTAATAGTTGGTCGTGTTTGTTTCTCGACCGACCTAGGTTGGTGGTAATTTACTTCCCGACCAACCAAAGTTGGTGGTAATTGAATTGCCGATCAACCGAAGTTGGTCGTGTTTATTTCCCGACCAACCTGAGTTGGTGGTAATTTGCTTCCCAACCAACCGGAGTTGGTGGTAATTTACTTCCCGACCAACCGGAGTTGGTGGTATTTTGCTTCCCGACCAATCGGAGTTGGTGGTAATTGAATTGCCGATCAACCGGAGTTGGTTGTGTTTATATCCCGACCAACCTGAACTGGCAGTAATTTGCTTCCCAACCAACCGGAGTTGGTGGTAATTTACTTCCCGACCAACTGGAGTTGGTGGTAATTGGATTGTATAGTGTGTAGCACTAATATTCCGAAAAAAAATTAATGAATAAAGAGAAATGGGGGAAACATCACTTTATTCATATTGAATTAATTGTATTACATAGAGATTTCAACTACTGATAATACTTTCGTAGATGCTCTGCATTCCATGTATTCTTGAATTCTTCTCCCTCCAAGGTTTCAATCCTGTATGTCCCTGGACGAACAATTTTTGTTACTCTGCAGGGTCCGTGCCAGTTTGCTTCCAGCTTATTATATTTCTGGATCACTTTTTTTAGCACATAATCCCCTTCTTTCAGATCACACTTCTTTGCTCTTTTGTTATAGAACAAAGCTGTTCGTTGTTGATAAGCTGCATTCCTGATTGATGCTTCTTTCCTGACTTCCTCGAGCATATCCAGGTCTAATCTTCTCATCAAATCGCTGATAAGGGAGTTGAAATTAAGTACCCTGTGCGTGGGTAGACCACTCCCAAATGCCAACATGTATGGAGACTCTTCAGTTGCTGTTCGCGGTGTGGTGCGATATGCCCACAATAAAGAATGTAGTTCATTAATCCAATTTACTTTTGCATTATCTAGTCATTTCTTCAATCCATTTAGTAGCGTTCTATTTGTCACCTCAGTTTGTCCATTGCTTTATTGGTGACCTGGTGCAGAATGAGTTTTCAGAATATTGGATTGATGACAATATGCAGCGAACTCCTCGTTGTCAAACTGGGTTCCATGGTCAGTAATGAATGCATGTGGGAGACCATATCTGCAAATAATGTTTTTCCAAATGAATTGATAGACTTTGTCGTATGTCATATCAATAAGGGGGTCATCTTCTACCCATTTGGTAAAGTAATCCACAACGACTACGAGGTAGTTGAATCTTCCCTTGGTCATTGGGAGTGGCCCGACCAAGTCTATTCCCCACATGGCAAATGGCCAAGGGGACGTTATGGGTGTTAGCAATGCCTAAGGAGTTATTCGGATGGACGAGAAGCGTTGGCATTTATCGCACTTCTTAGCATAGGCCGCGCAATCAGCTCTCATCGTTGGCCAGTAGTACCCCTGTATGGATATTCTTCGTAAGAGCGTCCGACCAGCTACATGGGCTCCACAAGACCCTTCATAAACCTCTTCGATCAAATCTTTCACTTCAGAGGGATGAACGCATCTTTGTAGCCCTGCTATCACTACTCGTCTGTACAAAATGCCATTGGTCAACACATAACGAGCAGCTTTAAACTTTAGTTTCTTGGCTGCAAGTTTGTCAGTTGGTAAAGTCCCATCTTCAATATAGGCTCTGATTGGATCCATTCAGGATGGTCCTAAGTCAAGAGCAATGAAATTTATCATTAGATCTCCATCTATTCTCCGACCAGTTAGAATCTCTATTGGGATTGTTCTTCGTAGCTCGGTGTGGGTGGCTGATGCTAGTCGGACTAGGGAATCTGCTCTTGCATTCTCCAATCTCGGTATTCTAACTAGCTGAATAGCAGTAAAACTTGATACCAACTCCATTGCTTTTTAATGGTGCTTTATCATTAACTCTCCCTTTGCTGCATAAATTCCAAGAATCTGATTTACGATTAACTGCGAATCGCTGAATACAACGATCTGCTCTGCCTTCATAGTTCTGGCTATACTTAAACCTACAATCATTGATTCATATTCGGCCTCATTATTAGAAGTTTTAAATTGAAAGCACAGACCATACTCCACATCAATCTCATCTGGACTTTTCAAAATAATCCCTGCTCCACTGCCTGCAGTGCACGAAGAACCATTCACATATAAATTCCATATGGGTAACTTATTATTGAAATTTTGATCAGAGAGAGTTCCTCGGTGCAATATCTGGTACTTCCTCTTCTCCTCTTTCAGTACCTCTCGCTGCTCGTTAGTCATCTTTTCTTACTCGTCAACCGACTTAAGTTGGTCGGCGTTTAAATTTGATGATCCTGTAACATCCACAGGCTGGTCGGTATTCAATTTATGCTCTTCGGAGGTATTAGGATAGGTGAACTCTGTGATAAAATCTGCCACTACCTGCCCTTTAAGCGATGATCTAGGCTCATAAACTATGTCATACTCATCGAGCTCCACTGCCCAGTACATCAATCTTCCCGATTTCTCTGGCTTATGCAGAGCTTGCCTTAATGGCATATCAGTGTATACAACTATAGTATGGGCTTGGAAGTATGGTCGCATTCTTCTACTGGCTTCAATTAGCGCTAATGCCAACTTCTCCAACCTTGGATATCTGATTTCTGCTCCTCGAAAAGCTTTGCTAGTGTAGTAGACTGGTTTCTGCACTCCACCTTCCATTCTTATCAACACCGAGCTAACTGCGTTCTCTGAAACTGCCAGATATAAGTAGAATCTCTCTCCGATCACTGGTCTAGATAGCAAGGGAGGTGTTCCTAGGTACTTCTTCAGTTCTTGAAAGGCCTCCTCACATTCATCATTCCACTTAAATGTTTTTCGGAGTGTTTTGAAGAAGGGGAGACATCTATCTGTTGCTCGTGACATAAATCTTTTGAGTGTTGTTACTCGCCCTGTGAGACTTTGCACCTCCTTTTTTGTGGTTGGAGATCTTAGCTCTAATAAGGCCTTGATCTTCTCAGGATTTGCTTCAATTCCATGTTGATTGACAATATATCCGAGGAACATTCCTTCTCGTACTCCCAATATACACTTAGTGGGATTCAACTTCATTTGATATTTCTCTAGTTGATCAAAGGTCTGACTTAGGTCAATTAGATGATCAACAGCTTTCTTGCTCTTTGTCAGCATATCATCAACGTACACCTCCATATTATGACCTATCTGTTCTGCAAACACCTTATTCATCAACCTCTGATACGTCATACCTGCATTTTTAAGACCGAAAGGCATAATATTATAGTAATAAGTTCCCCTTGGGGTGATAAAAGAGGTACTCTCCCTGTCTTCAGGTTTCATTTTGATCTGGTTGTAACCAGAATAGGCATCCATGAAACTCAATAATTCATGTTCCGAGGTAGCATCCACCAACTGATCGATTCGAGGTAAAGGAAAATGATTCTTTGGGTAGGCTTTATTAAGATCGGTGAAATCCACACACATCCTCCACTTGTTGTATTTCTTCTTCACCATTACCACATTTGCTAGCCAATCAGGATATTTGACATCTTCAATAAAAGAGGCTTTTTGCAGTTTCTCTACTTCTTCTTGTATGGCTTGGTTCTTCTCGGGACTGAATACCCTTCGTCGTTGCTTCACTGGCTTGATTTCCTTGTTCACATTGAGCTCGTGACACAATAAATTTGGGTCTATCCCTGGCATATATTCGTGACTCCATGCAAAAGTCTATTTTATGCGTCTTAGAAATTCTATCAGCTCTTGCTTTATTGACACATCTAGTGACGCACCAATTTGAGTTGTTTGTTCTGGATGCTCGTCGTCACGAGATGAGACTCATCTCTTGGGTCTAAAGTCTCAATCTTCGCATCTTCTATCTCATCTACCTGATAAGTAGTAGTCTTTTTCCTGGATTCTTCACGATCTTCTTGCTCGATAGATGAATAGTAGCATTCCCGAGCTACTTTTTGGTCGCCCTTCACCACTCCTACTCCAAAATTGGTTGGGAATTTTAAACATTGATGTACAGTAGATGGTATTGCTTTGAACTTTTTCAAACCTACTCTTCCCATGATGATATTGTAAGCTGATTCCACATTTTTATCCATCACGAAAAAGTGTACTCTTTATGTTCGACAAGCAGACCATGTACCGATGAACATATCCAACTTGATCGTCCCAAGTGGAAAAACTTTCTCGCCAGTAAAATTAAGGAGGGGCCTATGATATGGTTCCAACTGGGATAGCTTTAGATTCAAACTATCAAAACATGGGTAGAACATGAGATCTGCCAAGCTACCATTATCCACTAATACTCGTGAAATCATTACTTCCTTCATTCTCATTTTGATCACCAATGGGTCATCATGAGGATATAGCACACCTGCGAGGTCGTTTTTAGAGAAATCGATGAACAGTTTGTCCTTGTTCACCTTCCTCGGACGATCATCTTCAGCCAAATTTATTCGCTGTATATATGAGCAAGCTTGAGCCTCATTAAGGTAAGCTTTCCTTTCTGCGGTGAGATGTCCTCCTCCTGCATCACCGCCTGTAATGACATTACACTCAAATGATCCAAAGTGGATTGAAAATACCTCACGTTTTGGCTGTCTTGGTCTTTTGGGGAGTGTAATACCCCGTAATTTTATTGATATTTATTTAAGGGATTAATTAAATTAAATGTGAATTAATTGAGAATTAATCCGGATATAAATACTAACGAGATGTGAGTTGGTATTTGATTATGATGTGTATATATGGCAATATATGAATATTAAAATTATCGCGAGACTGAAATACGACAATTTGGGAAATTTAGTTGGGACGCGCGTGTCAGTCGCGTCAGGAATGTAATTATTTGAATTAAAAAGTGAATTTTATTTTATCAATCGAATGGTCATTTCGAGTGAGCCAACGAGTCCGGAAGGGTCAAAATAGTCAGAAAACACTAGCTGGGGGTTTAGTTCGGGTCCTGGGGCATTTTTGGGTCATACCGGCAACTTAAAAGGGTATTTTGGTAATTTTAAAAATTAGGGAATTAAAACCCACAAAAATCGGAGTTTATATTTATAATTTTAAAGGGGCCACTAAGCCATTACCAACAAAAGTTTAGAGAGTGGCCTACGGGATTTTTGAGAGAAGTTGGAGAGAAGTTACAAGAACCAAAACCAAGCCATCTTCAACCTTGGGAGAAAATCTGTAGAGAAAGGAGAGAATCAACCTTCATTCACCAACATCAATTCTGAAGAACAATCTAAGGCAACTGATTTGATATTTTTAGTGCATTGAATATGTCTTCCATGCTTAGTGTAGGAATTATCTTATATTGAAATTTTTGAAGAAAATACATGAAATTATTGGAGAAACTTTGAATTTGGGTTAGGATTTGCATGTAGAATGATGATGGACTAATTTAATATTCGAAGAAGTTATATATGATGATTTAAAAATGGATTTATGATGAGTAATTGGGCATAAGAAAATTATGAGTTCATGTTTATAGGGTTGGGAAATACTTGGAGATTTATATAAATTCCTTGATGATTTGTAAGATTTGACCCCTAAAATATGTTAAGGGGTGATCTAGGATGAATAGAAATGGTTTAAAAACGATAGAACATAATTTGGATGGTCTTAGGGTGGATTTAGAGAAGAGAAGAATTGATAAAAATGGACTTGAGAATTTCTGGGTTGAAACTGCCATCTCGTTAGAAGACCTACCCAGGTCGTTCGAACAACCTCGTTCGAACGAACTTCTAACGAGATGACAGTATGACTTCTAACAAGTTGGTATTTCGTTCGAAGCCCTTTCTTTCAAACGAACTCGTTCGAACGACCTCGTTCGAACGAGATTTCTAACGAGTTGACAGAATGGCCTTTTTGGCCTGAATTGACTTCTAGTATCCCGTAGACTTATTTAAATGGTGAGATAACCTTCCTTTATTAACTAGTGGGTATAGTTGGGAGATTGGGGTACATTGAGGAGTAAAACTTAGAATATTGTATTAAACCAGATGACATTTGTGGACTGGGAAGCGAGTAACTAATCACGAAGTGAGAATACTTGATAACTTAAATACATATAAACCGGGGACTTGTGATTTGTATAGCACTAAGTGTTGGTATAAGAACGAAAAGTATACCACTAATAAAATATTGTAATATCTAAGATGTGTGAATGCTTAGTATATGTAGTTATCTGTGTATAACATACCTACCGTACTTCCTATCATGGGATGTTGGCGTTCGTTTAGGGCCATCTAATCTTTGTGTGCCTACGGGGGAGATCTAGATTGGTACCTCAAGGACATAGGTCAGAGAAGGGTTTATTGAGAAGTTAATAAGTCTGCTGATCATGTGAGCGTAGGTATGTGCGTGACCCATGTGATGTGAACTATGTTCGCCTACATTATTTGTGATTGTTGTTAATGAAACGTTTCCTGAAAGATTCGGAATACGTGGTCCTCATGTACGTGATGTACCGGGATTTGATAGCAGAGTATGTGAGCACCGCAGCTTAGCCTCGGGGTGCTAGTATTGTATATTTATGATGAGAATAATATACTGTTAATTGAAATGAATTGTTAGGTATAAATGTGAGGATGAATAATAGTAACAGTTTTTAATATGAAAATGGAAGATCTCTAGTAATTTAATAGTACTAACATGGGAAACTGTGTAGCAAGTTATAACACTCGGTTAACTAAAAGTTGTTGGGAATTGAATTGGATATCGTATATAAATGTTAGATTTTAATATCGAACTAGTTAGATATGGGAACAACTAGAATGGGTACGGGTACGATAGGAGTGCACAATTAGTTGAGAGGTGAGGAACTCATGCGAGTGCACACACTATCATGTGCTTTATATTCACTGTTTAATGATATTAAACACTTGCAAAATTTTAAATTATTTTCACAATCGGGCTCTGACCCGTTTGCTTTCAAATCTATTTTTTTATAAAACCTTTTAGGTGCTCAGCCACAAGGACACCATGCATAGGAGTTCTATTCAGATGACGTGCTGTAGCTGCTGTGGAAGTTACAGGTCCTTGATAGTAGACGCCTCCATCTTCGATCTCGATTCCATTATCAGATTTTCTTATTTTGTTGGGCATGTCGCCCCATTCCTTTAGAGACATCTTACATTTTAGTTATTTCAGACTTGGGTTGTAATTAATTTAGTGATGCATACTTGGTATTTATTTATTTCAGTATTTGGATTGTTGTGAGGAGTATTCCTCCAGACTCATTATTATTTGATGGTTATTCTATTGTGACTATGTTGTGGTGGTTATGTTAGCATTTCATAATTCACTTATTGCATAATAATCGGATTTAATTAAAATTGGCAACTCACTTTTTAAATACTAGGTAGTTAGTAATTATAAAAAAAATATTTTCGAAAGTGATGCTATGAACTGAACCAACTTGGCATTTTGAGTTAATTTAATAAAGGAGTAGTTACCCGGTATTCAATTAGTCGGGGTGTCACAGGGAGATCGGGGTCATCTTCTGGATCATCTTCATGATCTCTTTTCTTGTCATCTTTTGTCCGAAGAGGAGATTTAGACCTTGGCCTTCCTCGTTCGCTGGTTCGACCACCGCTTTGATGATCAACATACTTGGTCAATTTTCCTCGTCTAATGAATGCTTCAGTTTCATTCTGAAGAGCTATGCAACGCTTGGTCGTATGACCGTGATCTTTATGAAATTCACAATATTTGGACTTGTCTCTTTTATCAGGATCTGCCTTCATTTTTGCTGGCCAAGCTAGCTCCTCGCTGCTCTTGATCTCTTCCAGAATGTGATTTATATCCACCTTCAAGGGAGTATAATTTTCGTATTTCTTCATCTGTTCCAATGCTTGCTTACCCTTTGATTGCCTGTTACCACCATTGTTCTTTTGATCCTTCTTTTCGGATTTTCCATCTTTCACCTTGGTCTCCTTAGTGTTTGCATTCTTCTTCGCAGTCATGGCTTCCTCGGTATTCATGATTTTGGTTGCTTTTGCCATCAATTCTGCCATGGTCCTGGGCGGGTCTTTGGCTAAAGTGTAGTATAAGTTATTGGGTAACAATCCACTCATCAAAGCAGTAATTGCAGTTTTCTCCTCATAATCAATTACTTCCAGTTTCTCATTATTGAAACGAGTAGTAATCCCTGGTGCTTTCAACTGTCTTTTGTCTTACACTTAACAAATGTGCTACTTGTTTGACTAGCTTTGCTCCAAAATAGAAATTTCCAATAAAGAGTTCTGCTAGTTGAAAGAAAGTCGCAATTTTCCCTCGAGGAAGGTTATTGTACCACATCTGAGCAGATCTGATAAGAGTTCTTGAAAATGCCCTGCATCGCATCTCGTCTGAAATAGCGTAGATATCAGCAACTGCTTGGTATTGTTCTATGTGGAGAACATAATCAGTTTTTCCATCGTATTTTGGTGTTACTATCGGGGCTTTGAAATTTGACGGTGTGGGAAAGTCCACAATCTCCTGTATGAATGGTGTTCCTCAGATAAAAGTCCTTTGTAGAGGATTTTTGGTTTTAGCCATCTCCCATAATCTATCCTCCAACCTTTGAATTGAGCCCTTCCATTCATCGTTTCCATCTTCGATCCTATTGGTTCGAGTAACTGATCGTGTTGAATTTGCCTCTTGGGATCTTTTATGACGAGCAGCTGGTTGTGATTGGGCAGAGCCTTCCTTTAAATCAGATGGTCGTTAATAGTTCCTCGACATAATCCTAGGGGGACTTCTATTCCTCCTAGGACCCAAATGATCAAAAGGAGAGACTCTACTCAATCTTTCAAGAGCACTTGTCCTTTCTGGAGATAGAGTGATGTTTTATTGAGTGTCTGTAGCTCGTACCGAGGAAGTCCGTCCAGGCTGATAAGAAGGATCATTAGATCTCTCAGTACGATATGAATCGGTGCGTCTGGACTGATATTCCTCTGGGAATAACGTTCACCTAGTTCGCGAAGAGAGTAAACGAGTATTTCTCTGAACGCTTCGTTGTCATGATTGGGCTGACACTCCGCCCTGAATGGTTTATATGAGTTGAAGCATGGTTTCTTGCATGGTCGTTTGCCCTTGGGCTAAATTAGCCATTATACCAGCCAAATCTTTGACATTTGGAGGAGTAGATGGAGGATTTGGAGGGATCCCAGCGTTTCGATTGCTGGATTCAGGATGATCAACTATTGGTGATGAGTTGTTTTGGTGAAAAATGCTAATTACAGTCGTTTCCCACAGACGGCGCCAATCTGTTGATGTAAAATATTAGATTTGACCTAATTATTTTAATCACAGATAAAAATGAATAAAGAAATAATAGACAATAGATTTTTATAGTGGTTCAGGCCTACAACCACTATTTTTGTATTGTTGACTGTTTGCTTGGAATTCTCGAGGAATGATTTTCTCAAGAAATTCTGGTCCCCTTCTAATGAGGAGGTTACAATGTATTTATAGCCTTGAGGCTGTACAAATGAAAGGACAATGCGCTGTTATCTAGTAGACATGTACATTTGTATGATAATAATGAGCATTTAATACGCAGTCGTCTCCTTAATTATCCTGATTGGAGTGTTATGTAGCTCAGACCGCCTAAGTTGTTCGGACCGCTTAAGTTGCTTGGTATAATTAAGTTCCTCGGATAATATGGGTTGCTCGGGACGCTTGAGTTGGTCGGGGAGTCTAACTTCCTCGGAGTCAGTGTATTGTTCATTGAAAGTGTTTGTAGGTGACATGTAAGTCGACCCGTGTCTCTACATAATTGATCCACGCCAGCAGACTAAATTTGATACCAACAATGATGTTATGCCATTAACACGTGTTACCATATCTTGTGTTCATTTTCTAGGTCATTTGTTCTTTAACCTCGGGACATTCGAAGAAATGTTGTGGTGGGAAAAGGTTTTGGGTTGGTGATTGCAGTGGAGGTTGCATATTGGGGGTGTTAAGATTATAGACCATGAATTACGGAATAAAATTATCTCCTCGTGAATACAAGCCTACATCAATTTTCTATCATCATCATTGTTGTTTTCGCTTCACACATAACTTGGTCATTTGCATCCTCCATTGAAAATAAGTCATCTCCAGTTGCTCGATCCTTCGCAAATATACTAACCAAGGCATCATAGTTTGAAAATGATTTGTTGTAAACCTCCATTTACACAAACACGAGACCACATTGTAATATAAAAGAAAATTCAATTTTAACAACACCACTAAAATGAGTTGTATGAATAATTTTTTATTGATCTTTAAGTAAGCTTGAACCCTTTTGATCACGTACAAACTTCTCACAATTCACGAACTTGTTAGTTTCATCCAAAGTGAAACCACCTCCTGCAGTTACCATATCATGAATTGATATGATTTGGGTCTTCAACAATTTCACGTGTGATTGGATGTGTGGGACCCCTTTAATTTCATAACCTGGCATTCTTGATTCAAGCATTGTCTTCAACTTTACATGGTATCCAGGCTTAAACCCCATTACACACTTCCAATGTCCATATAAGTGTACTTTTATTGAGGACTAAACTAAGATAGCATATTGTGTTAAATTACATTAATAATTTTTCCTTTTATTTGCAACTGGAAGGTGTTGGTTAGCCATCTATCCTAATTGCATAAAGAAAAAATACTTCAAATGTGACATACAAGACCATACATCCATAAACTAATCAAATCTTATTGTTTAACACTTGAAACATGAGTATAAAATTACATAATATAATTTTGACGCTAAGCGTGAGTTCATTGCCTCTCTTCCCACATATGGGTTGCTAGATTAGCTCAAAAATTTTGAATTATATAAAATATATAGACAAACTGTGAGGATTCTTCTTATATCTCAAGACATTCACCATATCGCTTAACTAACTTTCAAAAGGATAATAATCATTTCTTGTTGAATAGTCTTCAGAAGAAGCGCTCGTGTCATAATGATCATATTTTGACTCCTAGAAGGGTAACAATATGGAGACCTAAGAATGTAACATTTAAGCTTGAGCAATCCGAATAATCTTTCTATCACATTTCAAGATTTCAAATATTTATGTTGAAGAACTCTTATTTAGTAGTTAGTGTGCAACCATTCCATTTATTTAAATAGTATCACTGTCCCCAATATAACACAAGGAATCCTTAACTACATGGATAGGCGACATCGATGAGACAAATAAAAGACTATAGCACAATCTAAGATTTATTAGTATTGGTCATGGAACCTAATTATATTCTTTTAAAATTATTGTAACCACAAAATGTAAAAATATTCATGACATGCCATGTGGAAACATCGAACCACTTGGTCTCGAAATAACATCCCTCGGTACTCAAGAATCTGCTGTAGAGCCTTCCCAGTTTCGTTATATATGTATAAATTGCATGTCATGGGATTAGACTCTCACAAAATTTATAGCACGTTCACTATTTCTAAAAATGTGGGGTTGTCAAAATCTAGCACATGCAAACTAATGGTGTCCCACACCAAACCCCCAATAATACTTTAAGAAAATAGTGAATTACCAATCTAGAATGTCTTGTTTTGATAATTTAAATATAAAACATCAAGTGAGCATGTGTGTGTACCTAAAATAATTTCCGTTGATCGTTTGTTGAGTTTTTTATAGTTACCATTATAGTCTTTAGCAAATTGTGACGCAATCTTTTATCACCATGTAAAATAGTAGTAAAGTGTTGATTAACGATCTAACCATAATGTATAAATCTATTTTAGTCCTTGTTTTATTTGCATGATTAATGAGTATGTACTAAAAATTACAAACATCTCTGCCACACTTAAGGTCTTAGTATCCTTCATAATATTAATTTCCCGAAGCATATGATACAACTTGTGAAATATATATTTATCCATGAAAATATTTTCTTTGCGAGCCAAATCATCCTTACACACCATCTTGAAAAGAAAACAAGCCATAATGAATAATTTTTTCAACATGTATTTTTTGTGGCGTAATTCATTAGAATATTAAGAACACCACATGGTTACGATATTTGACCAAAAAGACCTTAAAAGTTGAATCGTTATTATCGATTTCCTCCCCTATACATTAAATAATGGTCTTACCATATTTATAGAAAAGAAACTACTTAGAGGCCAAGGTGGGCCATGCCCCCCCCCCCCCCCCCAACCCCACAAAAAAAAAACTTAAAACAATATGACTTTAGGACCATGTATATAAATCACACTCATTAAAAAAAAAGTACCGTGTATGTTGAAAATTTGGTTCAGTTACGGATGTGGTCCCCAATACCATCTAATCTCCTAAAAATAAGGCCCACAATATCTCCAAAGTTTCAACAATTCTAGCCGAAAGCAACCCATGATGCCCATCATTCACCTTTTTGAATATCCTATTTGTTTATGTTAAAACATCACCGCATACCACTTATTAACTATAACTATTTTAAATTGGTTTTACAAATCCTTTTGTATCTTTCTCTTTCTTTATAGCACCCGATTTTGGGAGCACTTATTTATTGAAATCTCAATCCCAATCTATTATCACAACATTTATAAGTTCTCTTTTTATATATTCCCTCTCTATTTCTTTGATTGTATACTAATAATTACTTTCCTCGTTCAAGTGACGAGATGTAGTCCATCCTTAGTAAATAGATAAAACACAGTTGATAGTACGACCTTATATATTCTATAATTTTTTTGGTATACACATAATGCTGCTATCAATTGTATTAATCATTTATTATGCCATATACTATTTGATTATATATATATATTTTTTTTGGGGGGGGGGGGTGTTTAGGAAAAATGTTCAATTAAATTGATTTGTTGAGATATAAACCCCTAGAATTAACACATAAATACTAAAATTTATGAATTGAATTTATTCACAAATTATAAAATTTTCTAATGTTGAAAAGTATAAATCCTTATTGTATATTGTTTTATAAACAAAAAACTGAACCTCTTAATCATTATTTTTTCATTTAAAAGTAAACTTAATTGTCTCATTATATTGATTGATTGTTGTTTGATTATTTATATTCACAATATTTATTATAGTAATAAATACAATTAATTCCAACATGATAATTTATTATTGAATCATTTTTCTTAATTTTTCAAACTTCAGTACCCAAAGTAATTGAACATCGTACAACAAAATCACATAGAATTGAAGTTATGGAGTTTGATATTAATAATTTGGAGCGTAAGTGTGGAAAACATCGTCAAATATGGAGATATCATCCCGATGCACTAAATAAAGTATGACTAGCTTATATCAATTACAGTCTATATGAATGTGTTATTTCAAAGTATCATTTATCTGTAACTGAAAACATTCTCGTCGCTTTCTAACATCATGGTTCAATATATATATATATATATATAGGTTGGAGTATTCTCCTTCAAAAGATGTTGTGTTATGTCTACCTTGTTATATTTTTAACAATGAAGGTGGGCAACATGCACAAAGTGCCTTTTCAAATTATGGATTTAGAGCGTGGAAGAAAGTCAATGGTGGTAAGAATTGTGCATTTTAAAATCATGCGGGTAAAGCTCATAACATAAAATTGTTGAAAAATAATATGAGGATCTAATGAATCAATCACAACATATTTAAAATGTTTTTAGGGATAAACTTTTGAACAAATTACAATCAATCACTTGTATCTTATAGCCTCGATCGATTCAGTTCGATATCTCACACTCTAATGTGTAACTTTACAAGGACGTGATGAGAGAGGGTTATTCATGGGGATTTTCTTGGACTGCTAAACATTGGGAAAAATATAATGAAGATGTTGCAGATGTTGTGTTGGGTAATGATCCTCAAAATGCCCAATATATATCATCCAAAGTCACAAAAATATATTTTACTTATTTGCGCAATGAAAATTAAAAAGGTGATTCGTGAGGAAATTGGTGATGCCAAGTTTTGTATCCTTGTTAATGAAGCTCGAGATCAGCCAAAAAAATAGTAAATGGATATTGCTTTGACATTTGTTGATAATGATGATTTCATTTGAGAGCATTTTTTCAGTATTGTACATGTTCCACACGAGGGCATTAACTCCAAAGAATGAGATGTATTAAACTCTTTCTCATCACGATCTTGACATTTAGAATATTTGAGGTCAGGGATATGACGGGGCAAGTAATATACAAGGCGAATGGAATGGGTTACAAGCCTTGGATTCTAATGATTATCGATATGAATATTATATCCATTGTTTTGCCCATCGTTTACAATTGGCACTAGTTTCAACATCTAGACGAGGTATCCTTGTTCATCATTTTTTTTTTCAAATTGAGTTTTATCATAAATATTGTGAGCTCTTCTTGTAAACGTAATGATGAGATAAAAAGTGCTAGTGAATTGCTTATATAGTTTATACTGAAGAGCTTGAGAATGTGACATAAATGAATCAAATCAGTACTTTACAAAAGACTGAAGATACACGATGGAGTTCTTACCCGAGATCTATATTCAGCTTGATAAAGATGTTTAGTGAAACTTATTAAGTTTTATTGAATCTCATAAAAGATGGATATTGAAATAAAGGTGGAGATGCGGATACGACTTATAATTATATGATTTCTTTTTAGTTTGTGTTCATCTTGCATCTTATGAAAGAAATTTGAAAATAACGGATATGCTTTCTTAAGCTTTACAATGAAAGTCGTGATATATTTTGAATGTTATGCATTTGATGCAGACCACAAAAAAAACTCATCCAGAAGTTAAGAGATGATGGATTTAACACTTTTAGTGTGAAGGTGCGGTCTTTTTGTGCAAGGAAAATAGTTGTTGTCCCAGATATGAATGCTTTTTATATTGAAAAATGAGGTCGACACCGATAATATTAATTTACCATTATTGAGCATTACCGTATCAACATTTTTACTACTATTATAGACTCCCAATTACTGTGGCTAGATAACAGATTTAGTGATATGTGATAGAGCTATTCGTTCTTAACTGTCCATTAGATCCTCAAAATGGGAAGACGTCGTTTAGTATTGATGATATATGCAAGCTTGTTGATGAATTTTACCTGCAAGACTTCACAGAACATGATAAAAATGACTTGAGGGTACAATTTCAATATTATGAGTCTGACGTCACCCAATATTCAGTATTTCAAAAGTCGTCCACTATGTCAGTGGTTGGTGAAAACTAGAAATTTGACAATATATCCACTAATCGATGGTTTGATTAACCTTATTTAAGCTCTACAACTTTATACTCCAACTATAGAATGTGCATTTTCAGCTATGAATCACGTCAAATTTGAACTTCTGAACAAAATGATAAATGAATACCTTGAAAATTCTCTTTTGGTACACATTGAAAGGGAAATATCACACTAGTTTAGTACAAAGTGAATTAGAGATGGATTTCGTGATTTGAAAAACACATCAAGTGCAATTATGATAAAGTTTTGATATTTTTTTTTATAAATAATTGGTTTGTTTGCGATGTAATTTTTACTTTTTTGTGGATGAATGTACTTACGTTAACATATAAATATATTATTTTTTATAAATCTTTGTCCCCTTTAGGACTAAATCCTCATTTCGTCCCTGCATATCTAAAAACATCCCAAAAGTAATTACTTTAGTTCAGGGCACTTTTATTCTTTGCCTACATTTAATTATACAATTTACAATCCTCGTAAATGTAATGTGTAAAATACATCACAAAAAATTAAAAATTATTAGTTTCATGCAATATGGAAATATTTATAAGATTAAAATGATCTAGGTAATGCTTTAAGTTGGTTAGTTTCATGATTATGCATGCATGATTATGTGTTAAGGCATACTTATCTAAGAGCTTGAATTTGTTCACAGTAGCATTTGTTTTTAAGATCATGTTGATTTTTTTATTTATCAAATAGTCTATATATTTTTAATGTAGGATTTACTTTGCGATCACAGATTGATTTGGTAATTGTATCTTTGTGAAGTCTCATACTTCTTTGCATATGATTTATTTTTATGATCATAGAACAAATTTAGTAATTATAAATTTGTGAAGTCAAGACAAATTTGGTAAATGGGAGCTTATATGTAATACCCCGTATTTTTATGCTTTCTTAATTTGGGGATATATTAAATTTAATGTGAATTAATTATTTAATATAAATCTCGAAATTAATTATTTTATAATTATTAACGTGATGTGGGTTAGTAATTATGGGAAACTTGTTGAATATTACTAATGATCAAAGTAATATATAATATTGGTTCTATTAAATGTCACGAGTGAATAGAATGACAATTTTGAAAATTTAAGTCGGGACACGCCCGTGTCACGTCGAGAATAAATGTTGATTAATAGAAGTGAAATATTTTTAAGTTATCCATATGGTCATTTTGAGTGCGCCAACGTGTCCGGAAGGGTCGAGATAGTCAGAAAAGTGTACTCGGGAGTTTAATTTGGATCTCGGGGCGTTTTTAGGCTTATTTAGCACCCCGGGAGGGCATTTTGGACATTTTGCATTTTTGGGTAATTAAACCCACGAAAATTATTAGGCTATATCAGCCATTTAGAATAGTCATTTAGGGTTATCAGACTCAAAAATTTAGAACGGCCATAGGAGAGGGAAGGAAAAAGTTTTCCAAGCAATCCAAGGCCAAAAATCCATCCAGTTGCACCGCCACCATCACCAACGCGTAGATCGCGCGACGATGAATGCAACCACACCAAATTCGTCCAGAAATCAGAACTCTGAAATTCCAGGCAAGTGTTTATCTTGCTTATTTTCGTTAATGCATCACTCCTGTTAGTCTAGGGTTGATTAAGATGAGTTTCATGGAAGAAAACCCAAGTTGGAGATAGGAATTTGCATGTAGTAATGACATAAATGGAAATCTAGAAATCTGGAAATCCCCCTTCATATGTAGAGGTTGAACCACGGATTTATGATGTTTTAGAAGAAGAAATTCTGGAAAAAGATTGATTAGAACAAGGTTAAAGAAATTCTAGGGTTCTTGAGATTAATATAAGGTTTTTGGCCTATTAATCTATGGTTATTGATGAAAAATTGCATGCTTTACGTTGAAGATGTATAATATGGGTTTATAATATTTATAGTACAAATTTTAGGGAGTTTGGGTGTGAAAAATCTAGAATTGATTGAGGTTAGATTATGAAACCCGTAACTGTTAATCTGCAGAATTCGTATACCTGTTTGATCGATCGATCGAACCAAGGGTGTCGATCGATCGACGCATCGATCGATCGAGCTCCTGCCATCGATCGATCAACCCCTTTTGGCAGACTCACACTTCCCCTTTGAAAATAGTTAAATTCAAATTTAATGAGTAGAGATATTTGGGCATCCTTATTGAAATAATTTGGAAGGCAAAGGAGACCAGTAGGTTTTATTAATGATTAAGAGACCTTTAATGTAAGGC
Organism: Sambucus nigra; assembly: GCA_949130495.1. Lineage (NCBI taxonomy): Eukaryota > Viridiplantae > Streptophyta > Magnoliopsida > Dipsacales > Adoxaceae > Sambucus > Sambucus nigra. The sequence continues at coordinate 363,215,516 of OX422213.1, read as the reverse complement.
GAGATTTACATTTTTGAGGTGTTTATATATAAGGGACGATGGAATTTTGTATTAAAGGGAGAGATACGTAAAATAGTTACGATGGAAAATAGATGAATACCTACTGAATTTTACACTTGGGAGGATAAAGTCCATGAGTGTTACGTAGTAAGTTGGAATAATCCCTCAAATTAAAGTTAGAGATGAACCGTTATACATGATAACTAATAATGGGAAAATATGGATAAATGTCGTGATTATGGGTTATGGGATGAACCTAAATTGATATGATAAAAGTAGTATATTTATATGACTGTGTGTGTGCATATATTATATACATGTGAAAATCATGACCGCACTACTTGCTATCCCTGAGGTTACCGCGCTGGGACAGTCTTATCTCGATGGGACCTTTACGGGGGATATTGACTTGTACCCAAGAAGATAGGAATCCTAGGTACAGGCTATCGAATCGATAGTCACGGTCCTAAGAGACGCGAGGGTATGTGCTGACCTCTTGGACTTGGAACCTATGCTTCTCCTCAATATTGTTTGTTTATGTATTAATACAGTTCGTGAGTGATTCCGAGCGTGTATTTCCCTTAGTACGAGTGATACGGGGATTGGATAGCAGAGTATGCCTGCACCATAATTTTTATGTGGGGTGCTGTTAGAATATATATATATATATTATACGAGTATTTAATATATATATATGAAATTCTGAAATTTGGAACTGCCTACTGTGTTATGGTAAGTAAGAAATGAATAATGACTTCAAATTGGAAATACTTGTTTTGAAAAGTATAATATGACATTGGGAAACTTTATTAAGAAATAAAGTTAAAATGAGAGCTTTGTTACTGAATGAAATTTTTCTCTTAAACGATAATATTGTTAAGTTTTAAATATTACGAGTAACCTAAGATAAGTTAAACCATTGGGAAGATTAGTGCGATATAAGATAAGATAAACCGTTGGGAAGATTAGTACGATAGACGTGCACATTAGAAGAGAGGTGAGAATTTCTCAAGAGAGTGCCGCACTAATATGTTGTTGCATTGGCCTGTAAATATTTTAAATACTTGCTAGACAAATTTTAAATCATTTACACTATCGGGCTCTGACCCGTTTCTATTTTCCTTTCTCTCTTGTATATATATGTATATATTATAGGTGCCTAGCCACAGGGGCTTCTTGCGTAGGATCCTTTGGAAGGAACGCGTTGCAGCTTAGGTGGGAGATGCAGGCTTCTTGCTTAGACGACTTCATTTATTTGATTCCACTCCTAGCTTATTTATTCAGTTGGTCATGTGTCGCTCGTTTCCATTATCCATTTGTTTTATTGGACATTGTGATTCATTTATTTCTAGTATTGTCACTTTGAGATTTATTACTGTCTGGATGTTTTACTTTAAATTTTAAATGTTGAGATTTAGTTGTTGAATGTTTAAATTATTTGGATTATATGTTCCAGGAATATTGTGGTGTATCAGATTGCTAACGAGATGTACATTAGTTTCCCAAACCATTATTATTTTCATTAATCACTATCTATTATTCATCCCATCAACAAATATATTCATAAATAGAAGATTTGAGAGAAAAAATTTATCCATTGTAAAAAGAGGCATATACCAAATAGTTCCTTGAACTTCTTTTAATACATGTATAGTACAAGCCTTTTTATTTTGCATCAAAAAGTCATTCACCATGCCAAAAATGCTTTACCATGCCGTTGGTGCGGACCTTTAAAGATAATAGAATAAGAGACTTTTTGGTACAAAGTAAAATGCTTGGACTAAATGTGTATTAAAAAAAGTTTGATGGATTTTTTGGTATTTGATCCTTGTAAAAAAAGGTATAATAACTTTCCTCTTTTTATTTTTCAGCGGTCGTAATCAAAAGGCAAAAAAAAATAAATATGAATGGTGGTTTTATTAGAGACAGTTAAAATATATGCAAAGGTTTAAGGGAAGTTCATGTAGCTGTATATTGTATGGTTAGTTTTCTCTTCACAAAAAAATTTGTAAGGATTCTCCTAGGAGAGTAAAAAACCCATTAATATTGGATGGACTTTTATTTCACTCACTTTCCGAATGGACCACATTCCCATGCCACTTAACCTCACACTAAATATAATAATATTATACTTTCTAGGATTGTTCCAAAGGAATCAGTATCTACACAACTTTACCACGTACCAAACGAGGCCCAAGTGATGAAAGAGAATATGTATCCTTAATTCTTTAATAGAGTTACTCTAACATTATTATTACTAATAATGTTAATAAAAGAGACCTAAAGGTGGTAATTGTATAAGACTATGATGGTGATCTAAAAAAAAACATTGATTATCTTATGGATAAAAATATTAAATTCCAAGTCAACCTTCAACCCTAAATCCTAAACCCCAAAACCTACTCTCTAAATCCTAAAGCCCTCAACCAAAGACACTAAAACATAAACCCTAATACCTTATGTAAATATATAAATAAATAAATCACGCTTATCCTAATATTATCTTTCCCTAAAACCTAAAATCAAAACTCTTTACCATAAACCATAAAAAGAAAAACTTAAACCCTAAACCCTAAACCCTAAAAGAAAAACTTGAAAAAAAAAAAAAATGATTATATAAATATATAAAGAAATAAGTAACATCATTACCAGAATTACTTTTGTCGGAACGCACATAACTATGGAGTTTGCATGGGTTCTAAACCCTACAACTTAAAACCAAAGCCCTAAACCTAAAATCTAAACCATAATACTTAAAACCTAAAACATGGGCCCTAAATCTGAAACCTTAAATCATAAATCCCAATCCCTAGAATTAAAACCTAAAACTCAAACCATAAAACCTAAATTCTAAATCATAAACCCTAAAATAAAAAACATAAACCCTTGATCCTAAAATTGGAAACTAAAAACCAAAACCCTAAGACCTAAAAGAAATTTGTTTATTTAAAACACAACTCTAATAAGGGAGGGAAAAATCAATTTCCCCAAATTTATGGAAAAGAAATTAAGATTTTTCATTCCTTAACTAGAAAGTATTAGGCCGAGACAGGGTAATAAAAATGAAACAAAATTGGTTGGTAGTTAGAGTCCCAAAAAATACTTGTTTCTTTTATATTTCTATGTAGCTTCATATAAAAATATGCTATTTTTGAAACACGAAACTGAATTTTAAATCAAAACACTATTGCCCTATTTAATTGTGAAAAATGTGGTTGTTTTAGAAAATTGTTTTCAAGTTTCCAAAAAAGATGGAAAAACAATCAGAATAATTTTTTTATATATGTCTTTTAGAGTCTGTCAATCGTTGATTTCTTTTCGACGAAAAATAATTATATTAGATTTGTTTTTTACTTATGTGGTGTTTGATTCCAAATGCGCATTATATAAAATCAAAAGTTACATGATCAATTACACTTTAACCTCCCCTTATTTATATTTTACCACCTATACTTTTATCTTCTACACTAAACCCCTGAATTTATTAAAAATATTGGAGAATATTTTATTTCTAACAATGGGGATCCCAAGAAAAAAAAATAGTAATTGTATGGATAAAAATATTGAATTCCAAATCAACCTTAAATCCTAAATTTATTCTCACAATATTATTCCATTACATTTCAATATATTAAAGAATGTTAGTTTCACTAAAATTAAATATTTTAAAATAATTAATTTCGAGCCCATTATTATAGGGATATATGGGCATGTTGATTATTCCACATTAATTGTATTTACCCGTTGATGAATCTTAATTACTAATAATTTTAATTTCTTTAATATCTTAAATTCGCGATATCCCATCTAAGTTATTTGATATAATAGATTAAAATAATACATTGTTCACATTTGATATCCTCAAACTCATGAGTTAATCAAAGGGGTTACAATCCAAAATAACTAAAGTATGGATTCCATTGAATTATAATGCCACATTATATTAATATTATTTTTACCCTTTTTATAGGGTTTATTGATACAAGAATGATACTCACCCATCATCAAGTAAATATAGTACTAATAATCGACATGCGTGTAATCAATATTCTTTCGTATTAATGAATTTATGCACTCACTTATAATTATAAACTTATCAAGTGAATATAAGGACATTAGTTCCAACTTATTCACGTTTATTACACTCAAAGTAAACTATCTTTTATTTTTTAAAACATCGAACAATTCATCCTCAAAATATATTATTCTTCAAAGTCCTGCTACAACCATACTGATGGTTGTTAACTCCATCTCGAGTATGAACTCATTATGTTATATAGGGGACGTTAAAATTTGGTGTTCTTAAGCAAGTCAGACTCTGCCCACCAAGATAATTACAGTACAGATTAACCAACACAACATGAAAAAACATAAAACCATTCTCAGGTAAAAGTCTCATGATGAAATGAATAACCATCTGCGATTTTTAACTAAGACTTAAATTCAATATATATTTTATAGTACAAATTACATAGATTTCAGAATAATCCATAAAAACAAACTTTTCTATGCCAATTAATTATGTATGCTCGATAATGTAAGCCATACTCAACATATGCATAGTCATATCATATGTATAATTCTGAAGGGATGCAAAAAAAAAAACAAATTTAGTAAATTAATTCAATGTAAGAACATGTTTTACACTCCCTTTACGTTTTTCTTTTATATTGGCTTTATTCTAGAATAACCCTTTGAGTGATTGTATCTTTGTATCAAGCCTTTTGAGTTGCAATGCTACATTACATGAAGATAGGGGATAAAAGAATCGTGACTAAGATTACAAAGCCGAATTAGACATCTACATTGCACAATGAATATTTGGTAAACGTAATAGTTTTTCTAAGTTTTATAAATTCTTCTAGTTTATTTTAATTACTTTGAAGTGACATGATAATAATTCTATGAAAAAACCATTTTTGTAAAAGGTTTACACATTTTTATAAAATCTTATCAAGGGTTTTTATGGAGGAACCTCATTCGAACGATGTCTCTCAATTAAAAGTGTATCAATCTAGAGACGGTTCTTAGGCAGAAGGCCTCGATCGAAGCCAGTCTTTAAACGAGGAACCCTCGATCAAAGACTATTTTGAACGAGGGCTCACTGGCCATAAAAAAAAACTCGATCAAAGTTTTTAATTATCGAGAGTCCTTTAATCAAAATCTCACCTTTAAACAAGGTCTCACAGGTTTAAACGGGGCTATTCGTCTTGGAATACATGTTTAAATGGATCGCTTTCACTGCAAATCTATTTCAACACATTTAGGAAAGTTTTTTAATTGACGAATATTAAAACCTTAATTTGATTTTACAAAGAGCCCTTCCATTTCAAAAAGCCAATCAAATTTGTGCAACTAAAGTAGACTCTAGCTTTATAAATCCATAGTGATTTTCCATATTCAATAAGGTTAGTGTGGTGACAATTATTATGCAACACAAATAGATAAGAGAAACACGATCGCCAAGTAAGGATAAGGAATGCAAAATGACAATCACACAAAAAAGGATGTACGTGGTTCAACAAAGATGCCTACGTCCACGGTGGTGCAGTCAGTGTTATTTTTGTGTTCTTCGGAGAGTGATTACAGAGAATACAATGTGTCCTTTGCCCCGGACCTGGGTGTGGGACTCCTCCATGTTTCCCACCTCCTCTTAGAGTGCCCCTTAGTGGGAACGTGGGAAGAGACTAAATCATAATCGGTTTAAGGTATAAGGGGCCTGGACTTTTGGGCCGCTACAATTAGGCCACTCGTCCAAGCCCATCATTCCAATTTCGGGTACCCACAATTGCCCCTAAGTTTGTTGGGCCATGCTTTGGGCTCAATAAACTTAAATGATTTGTCATAATGGCTGAGTCGTATATCGTGCAACTTTTCCCAAAATTTGAGGACTGATTCTGGCGGCACCTGCTTCGTGGTTTGTGCACTATGATTAGTAATACTTCAAGGTTTTATTCTGAGAAGCCACTTTTTGACCGTCGTTTCAACCTTCTCTACATTCTTCCATTTCCTGTGAGCTCTAGTGATTCACACTCTCTTCGTCTAGTCTTCATTTTCATCGCTTTCGATCTTCTTCGTCGTTTGGGCTTGCGATTCTCCATTATTTAAGTCGAACTTTCATCTTGTAAGTCTCTTGTGCCCTCTCTTTGTATTTTTTCTTTAAATTTGTAGTTCCTTTAGGGTTTTTCGATGGCAAAGATTGGTAATAGGTCGATCTCTGAGTTTATGAAGTTTTATAACATTCCTGAGTGGGTAGAGATTGAGTGCGCCTCTCCCCCTAGAAACATTAGAGAGATAGAGGATGCCCATTGGATCCATGTCTTGCTGCTTTCCCAAGGGGGACTTACTTTTCCTCCCAACAATTTATTCTTGCATTTCTTTGGTTATTTCAACATTGTTCCCGCACAGTGTTCACCCAATGTGTGGAAGATAATCAATGGTGTTCATAGAATAAACCAGTTATATGGTACCAAGTTAGGGCTCGCTGAGGTCTGTTTCTGCTATTCATTCTCTCGGACTAGTTCTAGGGTTATCTCAAAGCCAGGAGTCCTGATAGGGTATTGGTAGTAAGCCTACCTGATTCCCATAAGGACTATTGGCAACAGGGCTTCCTTGCTAGAAATTGGCAGTTTTCTCCCCAGTTTGAGGGGTCGAGGGCTGACAGGTTCTCTGTTCCCTTTTTTGAGGAAGAATACATAGGTAGATTTTGCTATGTTCCTTCAATTTCTTTTACTAATTTGTGATTGTTCTGAATTTTCCTATTTTTTCTTCAGCGAGGTCGAAGAACTTGGAACCTGCTCTCAACGAGGTTCATCTTTCTGAATTGTTCAAGGCCTGGAATATTAGGGAGCCTTTAGCTGATGGCGAGCATCCTCGGTCTGCTGTAGTTTGTGACTGACTTCGTCGTGCTCTATCGCTCTCGCGACGAGTTGGTGAAGAAAAGTGTCGGGATGGAGTAGCAGAATACTGCCTTAAAGTTGAAGGGTACGGAGCTCGAGGCTGCTCTTATGGTTGCTGACATCGCCCGAGCTTCTTCTGACCTGGCTCTCGTTAATTCCAATCAGGAGAGGGATGAGGCGGTTAAAGAGTTGGTCGAGTTGAGGCAGGCCTATGATCTGGTCTGCTCGAGCAAGTTGGCCGTCATAGAGGAGAACAAGGTGATGGTCGAGCAACTGAAGGAGAAAGAGTTCCAGGCATCCACCATCAAGGAGGATTCATATAACTCCGGGTGGGCTGCGATATATGATGACGTCGAGGTTCAGATAGGCTACATCAGCCGCCTGAACTTCAAGAAGGGCTGGAACAAAGCCCTCTTAGCTGCTGGTGTTGATGCTGACTCTCCCCTGTTTGACGAGCACGACCCGGGCCTGAAGCCAACTGTGGATAAAGAAGCCCCTGCCCCAGCCATCGAAAGAGTCGGTTCTGCCTCTCAGATAATTCCTGTCGATGTTCCTGCCCAGGAGACTGAGGTTATTCCTGTTGAGAAGGGTTCTCCTGCTGATGCTGATAAAGGGAAGCAGCCATCGACTTCTGGGCAGTCTGAGGTTGCTAGTTAACTTTTATTTTTAGGACTACCTTATATCTTTTCTTCTTCCGTTTGTAATTTTTTCTTTTTGCTGCTCGATGTACTTTGATCTTTATTAATGAAATGGAAAAGGTTTCTCGTTCACTTAGCGTGATGAATAAATCTGTCTTTCCTTGATCTTTTATGTCTTGTAGTTGGTTGATGTAGAAGAGTATATTCCCGCCACATCTCAATTGGGCAGGACCCTTCCCTCAGGAGATAAGTGAAAGCGAGCAGCTTTGACTCTTATCTGGTGAGAAGTCTTGTTATTATTTGGAAGTGTGCCATCCTTCAAATAGTCCCTTAATGGGTCCATCCAGCTGGGTGCGAACTCAATTCGGAGCATCTGCTCCACGCTTGGTAGCTCGCTGTTATGGTTACTGCTCGGGTAAGAGAGGAAATCGATGGGGATTATCCTTTTTAAGTCGGAATCGATTGCTGAGCTTAGGGCCGCTAGGGCGTCAGCATGGCTGTTCTGCCCTCTGGGAAACTGCTGGATATTGATCTCTTCGAAGCTCATCGTTAGTCTTCTCACTAAGGTGAGGTACGCTGCCATTCTTTCATCTTTTGCACTGTAATCTTCACTTATCTGATTGGAGACTAATTGAGAATCGCCGAACACCTGTAAATGCTTTGCTCCCAAAGTGTGTGCCTTTTGGAGGTCGGCTATTAAGGCTTCGTATTCTGCTTCGTTAATGGAGGGTGCAAATCCAAGCCTAATTCCTTATTCAAGGATTGTATCCTCTGGACTAATGAGGACAATGCCTATACCTGCCCCCTTGGAGTTAGAGGCTCCATCAACGAATAATTTCCAAGTTTCCTTCATTGCGTTGTTCCCCTTTTGTCTTGTTGGTGGAGGTTGGTTGGAAGGTTGCTCACCTATGAACTCGGCTATGAAATCAGCAATGATCTGCCCCTTGATTGCGTTCCTTGGTTGAAATTAGATGTTAAATCGTCCGAGCTCGACTGACCATTTAGACAGTCTGCCCGATAAATCCGCCTTCCTCAGGATCGCTTTAAGGGGGTGTGATGTAAGGACGATTATAGTGTGAGCTTCGAAATAGTGCTTTAGCTTCCTCGAAGCCACCACTACTGCAAAGGCGAGCTTCTCCAGGGGTAGGTACCTCTGCTAGGAGTCTAGTAGGGTCTTGCTCGCGTAATAAACGGGGTGCTGGATTCGTGCAACTTCGCACATTAATACAGAACTGACAGTATAGTTGGAAACAAAGAGGTACAAGTACAAGGGATTTGCTTCCTGTGGTATGATGAGCAGTGGTGGGGAACTGAGGTAAGCCTTGAGCTCGTCCAGTGCCCGTGAGAAATCCTGGTTCCATTCTACCGTTTTATCTCCCTTTAGAAGCTGGAAGAAAGGCTTGCACTTCTCGGAGGACTTTGAAATGAATCGGTTCAAAGCAGCGAGCATACCGGTGAGGTTTTGTACGTCCCGGATCGTGCGAGGAGGTTGTACCCTGTTTATTGCATCGATCTGGTCTGGGTTGGCCTCGATGCCTCTTTTACTGACCAAGTACCCAAGAAATTTTCCTAGCTGGACACCGAAAGAACACTTGCTTTGGTTAAGTTTCATTCGGTATTTCCTGAGGATTTCGAAGGTGCTTGGTAGGTCTGAGAGGTGGTCTTCTTTCTTCTTGCATTTAACGGGCATATCATCGATGTATACTTCCATGGTGTCTCCCATTTGACCCTTGAACATCTTGGTGACCAGCCGCTGGTAGGTTGCCCCTGCGTTTTTGAGCCCGAAGGGAATGACCTTGTAGCAGTATAGTCCTACTGAGGTGATGAATGCTGTTTTGTCCTGGTCCGAGGCATACAGTGGGATCTGATGATACCCGGAGTATGCGTCTAGAACACTCATTCTCTCGTGAGCTGCAGTAGCGTCTACCAGTTGATCAATTTTTGGGAGGGGAAAACTGTCCTTAGGGCATGCTTTATTAAGGTCGGTGAAGTCGATGTAAACTCTCTATTTCCCGTTGCTTTTTGGAACTACTACTGGGTTGGATAACCATTCGGGGAATTATACTTCCCGTATAGATCCTACTTCCAGCAGTTTTTCTACTTCTTTTTCTACGGCTTTTGCCTTCTCGGGTGCAGTTCGCCGTGCTTTCTGCGTGATAGGTTTGAAGGTGGGATCGAGGTGTAGCTGGTGATAAACCATACTAGGATCAATCCCAGGCAGCTCGTATGGTTCCCACGCGAAAACATCTACGTTGCGTCTCAGCAGAGTTGTTAGTTCCTTCTATTCCTGATCAGTGAGAGAGGATCCAATCAAGAAAACTCTTTTACTGTCGCTATCCCTAGCTGTAACCTCTACCAGGTCTTCGACGACCCTTTCAGAGGGGAAGAGCCTGGTCTCCTCTACTCCAGGTCTTCCATACTTTAATTACTATTTAGAAGGTGTCAGACCTTCTTGTTTTTCAACTTTCTCGCTGCCTGATTGGCCTTCTTCTCTGGTCTTGGTCGGATGGTTGCTATGAAGCACCTTCTCGCCATTGCTTGGTCTCCGTGGATTTCCATTACTCCTCGCTCGGTTACATACTTGAGTTTCTGATGGTAGGTCGAGGAGACTACCTTCATCGCATGTAGCCATGCCCTACCGAGGATGGCTTGGTATGGCGAGTCGATGTCAACCACCAAAAACTCAATCATCTTAAAGATGTTTCCCGCGCGCACTGGCAGCACGATCTTTCCCAGGGGCATAGTTATTTTTCCATCGAATCCAACTAAAGGGACAGTAGCTTCCTTTAGGTCGGCGATGCTTAACTTTAATTTTCTGAATAGGTCGAGATACATTACTTCGGACGAGCTTCCTTAGTCGACGTCAAAGTTAGCTATCCTGAGGGTAATGATAAAATCATCTTGATGTGGGGTTCTCACTCCCACCAACTCTTCATCTGTGAAAATGATATGCTTATTATAGTTGACGTCATCTGCTCGTCAATGCTTTCCTGACGGTGACTTCGCTGGATCGATCTGAAAAGCTTGCATTACCACTGTAAGCTTCTTTATCTCCATTCAAGCTGAATTTCCTTGGATCTACTTGGCATCAGATGCCCTATGAATTACCGCGAATTCATGTTCAACATCATCTTCGAGCACGTTGTCAGGTTTAGCCTCTCTATTGGTAACCGCTTTCTCTGTCTTCTTTTCCACAAACTCGTTCAAATGCCCAGATTGGGCTAGCTCCTCGAGGTGAGACTTAAGGGCCTTGCAATGCTCTGTCTTATGTCCCCCCTCTTTATGAAAAGCACATCTCAGCGCGTTATTTCTTTTGGAGGGATCACCCCACATTTTTCTGGGCTACTTGACGAATGGTTCGTCTTTGATTTTTGTGAGAATTTTGTAAATTGGTTCTCGAAAGACGGTGTTGACCGCCTGAAATGCTCTTAACACATCGTTGTTGCCTCCGTTCTTGGATCCATTTTTGCCCCCGTTGTTTCCTCCTTTCTTCTGGTTGTCGGTTTTGTCACTGCCCTTGGCAGCGAGCTTAGCTCGAGCGTTTTCTCCTGTAGTGAGGCGGGTGACATCTTCCACCTTGGGGTACTTCTCGATGCGGGCCATGAGGTCGTCGATGGTTATGGCTTCCTTCTTTGTCAAGGACTGGTACAGAAGGGAAGAGCTGGGTAGCCCAATTTTGAAGGAGGCCACTGCCACTTGCTCAGAACAGTCCTCGACCTCGTTGAATAATTCCCAGTACCTCTTTGCGCAGTCTTGGAGGGTCTCTTTGGGCGTCTTTTTCATTGTCACCAGGGCATCCATCCTTTTGGGATGGGAGCTAATAGTAATGAATCGGGCCGTAAAGAGCTCGGCCAGGGATTTGAAACTTTTGATGGACCGGTGGGGGAGCCTTTCGAACTATTTATGTGCTACGTCATGCAGGCTCGTGGGGGAAATTCGACACATTAGCGTGTCTCGGTGGTTCCATAGGGTCATGGCTTATCGGTACTGCCTGACATGATTAATGGGATCAGTCTTACCGGCATACATTTTGAACCTCGAAATGGCAAACTTCTTGGGGGCTTCTTTTTCTTCTTCAATTTCCCTCGAGAAAGGTGATTTCATCTGGGTTTTGAGACCTCGCCTAGCGAGTTCTCGGGTTGATCTGGTACCGTGATGGGCAGAATGCTGGTCCATCTCCCTTCGGACCAGATTTCGTATGTTCTCATTGCTGCGAGTAGGGCTCTGTTAACGGCGAGCTTTTCGTAGTTGCTTGCGTAGGTCGTCCTCTGACTCGTCTCCCTCAATCTTTTGGGATCCTCGCTTGGGGCTCCTTCCTCGGCTGCGAGACTTAATCGCCTGAGGGCTAGGAGTGCGGTACGGACGTCTCCTGGTATCATGATGGAGCTCTTTCTCCAGTCTCTCTAATCTTCTTTTCAGGCGAGCATTCTCAGTCTCGTGTCTGCGAGAAGACTCCCTCTGCTCGTGGAGCCTTGCCTCATATGCATCGATCAGTCTGGATATTTGCGTGGACCTTGCTGGTCCTTGGCTTTCTTCTGAGGTTGGCCTTTCTAAGCGAGCCCTCTGATCTGAACGTCGAATTTCATATCTAATCATGCGAGGAACAGGTGGTTCTTGAATATCCCCTGCCTGGGGAGCATTGCTACTGTGACCGGACATTTTAAACTCCTTTTTTGGTGTGGGCTTTCTCAGGAAAGATAAACGTTCCCACAGACGACGCCAATTGTGGTGACAATTATTATGTAACACAAATAGATAAGAGAAACGCGATCACCAAGTAAGGATAAGGAATGCAAAATGATGATCACACAACAAATGATGTACGTGGTTCAACAAAGATGCCTACATCCACGGTGGTGCAGTCAGTGTTATTTATGTGTTCTCCGGAGAGTGATTACAGAGAATACAATGTGTCCTTTGCCCCGGACCTAGGGTTTGTTATATACATGTTCGTTCTAGTGAGTGGGGGTGTGGGACTCCTCCATATTTCCCACCTCCTCTTAGAGTGCCACTTAATGGGAACGTGGGAAGAGACTAAATCATAATCGATTTGCGGTATAAGGGGCCTGGACTTTTGGGCCGCTAAAATTGGGCTACTCGTCCAGGCCCATCATTCCAATTTCTGGTACCCACAGTTAGCATGTAGGATTATGTGTGAGCATCAGTCGCCAACTGAGATCTGTGGATACCAAGGCTTTAAAGGCTATACGGTGGTCTTCCCGGAATGGGGAGCCTATCACTAATATGGTCGGAGGCAGAAGAGGATAACACAAGGGAGCAGTATTGTAGTGGTCATTATTGTTTTATATGTAAGTCGGGTCCAATTCCTAAATAAGTCATGCTTTCAAAACATTCATTACTAATGGACTTTGTGTGGGTCGGGTGCGATAATAGTTTTTCTCGTGAGGTTTTTCACTTTAAATCCAAGTGTGCTTTGTATGATTGCTTGTTATATTTACTTCGTCTTATTAATCACCAACTATATGCAATTTGGACTAAAATTAATTTGTTTAATAAATTAAAATTTGGTTCGAATTAGAAAGGATTTTATTTGCTTTCATTACAACGAAACATGGCAATTGTAACGGTTTTCCCCATTGTAAAAATATTTTTAACGAATTTAATCCATTTGAAAATTGGCATTATTTATTTTTACTAATAGAATTTGTAACGGATAAGTTCCGTTACAAATTTCATATTTATAATGAACAAAAATCTTCATAATTTATTTTATAATGGATTTGGGATTGGTACACATCCCATATATTAGTAACAAATTTACTAAATTGTAATAGTTTTTATCCGTTACAAATTCTTTATATGTAACGGATAAAATCCATTACAAAATATATTGTAATGGATTGACAATGTCATATATTTGAAACAAATGTTTTTATTTGTAACGGTCAAAGTCTGTTAGTAATACTAGCATATATTTTTTAAAATATTAATTTCTTATCAAACAAATAGATATAAATACACTAGTAAAAATTGCTGCTAAAAATGGCAATGCACTACACTCGGCCAATGCCTACAAATTCAACTCAAAGTTATAAAACTACAAAGGTAAATAAACCCAAAATGTAATATAACGAAAAAAGAAACCCCAATACCTAATCGTGAAAATGAGGATTTCAATGATATTTGTGTTGTGAATGAATTATTTGTGAAGATGAAGCCAAACCAAACGAGAAATCACCTTTGTCCTGATAGAGAAGGTTTAACCAATAAACAAATCCAAATGAAGGTTTTCTTTTAATAACTAATCAAAAATTTTGTGTGTTGTGCGTGGAAGGTATAGAGACAAATATGAGAGTTGGAAGATATAGAGGAAGAGACGAGAGAGAGTTGGAGAGTGGGGAAAAATTTCATCTCACTCTCCAACTTTTTTTTCTTTTAATAATTTTTGCATAGAATTCCAATATATTTTCAACATATTTTCCTATTTATAACAGATTTTGTCCATTACAAATGTGTAACAGACAAAATCCGTTACAAATGGGGAAACATCCGTTACAATTTCCCTTTCTTGGTGTTATATTTAACTTATTGATTAATTAATTAAATTTGGACCCTTAAGGCACATACCCGGCAATTTCAAACTGGTATTAGAGCGGGTGTTAATCATTCATCTGGGGGGTATGTCTAACGAGGGTTAGTCGGTCACACAACTACTTGTGTTTGATAGTAGTAACTACACGTAATGGAAGCCATATATGGCATTTTTGCGAAGTCCCAAGATAAAAAGTTATGGTTATCCGTAGTTGGAGATGTCCAAAAATATTTCTAGGAGAAATCGTTATCCTTAAACCTGAGGAAGCTTGGTCTAAGGATGAATATATGGTAGCTAACTACAACTCTAGGGAGCTAAATGCCAGTTTTTGTGGACTAACCCAATAAGAGTTCCTCTGAATCTCTATATGTACTACCTCCAAGGAGGCATTGGATATTGTCCAACGTACCCACGAGGAAACCAAGACCGTACAAGTCTTAGAGATTCAATATCTCGCCATCCAATTTAAGTTTTTGAAGATACAAGAGAACGAGACATTCGGTGAGTTTTATACAAAACTCTTTGATGGTGCGAACTCTAATTTTTATCTAGGAGAGAAAATCCCAAATTTTAGGGTTGTTAGAAAAACCCTTAAGTCACTTCCACCTGGGTTAATTCCCCACATCTCAGTCTTAAATATTGTTAGAGGTATAGATAACATGAATTTAGAGGAAATCATAAGCTCGATCCAAACCTTTGAGTAAGAAAAATAAATTGAATCCCAAGGAAGAGAAGGGCATCGTGTTGAAGACGCATATCGATTTAGGTGATAATGAGATCGAGATTGCTTTATTGATGAAGAAATTCAAGAAATTTCTCAAATCGAATCCCTAAAAGTTTACATCTAATAAGAAAATAAGAGAGAACATTAAATCCATCAAGGTACAAAAGTCTTTTGGTATACGAGATCATAAGTCTCAAGAAAAAGAGGAATCGAATGGTTACTCTAGGAGCTGTATTCAGTACCAAAGTTTAGGACATTTTTGTAATAACTGAGATTTTCAAAACCGACCCTAATCACCTACAGTCACTGTTTCAACCCTTATAAGGTATTAAAATTCAAAAGTATTATAGAAGAATGAAACTATACTTGATGCCCTACAACTTTACTAAATTAACTTGACCCTCTGGAATTCTAATAATTACAAAATAGCCCCTGAAAACTTTAAGCTAACATAACTTGACTTATACTTAACCATATCAACCTTATATCAAATTAATTCTTTAGATTTCAACTAATATAAAATTATAATTTCAGCCCTTGAAACTTTCTAAAATTACAAAAGTACCCCTAAACTTTATCAAAAGTATACTTTCAAGGCTATAAGTGCATATATATAACCAACCAAGGACCAAACACCAAAATTTTGTTAATTTCATAAATCCCCCTATCCAAATAAGCTTACACATCAGAAAAATAACCAAAAACCACATGTTTACACTATGCACAGATATGAGGAACAAAACCCAAGCCTAAAAATTTTACAATATCAGTTCAAATCTACCTCTTTTTTCCACCAATGATCTCCCCTGCTCACATACTATATATACCCCATGAAAACCTCAGTTTAAACTCACTCAAATAGAAGTTTCAAAACTTAAAATTTCCACTCCAAATAAGCACTCTATGATTTTATGTACTATATTCAGTTCGTTTAGTTTCAACTATTTTTTGTGTTGTTATAATGCTAGAATAGCTCAAAACCGTACAAATTTTTTCTTAAAAAATAAACTCCAGTTGAAAATTATAAAATTTCCACCATTAAAGCTTGATCTTCAATAGTAAACTTCCAAATATTGATCAAAACTCAGTTTTAAAGCTTTTAATGTCTTCATTAGAACCTCGGGAAATCGAGTGTAGTGATTAAATGCCATGGATGTGCCTAATAAGCTCGAATCGATTGAAAGTGTATTTTGAAACAGAAAACTGAAAATCTTAAATTCTCTCCATCTCAACATTTGAAAACAAAACCAAATTACTCACACAAATAGAAGAAATTAAACTATGTTCATAAGAATCCCTGCTATATTTTTAAAATGCACGTTTGTTAGGTCAAATTCTTGGCAAACCACACAATTATGGAACTTGAGATATACAACATCTTAATCCACAAAAGCTATATATCTGGATTTCTTGTGAAAAATTAGGTTGAGTTTGTTAATAAATCATCTCAAATGGTTTAGAAATGAAGGAGTTATTCAAGGTCAAAAATCAGAAACCCTAAAGTCAACTTTCGAGGGGAAGAAAATGAACTTTTTGACCAGAAACCTTGACCTAGCGTGTGAGCAATCAGAATTTTCTGAATTTTTTTTCAATATTTTTATTTTATTTTTCTGGTCAAAATGATGTGAGGTAAGGCCATGTTTAGATCAACTTAGCCTAAGTTAGGAAAAAATGAGGTTTAACTTATGAATATTTTTCCTAAATTATAATTTGACCCCTCCTAACTTTTTCAACTAACGAATTTGAACCCCAAACTTTATCTATGTATACTTCAAAATATTTTAAGACAAAAAAGTCTCTTGCACCAAAGCTTAATTATGACGTAAGTCTAGCATTTTAAAGTCATAATTTATTTTTAATTAAACCCCCATAACTTTAAAAGATATAATTTTTGTATAAACTGACTGACCTAATTCCAAATACTCATATACCCAAACATTGTATACAAAGAATTAAGTACTAGCTCCTCCCAATATCCTCTTGTGATATATAAAGCCGTACAATATACCGAGCAATTAGGTTTTCCTACATTTTTAACTGTAAGCTTTGCGTATTTAGCATACTGTTATTGATATCACTATGTAATAGTTCCTATTTACTCTTAGTATGTGCATGTTATAATATTGTCATACTACATATTTTATTGAATATCATTGATATTTGAATTTGAATGTGAATTAATTTAACCCTTCTCACCTAATAACTAATATCATGTTCCTTATTGATTCAGTTCACCCCTGCACTTATGTGCAAATATTTATATTATGAGCATCAGTATTCACTAGAAAGTAGACCGATGTGTTATCCCACATAACTTTCTACTTGGCCTAATGGTCTCAGATGATTGAGAGCCTGGATTTATTACTACATATGTATGAGTGCCACTTTAATTGTGAGCTTTGGGTTAAATATTATTATTTAGTTTTGCCGATGGCTTAATTATTCCCATACCCCTTAGTGATTTGGTAAGTATGGAATTATTAGTTCAAAGATCCTTGACTTTCTTTATATGACACTTATTGAACTCGTAAGTATGGGATTATTAGTTCAAAGAATCTTAATTTTCTTTATAAACTGATAAGTATAGGATTATCAGCTTTATTTATTTAGTGTTGCTAAACACTGATTTTAGACACACTCCAACTCTCATCTATATGTATACTTGTTATAGAACTGGTAGAAACTGCTTAGCCTATTTGTGCTAATTCCTTTTTCCTCCAAATGAATCCGAAGAAAGAGGATAATATCTCTTCCCTTTTAGAGATAAATACCTGTCACCTATTTGCATGCGTGACTATATGGACAGAGAATAAGCCAGATGGGAGCAAGGAGTGGCGCATTTCGATTTTCCACTTTATAGTATATACTAAAAAAAATTAACTCACCCTGGGGTAGTTGTACCCTATTTAACTACTTTAATAATGAATAAAGTTATGTTATTCTGCCTTAACTTTAATTCATTGCTTTATGTATACTTCTTGTTCATTCATACCAAAACGCAGGGTGCAATAATTTTGCACATGCGTGTCCTATTAGGCTGAAGATAGGAAGTAATAAAAGTAAAGAGATGAAGTCCACTATCAATGATAATGACATCGACTCAAACAATTAGTCTCCCATTGAATGCAACTTCATCATGTCCACCTCCATTGAGGATACGGTAGGTCCTCAAAAATCGATTAGTAGAGATAAGGTTGAGAAATATGGTTTTCAGTCTGATACCAATGGAGATTAAGCGATTGTGGAAAGGAGTTTTATCGATGAGAATAAATAGCAACTTTAAGTGAAGTTTAATGAAATCCTTGAGTTGAGTCGAGGCACGAAGAAAGTGGATGACAGGATTATTGAGAAGATTGGTTTATATAAGAGTGAGCTAAGTGATTCGAATGAGGTTGAGGCACAAATATAAATTTTAATAAGATGTATCAAAGCCACAGTAGAGTGAGAGGAAAACGTCTATAATAAAACACAAATCCTAAAATACATGCCTAACATTAAATCTCAAATTATACATGCCAAGTCCCGCTATCCAATATACATGACAATTGAAAGTCTACGCAATATAACTCATTCAAGTGAAAAGTAAATGCCAGTCAATAAAAATAAAGACATACGCCAGCCTCTGTAGTCGGGAGCCTCGAGAGAGATAATGATGGAGGATACATGCCAGCTGGAGTGGAGGAGACTAAGCGGGATGATTAATTCTAGCAGCTTGAGACTCACCACAAAAAATGGGTCAAAACCCTAGAAAATCTCTAAGCTATGCAACTTAAATCAGATATATGTACAAATGATACATTCAGAGTTTATTTATTCGATAACGATAACCCCACATAAATAAAAAAAACTCACAATGCATTTAATTGTCTCATTAGTTTCATCAATTAATCAACCTCTTAATTAATCACAATGTAACTAATATGTGCCCCTTTTCCCTGACCATGTCATGAACATGTTGTACACCCACACAAAACTATCACACAACCATAGTCATGTACTTCACAGTGCCAGAGGCACCGTAGCTACCATGTTATGCAGTGTCATATTTCCACCCCGCGTGTGATGCACTCAAAGCCCATATCAAACCGTACTCCTCATGTATAACAACACAAGAGTATTCCTTCTTGTCCCACCCCCAAAATCCACGTTCATGAATTTGTATTAATAACGTTCCAAGTTCATAACTTATCACTCGTCGTTACATTTATAATACTCACTTACCCCATATATCGGTTCATTTAATTAGATACACTCAATCAAATATTGTTCCATTACGCTAAGGATTTAAGGGATTATAAGTCTAACATAGGACTACACATAAAACAAAACATTAAACTAAAAAGGTATGTTAATTAAGAGTTATAATGTCTTCACTACCCATATCTAAACTCCATCTGTGGGATATCTCATAAAAATGAAATCCAAAAAAGGACCCCCCTCCCCCGATATACTTCCATTGATATAGGGCAGTCGCTAAGATAATGAATTAGTTAAACATTTATTAATGAGTTAAATTAAGAGAATTGTTGAGTGGTACATGATCAACCCATAAGTTACTTGAGGGATGTGCGACTAACACTAGTAAATTTAAAGGATGGTGAAATTTCACGAATATTTTATATTAGTCCATGTTATCCTTATGCATTTTAGCACTTTTATCTCCGTTATATCCTACTTTTATACTCATATATTGGTTAATCTCAATATATATATATATATGTTGTGCTAGTTTTAACTGAGTTTTTCTAGGTACTATTCATTATCTTCCTCCATTTAATTCAAGCTTCTGTTACTGCTTTCAAGCTTTGTTAATTAGTTTTCTTTCATAACTTATTGCTTTCCTACTTTCTTGATTTCAATACACGCTTTAATATGCTTTGTATCTAATTTAGTTTAGGTTGAGATTGATTGAAACCACCTTGGATTAATATGGTTTCTTTGCTTTGGTGATGGATTTGGCTAGTTTAAATGGGTTTGGTTGTTCTTAATTTTATGACTAGGGTATTTACCGATGTATATCAAGTATGCGTTATATTACGACATTATGTACGTAATTTCTAAGATATTTGTTTACATCAAAATCATAGTATGCTTTTGTGAGAATTTTGGGGGTGACAACATTAGATTTGATTAATTGATAAAATGAGATTTAATCTTGATAAACTTGTCTTCCCATGTAACCATTTATACTAATTAACTCAAGATGAGTGATATTATTGTCAATCTACAGTTTTTACTCATTTTGATTAATCCTAATTAAAATACATGCCTAGATTAATATTTTGTTAACCCTATAATATTTTATACTTTTATTGGAGAAATAATAAATCAATTAAAGTCTAACACCCCTTCCCTGTGGAATCGATACCCAGACAAACCCCAATACTCCCATAAGGAGTCCAGTCATATTTTAGATTTTTGCATAGTTGTAGGAGCCCAAAGCAACGACAACGTATTTACACGACGCTCGATTTCTCCTGCTTATCAAATGGCACTATTACCTAGGAATTTTTTATTTTAGAATTTCATTGTTTTAGTATTTCGTAATATTTTCTTTTTATTTGTATCTTTTATTAACTAGTTTTGTAGGAATTCTACATTTGAGCACCGTGAAATACTTGAATCTATCGAGAGCACATCACATCATGGAAATCTCCATCTTGAGATTTTGGGGGTACGCATGTCTTATTCTAATGTTTTTGCTAATTGTAATGATAATTCTTAAAATCCCCCTAAACCTATTACTTTTGGTAAATAATTTCAAAGTCAAAAGTTTGATACATCTAAAATGTGTTTGGGTGAGTATTACAAAAGTCAAGTAAAGGATTTTAAAAAATTTGAGAATGATACTTCCGATAAGGGGCCACAGAATATTGAAACTAATTTCAATAGTTTTCAAATTCTTATAATAATGATTTTGATAGTAGTTCCGATGATAGTTTTCTCATTTCAAGAATCTGCACCTCCACTTATGACGTTGCGGGAGGGCTTGCACATTTTTTAGAATGAAAGGAGTGAAAATTGATATCGGGAAGAACATAATTATTGGGAACAAGAGTTGGACGCATTATTCGAATCCAATGGTGATTTTTCTTTCGAGACTTTTGAAGTTGAGGAATGTATTGAAGAAAAAGAGAAATCGATGCCTACTTTGGAACAAACCATTCTTCTTTTTGCCCATGGAATAATAGATAATGGAAGTGAAGAAAAAATGGATGTAATATTTATTTGCAATGAAATGATTTATTCTTTAAAAAGTAAAGATGAGGTTGAGACTTATGTTTCACCTTAAACTATTTTGGAAGATCATTTCATTAAAATTGAATCCTTGTCCTTTGGAATTCAACCTTCAAGCGATAATGAGTCATCACTTAAGATTGAGTTTATTTTCTCCCGATATTTATTCTATATTATCAAACCGTTACAAGTATTCCATGAATCAGTTCAAAATTTTAAACGATCAACCCTTTCACTTATGAGGATTACTTGCTTGAGTCATTATCCATGAAGGCAATCTTGCTTCTATGTGCGCCACATCCCAATCCAATTGAAAAATATTTGGATTCCAAGTGTATTCATCACCCGCTCAATTCAAACCCCCCATTATCCGCCAAAATCTTTTTAATTGGTGATAGATCCTTTTCCCGCACAAACTATGCCATCATTTGTTTAAAAAAATCATATTTTTTAAAAGGTATGCACTCAAATTGGGTACACCAATTATCCCTCAAAGTCATATTGTATTTTGAGTGGTCCCTAAATGTTTTTAACTTCTAGTGTATAGTTAGTTAGAATTTCAAATTGTTGGTTGTATACAGTAGTTATTTCATTTATCTTCCTTTTTACTTATCGTCTAGTGAAATTAGTTAAAATTTTGTTATTTTTTTTAGTTATTATGCTTAGTGCTAACATGTTTAGTAGAATCTTTTGAATTGTACTTTTTGGAGATTGATCCATTTTGGGTATTGTCATTATTTTCATCTCTTTAGCTTGATTCTAGATTCACATTGAGGACAATTTAGGGTTTAAGTTAAGGGGTGTGGGATATTCTCTCCATTGCTTTTTGAGTTTCATTGATTGATTATATGATTTTGTTAAAAAATTGAAAATTTTCACAATTTTTTTCCTTATTTTCCCCCGTTGTTGGGCATTTTGCGTTTATGTCTGTTAATAAAATTCAAATAAATGGCCAATCCATTAGACAATTAAGTGATGTATGTTCTCGATTTCATAAGTTATTAGACCTTAGTCCCGGAATCATTGATACTATGAAAAACTTTATGAATTAAACTTTAAATCCATGAGCACATGCAGTTTTCTTATTTAAATGCTTTGCTTTAAAGCCTTTATAACTCGAAAATATTTGTTTGCATTGTATATATTTACATCAAGTGAGCGTTATGCTTTTTTTTCCATTTATGAGTGTTTGCACATTACTTTTTCTTTCTTGAAAATGTTAAATTAGTTAGTAATCACACTATTCATTCATTGATCGCTCATTAATGGAGTTCATTTTGAAATGTGTTACTTGAGCATGATTTTTAAAGTTAGTTTGACTCGAGAATTATTCAAACCGTAGGAAATGTTCGTAGGCCCTCTTTGTTAATTTAGCAATATTAATATCAACCTCACCTTATATATGTTCCCTCGTTAACCCCGTTGATCTTAAATATAGCGTTTCGTTATAAAACCCAATATCCCTTAACCAACTCCACATTGGATTTTTTAAACCATATATACACCTTCCATGCTTTTGTTTAGAATGATACTTGAGATTGGATGATGTTTTTGTTAGGTGGTCGCAATTGAGCACGTGAGAGTGAAAAGAAAAAAAGGTGAGAAGAAAAAAAAGGTGAGAAAGAAAAGAAAAGGTGAAGAAAAACAAAACAAAAGAAAAAAATAAGAAAATAAAAGAAAAATATGAGAAAAAGAAGAAAAAAGAAAGAAAAAGTATTTTCTTAATGTAAATAGTGCTCATTAATATTTGTCACTCTCTTTAGTTATATCCGTTGTTTTTTATGGAATTACATTTCAATTTTGAAATTACCCACAATTTGTTATTATCTCAAGCGTTTCATTCGCAAACACCTTTGAATTCGTATATATCCCATTCCTTTCATAAACCTTACCAAACCTATATTATAATTCATACAAGTCCTATGTGATGAATTTGATTCAAAAGTCATAATAATAGTGATAATATGTGAAATTTCATTTCACCTCATTTGATGAACGATATCCTTTCATTGAGATTACATATTTTTCTTTTTATATATAACGTTCTTCTTAATGACATGTGCATGAACTAGTTTCCATTTACAATTACTCTTTATACCTGCATGTCGTGTGTGTGTTACACCCCATTTTCGAATGCTTTCATTTACTGAGTCTAAACACCGGAGATGATTGAATATCATACATGCTTTAATTATTATTATTCAATTTATGAAAGTTTTGCCAAATTAAATTGTTTTCATGTGGTCACTCTTCCTCCCACTTTTTTAGGTTTTAATTGTAATGAATCTATTCTTATTTTAATTATTATGAAATTTTGGGTGATTTCAATTACTATGCAAATAACTTGTTAAAATATTTTTCATTATTATTGAGAACGTCTTGGATTTTTAATTGGACATACTTTTATAGGAAACTTTATGTTTGTGGGTTTCATCCCTGAAAATCCTCACGAGACAACACTCGTCCACTAAGGTAACCTAGGGGTTTAATGACTTGTTGCACATACTAAATGCAATCGTTCGTCCATGAAAGTTACATTTCTTTCTTTTATGCTTATATACGTTTCGTTATCTCCCTCAGTTGGACTCGTTTTGTTTTGTTTCATCACTAGGGACTAGCAATGTCTAAGTAATGGGGTGTTATACATCATGAATATTGTATATTAGCGACCATTATCCTAATGCATTCTAGAACTTGTCTCCATTATTTCCTAATATTATGCTCATATATTTGTTAACCTTGATATTCAATATATATATGCTTTGCAAGGTTTATCTAAGTTATTGTAGGTATTGGAACATTAAATAAAACATTTGGTTTCATTTCAGGAAAGTTTTGTTGCAAGATGCAAATTCAAGGGCGTGCTTAAAATTTTATACTTCTTAATCGGGACATCAAAACTTGATAGGAGCATCGTTCATCGATTCATCATCATGTGGCCACAAATGATGCGTCATTTCGAGTTCGGATGATCATGTTAGATCCATTTTCGTAAACACAACATGTTTCCCTTTTTGAAGAACAATTTGCCCGAGAAAAACAAGCACTAATCAAACGGTCCCTCTCCTTCGGTCGATCGGTCAACAAGTTTTGCCTATGAAGGAAGGTAGTGGGCATTATTCAGGACCACTCACCCAACGGTCAAAGGACCGCGATCGACCGGTCATAGCAAATATTTTGCATTTTTGCCTTTTGTTTTGTTTTTCGTTTTCTTTTAATCCAACTTACTATATATGTAAGTTAGATTTTTGGAAAGATAGCTTTTATTGTAGGTTTTAGATGGGGTTTGGTTAGTGATCTCTTCCTTTTCTCCCTCTTTAGGTTTCCATCCATTTGTGTTGTAAGTATTATTCATTATCTTCCTTTATATAATTGAAGCTTCCATTTTTTATTTCAAGATTTATTAATTAGTTGTCTTTCATAACTTATTTATTTCCTAATTTCTAGCTTTCAATACATGCTTTATTATACTTTGTAACTAATATAATTTGGGTTGAGATTTATTGACCTCACCTCACATTAATTTGCTTGTTTTGATTTGGTGATGGATTAGGTCGGTTTAAATGGGTTGGGTTGTTCCTGATTTTATGTTAGGTAGATTTAACGGTGTATATCATGTATGCGCCATGCATAATTTTTGGGATATCTATTGATGCAAAAATCACATTTTGCTTTTATGAGAATTTAGAGAGTGACGACTCTAGAGTTTATCAATTGATGAAATGAGATTTAATCTTAATAAACTTGTCTTCCCTTGTAACCATCTATAGTAATTAACCCGAGGTGAGGGATATTATTCTCAATCTATAGTTTTTACTCATTTTGATTAATCTAGCTTAAATACATGCTTAGATTAATCTTTGGTTAACCATATCATCTTTTACACTTTTATTTGAAAAATAATAATTCAATTAAAGTCTAACACTCATTCCTCGTGGATTCGATACTCGAACTATCCATTATATTCCCGTAAAGAGTGTAGTCATAGTTTAGGTTTTTGCATAATCGTGGGAGCCGATGTGATACCTCATGAGTATTGTATATTAGCACCCATTATCCTTATGCATTCTAGCACTTCTGACTCCGTTATATCTTAATTTTATGCTCATAAATAGGTCAATCTAGATATTCAAAATATATATCCTCTGCAACATTTATTTGAGTTTTTTAGGTATTGGAACGTTAAACGTTGCATTTGGTTGTATTTTGGGAAAGTTTCATCATAAGGTTCGACTTCAAAGGCATGTTCGTAATTTCGGACCTCTTGGTCCGGACATCATGAGAGCATAGTTCGTCAGGTTATTTCGCATGGCCGTAAACAACACGCCATTTCGAGTCCAGATGATAAAGTAAGAGCCATTTCAGTAAACACAACATTTCTCCCTTTTGAAGAATAATTTGACACATCACCTATCAACTTGTCCCTCTCCACTGGTCGATCCGTTAATCAGGTTCTGCCTATGAAGGACGGTAGTGGGTATTATTAAGGACCATCAATCGATCGATCAAAGACCACGGTCGACCGATCATAGCAGATATTTTGCATTTTTTACCTTTGTTTTCTTTTCCCTTTTCTTTCAATCTAACTTACTAAGTATTTTTAAGTTGGATTTTTGAAGAGATATCTTTTGTTTTAGGTTTTACTTAGGGTTTGGCTTGGGAGTTCTTCCATTTCTCCTTCTTTGGGTTTTCTATCCATTTGCGTTGTAAGTACTATTCATTATCTTCCTCCATTTAATTCAAGCTTCCATTCTTATTTTCAAGCTTTATTAATTACTTATCTTTCATAATTTCATGCTTTTATACTTTTTTTGCTTTTAATAGATTTCTTAAATACATGCTTTAATATGCTTTGTAGCTAATTTAATTTAGGTTGATATTAATTGAACTTATCTTGTATTATTTTGGTTGCTTTGCTTTGGTGATGGATTAGGCTAGTTTAAATGTGTTAGGTTGTTCTTGATTTTATACCTAGGAGATTTAACAGTGTATATCACGTATGCGTTGTATTTACGACCTTACGTGCATAATTTTTGGATATTTGTTAATGCCAAAATCATAGGAGGCTTTAAGAGAATTTAGAGGGTGTAAACTATAGATTTGATTAATTGATGAAATGAGATTTAATCTTGATAAACTTTTTTTCCCATATAACCATTTATAGGGATATTATTCTCATTCTATAGTTTTTACTCATTTTGATTAATCCTAGTTTAAATACATGCCAAGATTAATCTTTTGTTAACCCTATCGTATTTTACACTTTTTATTTGAGAAATAATAAATCAATTAAAGTCTAGCACTCATTTCCCGTGGATTAGATACCCGCACTAGCCGATATACTCCCATAAAGTGTGCAGTCATAGTTTAAGTTTTTAAATAGTCGCGGGAGCCGATGTGATACGTCATGAATATTGTATATTATATCTCATTATCCTTATGTATTCTAGAACTTTTGTCTCTGTTATATCCTACTTTTATGCTCATTTATTCTTTAACCTATACATACATACATATATATATATACATACATATATATATATATATATATATATATATATATATATATATATATATATATATATATATATATATTGTGCAAGGTTAATCTGAGTTTTTATAGGTATTGGAACATTAAACTGAACATTTGGTTGCATTTTAGGAAAGTTCTGTCGCAAGATGCAACTTTCATGGCATGCTCCTAGTTTCAGACTTCGTGGTCTAGATAGCAAAACTCTATGGGAGCATAGTTCATCGAGTTAGCTTCGTGTGGACACAAACGACACGTCGTTCCGAGTTAGTATGGTCAAGTTTAAGTCATTTGCGTAAACACAACATTTCTCCCATTTGAAGAATAATTTCCCCCCGAAAACAGAACATCGATCGATCAGTCACTCTCTACTGATTGATCGGTCAATCAGGTCTTGCCTACAATGGAAGGCAGTATGCATTATTCAGGACCATCGATCGACTGTTCAAAGGACCTAGGTCTAGTGACCATATAAGGTATTTGGCATTTTTGCCTTTTGTTTTCTTTTCAAATGTGATCCGAGGGGTATTTTGGTTATATCCTCTTTTATTTTTTGCTACATATATTAGTTAATCATAGTTTCTTCTTATGTTGCATTTTATTTTATTTCATTTCATATTGTATTGGTCTATTTAGATGAAGGGCTTTAGGTGAACACTTGAGTATTAGGCTTATTGTATAGATGGACATAAGTCCCACGTTGGTTTGTTACTCCTTTAGAGCTCACCTCCCTATCCTATAAATAGACCACTCCTCGTTCTCATTTAGGGACTTGAACTTTGGAGAAAAAAACTTAGTTATATTTTTTTATTTAAATTGGTGTGGTGTCTTTAGAGTTGCCATTAGACATGTGATTACGTCAATTGGTATCAGAGTGAGGTGTCGCTCCCCCATTTGTGTGTGAGGTGTCACCATATTTTTTTCATTTAAATCGTTTTTCACATTTTAATGGCTCTCAAAAAGGCAACACTTGATGAAAGATTTATCCAAATGCAAGAACAAATGGCCTCCCTCATGGGGCAACACATGTCCACCCTCACCCAACACATGTCATCTATTTTTCAAAACCCTAACCCTTTCCCCATACCCCAACACCCCCCAAGACCCATCTCCATCTTCTCCCTACACAAACCCTAACCCTAACTCCACCACTCACTGCACCACCACCCTAACTACCCACCCATTAATATTTCACCACTAACCTTACACCACCCTCTTGCCACCAACAACCCCCTGCCCCCTCCTGCTGCTGTCACTTTTTTGATCTTCGAAATTTTTTCAAACTCCTCCAAATTCTCACAAACTTCTCCCACGCCCTCTTCTCATCCTGATCTACAAATTCCCTAAAAAATCCCACCCCAAAATACCCCTAAAACAGCCTCTACCGCCCATTTTTCCCTCGGCTCTGACGAATTTGGCACTCTTCCCCCGCCCCCTTCCGGTTGTCCGATCGGATCCATATTTCCCACCCCAGGAAACCCACCCCCTCTACTTTCATCCCATTTGGCCAACTCCGATCACCGGACCGACGAAACTCTAGCCAACCAGGGTGGAGCAGCCCCCCAAGATCCCTATCCCTTCTTTTTTCACCTTTTTAACCCAAATAACTCCTGAATTATCCCACCCACTAAATTCTAGGGTTATTCCCCACCCACTTACCACCACTCTCTCACCCAACCCTCCCTCATCCCTCCCCCACCCATTTCTCACCCATCACCATCACAATTTCAGTTCCCCTGCCTACATTATTCTTCCGAACACCCGGTCACTCATCCAATCCCCTCCATATATTATCCTCACCCCTCCGCCTCCCATACATGACCCCTAAACACCACCTCCAACCCATTTTAACCCCACCCCACCCCTATCCCTACGACCCCTATGCCTATCCCTCACCCCATACACCCAACTAGTGGTCCTTTCATGTCCCCTATCCATCTACCACCCTCCATCCCACCCCTGCTTCATCATCCACCCTTCTCCCACCTTTGTTCTCCCATATTACACCCCCACACTCACCCTACACCACCCCACACCTTCCATCTCACATCGACGCGAGTGACGTGTCTAGTTCTTTTTCCTCCACCCCATACGACTCCCACCCCCATATTCGTGATTGGATTCCACTCCCAACTTTCCTCCTCCACCACCGGATATTATTTCCCCACCCCGACCCCTCTAGATTCCCATCGATGCTTTTATTTCCATGAGCAGGGGAATTTACTCGGTGCTTGTCCCCATTTTGCTGATGACCATCCTCCCCCCCCCCCCCCCCGATGATTCCCCGACCTCTAATTGCAGATCCACCTCAGCCTCCCCCACCTCATGTTCAAGCCCGAGATCCTTCACCTCATATCACAAGGCAGGTTCCGTTTATTGGTTTTGAGGATCTTCTCACAGGTGATGAGGATCTGATTCCTGCCCCACCAGGGGGTAACCCGTTGGCTTTATCTCTTCAGCTCCTCTCTAGGAGTTTACATGGGTACATTCGGGTCGATGTACCCATGTTAGATGACCGATAATATTCGTATGCAGTTGATCATCTTACCTTGTTGGATCTCGTGTTTAACTATACACACGTGAAGGGATGCATGTATGTTCTATTAGCCGCGACGAAGTTTCAGGGGTATGCCGTTGTTTGGTGGCATGATCTAAAGCAGAGATGGGTGGTTGATGGACTCCCGCCTACTCAAACTTAGGACGAGTTGAAGGCTTTATTGCTTGCCGCCTTTCTTCCAACTACATATGAGCCGGACCTCTTCGCTAGAGTTTGGACTTTTCATGAGGAGATAACGGTAGTTGATTATACGGAGCGCTTTCAGTTACTATGTAGTTGGGCCCGACTTGACGAGTCCGAGGAGCAGTGGATCAACCGCTACATCACCGGCCTCCTGTCCTACATATAAAGAGACTCGGCCTTGTGTGACATACCCACCTTTGTTAATGCGATGGAGTATGCCACCAAAGCTCGAGACACATCCTCTAGCATCCGCAGCTCGTGCTTCCTCCCGGAACCCATCTCCTCCACTGTCCACTGTCCTTGCTCCTCTATTAGATCCCTCTTCCGCTCCCACCCTTTCTTTCGCTGCCGCACCACCTTCAAACCCCGCTCCAACCTTCAAATGCTACAACTGTGGTGTTGTTGGTCATTGAGCTTTTGCTTGTCCTACTCCACGTCGCAGTGCCCTGATGACGATGACTTATGTGCACGATTACCTGTCGGACAATTATGTTGACCCCGAACACGCATTGATCACTATCTTGACCAGTAACAAGGAGAGCATCACCCTTTGAGTTCGAGGACGAACTATTTTCTAAGAAGGGGAGAGTGATGTGATCAGAAGGGTATTTTGGTCATATCCTCTTTTATTTTTGGCTACATTTGTTAGTTAATCATAGTTTCTTCTTATGTTACATTTTATTTTATTTCATTTCATATTGTATTAGTCTATTTGGATGATGGACTTTAGGTGAACACTTGAGTATTAGACTTATTGTATAGATGGGCATAAGTCTCACATTGGTTAGTTACTCCTTTAGTGCTCACTTCCCTATCCTATAAGTAGACCACTCCCCTTCCTCATTTGGGGACTTGAACTTTGGAGTAAAAGTTTAGTTATATTTATCTCTCTAAATTAGTGTGGTGCCTTTAGAGTTGCCATTAGACGTGTGGTTACATCATTTTCCTTTTTTTTTTTAAAATTCAACTCATTATATATTTGTGAGTTGAATTTTTGGAGAGAGATCTTTCATTTTAGGTTTTATTTTGGGTTTGGTTTGTGAGGTTTTTCTTTTTCTTTCTCTTTAGGTTTCTATCCATTTGTGTTGTTGGTACTATTCATTATCTTCCTCCGTTTTATTCAAGCTTCCATTGTTGTTTTCATTTGTTGCTAATTAGTTATCTTTTATAATTTCTTTCTTTCCTACTTTCTTGCTTTCAATACATGCTTTAATATGATTTGTACCTAATGTAGTTTAGGAACCCAGGGGGTGTGGTAGAGCGGAAGGGGCTCTTCCTCCCTTAACTAAGTGTCGGGGGTTCGATCCCCGCCTTGGGCATGGAGCAACCTTAAATCCCTGGGCCAGCTGTCCCACCCATCGAGGTGCCTTCAAATCAGCAAAGGGATTAGTCACTAAGTCGTTAGTGGATACCCTCGTTTACAAAAAAAAGAAGCTAATGTAGTTTAGGTTAAGATTGATCGAACTCACCTTGGGTTAATTTGGTTACTTTTCTTTGGTGATGGATTAGGCTGGTTTAAATGGGTTAGGTTGTTCTTAATTTTATGCCTAGGAGATTTAGCGGTGTACATCAAATATGCGATGTATTCACGACTTTGCATGCGTGAGTTTTCGGATATTTGTTGATGCCAAAATCATAGTAGGATTTTACGAGAATTTAGGGGGTGACAACTCTAGATTTGATTAATTGATAAAATGAGATTTAAGCTTAATAAACTTGTCTTCCCATGTAACCATTTGTAGTAATTAATCAAAGATGCGGAATATTATTGTCAATCTATAGTTTTTACTCATTTTGATTAACCCTGGTTTAAATAAATCCCTACATTAATCTTTTGTTTACCATATCATCTTTTACACTTTTATTTGAGATATAATAAATCAATTAAAGTCTAGAACTCATTCCCCATGAATTTGATACCCGCACTATCCGTTATACTCCCATAAAGAGTATAGTCATAGTTTAGATTTTTGCATTATCGTGTGAACCAATGTGATACGTAACGAATATTATATATTAATGCCCGTTATCCTTATGCATTCTAGCACTTTTGCCTCTGTTGTATCTTACTTTTATGCTCATATATTGATTAACCTTGATATCCCATATATATATATATGTGTGTGTGTGTGTGTGTGTGTGTGTGTGTGTGTGTGTTGTACGAGGTTTATCTGAGTTTTGTAGGTATTGGAACGTTAAACGGAGAATTTGGTTGCATTTTGAAAAAGTTTTATCACAAGATGCAACTTTAAGGGCACGCTCGTAATTTCAGACTTCTTGGTCCGGACAACAAAGCTATATGGAGTGTAGTTCATCGAGTTAGCTCTGTGTGACCGTAAAAGGCGTGTCGTTTCGAGTCCGAAAGATAAAGTTAGAGCCCTTACCGTAAACAAAAAATTCCTCCACTTTGATGAAGAATTTGGCGTGGAAAACGGAGTATTAGTCGATTGGTCAATCAGGTTTTGCCTACGACAGAAGGCAGTATGCATTATTTAGGACTAGTGATTGACCGTTTAAAGGACTGTATTCGACTGATCATAGCATATATTTGGCATTTTAGACGTTTGTTTTCTTTTCCCTTTTTTAATTCAACTAATTATATATTTGTAAGTTGGAATTTTTGAGATATATATTTCATTTTAGGTTTAAGCTTGTGGTTTTCTTTGTGAGCTCTTCCTTTCTCCCTTTTTGATTTTCCATCCATTTGGCTGTAGGTACTATTTATTGTCTTCCTCCATTTAATTCAAGCATCTATTGTTATTTTCGAGCTTTTTTAATTAGTTATTTTTTATAATTTCTTGCTTTCCCACTTTCGTACTTTCAATGCATTCCCTAAATACATGCTTCAAGTCTTTGTTGCTAATTTAGCTTAGGTTTTAAATTAATTGAACTCACCTTGGATTAATTTGGTTGCTTTGCTTTGGTGAGGAATTATGCTAGTTTAAATGGGTAAGGTTGTTCTTGATTTTACGCCTAGGAGATTTAGCGATGTTTATCATGTATGCGACGTATTTACGACCTTATATGTGTAATTTTCAGTATATTTGTTGACGTCAAAATCATAGTAGGCTTTTATGAAAATTCAGGGGGTGAGAACTCTAGATTTGATTATTTGATGAAATGAGACTTGATCTTAATAAACTTGTCTTACCATGTAATCATTTATATTAATTAACTCAAAGTGAGGGATATAATTCCCAATCTCTAGCTTTTACTCGTTTTAATTCATCCTAATTTAAATACATGACTAAATAAATTTTTCGTTAACCCAGTCATCTTTTACACTTTTATTTAAGGAATAATAAATTAATTAAAGTCTAGCTCTCATTCCTTGTAGATTCGATACTAGGACTAGACGTTAAACTCCCGTAAAGAGTGTAGTTATAGTTTAGGTTTTTCAATAGCTATAGGGGCCGAAAACAACAACAACATATTTACACGACCCTCGATTTTCCCAGCTTATCAGATGGCACGAGCGATCCCTCATTAACACGTTAATTATTGTGGAGGGGTATACGAATAACCCCTTAATCACTTTAAAGGTAAACACTTACACCCTTATTAGTAAAGAAAATGGGTGCGCGAGCAAACCATCAATAGACATAGAGGGACGAATGAGTAACCCCTCCTTAGCATGTTAATTATCTTTATCTTTGACAGGTTAACTTAGCAAGAGGCATTTGTCGAGCAACCAGGTTGTGTTGGGACATTTTGAGAGTTTTGGTTTGGAGGCTGAGAGGTAGGAATTTTTTAGTAAGCAAAGGCTTAACCCCTTCAATAATTTGAGAAGGAGATAATAGTAGTGCGTGATACTTAATGGGTCGCTCTCATAGACACACACATCATTAAGTCATTCACACAAGAAAGCGAGTAAGCACATAAGTCACACCCTGAACCCAAATCCATCCTAATTATTTATTTTACAATAATTTAACCATAATATCCAAACAAATGAGATATAATGCATTTCATAATTATCATGTACAATGTACACAATGAACCTAAACACGTTTTCTATAGCATAACATAATTAACATTAGAGTCATAATTAAGCGAACTTACAATACTATGATTAACTAGTACCATCATCAAATTAAAACACTCTAACTCAATGTATACAATGTATGAGTGTATTAAAATCATAAGTGTGACACTAAAAAAAATCCATATCTAAACTCTCACTCTTTTTAATGGTGCAGCTCTCAAATCACTGATTATATGGTGTCCTAGTTGGCAGTATATAACCCATTTTTTTTAAATATAAATAATAAGTTATAAAGCTTAGTGAGGTACTCCTTCCCTGTAATGAAATAACAGTTCTATATCAAATATTTGAATATAAAGTCCAAACAATCCTACTCGTTATGGCACTAACAAACTCTGGAACAAAAGTTCCACAAATCCTTGGATTTTTGTCCAATTCCAATCCTGGATCATAAGACCAAACCAATCCTGGATATTTGAATATCCAAACAAATCTTGAATACCGAAGTACTCAAACCAATCCTCTCTTAGATCTATATTCATATCCATCATATCATTTACATATCTGTATATATAAAACAATCATAACTACACTCACCTTGGCAACTTAACGCACTTTTCCTTTGCCTTTGTTCGACGTTTATTCAACCGGTTCCTCTTCTCTTCCTATCATTCTTATAATGTTAGTATTATTATAAGAACTTTAATAATCCAAAGAATAACTTAAATGTAACCCAATTCATAAGCATCATATCATCCCATTCAAATCATTCATCATAAATGAGATTCTATCTAAATTCATGTTAAGATATTAACATATTTAAATCATAGTATAAATTATAATCAACCATTTCATATCAATCATGTAAACTACTAACTCATATTTAATCAATGTACTCAATATATATATATATATATATATATATATGTGTGTGTGTGTGTGTGTGTGTGTGTGAAAATATGGTTGAAAACGTAATCACTTTATACTTAGCATACTCATCCTCATTTTATGCCTATAATTACTAAATTTATTTTTAATATTCCAAACATACTTTAATTTCTTCATGGTAATTCAATCCTTATCATATTAGGTTTCCAGTACAAATGACGATGCATTATTTTAAGTTTCCTAGATTAAGATATGCTCATTTCTTTATAACATAGTAAACCTACCATATAAGCTCCTCATGTATGCAATTAACTTCCAAGAATTTTCATGATTTTTTAGCACCATATCTTTATATGATTTTCTATATATTTTTAGTACACATACTTATAAATACAAAATTAATGTTTCATGATTTTTAGAGGTCATTTGCTATTAAATTCTTTATCAAACTTAAGGCATATGTGAACAACTAATTAAAACATCAACTATGGACCAACTTCCAACCATCACCGAAGTCTAACCTCGTGGAGTTAAATTCTAATTTTTTTTATATTCTTTGAATATATAAGTCGAATTTCATCTAAATTTGGAATTACTTAATTTCGAAAAGTATACAAGAAGATACAGAAGTTTGAATACACAAGGCTTCTCAACAAAATAATATAAAGGGTTTACACATTCAACTTCCTTTAAAAAACTTGTATCCATCCATCCATATATACCAAGGCATGAAAGTTTAGTGAACAATTGATGAATTCTATGATTTCAATCTGTAATATAGAATAATAAGAAGATTTATCGATAGAATTACCTTAGGAACTCTTATATGATTTTTATAGATTTTTTTTCAATTTTACCCTCTCACTTTTCTTCCTATGCTTCACAATTCTCCCTCTTCAAGCCAAAGTTCTCTTATGGCTTAAATGTGTGTTAAAAATGAAGAAGAAAGGATGATTTTAGCTGCCAAAGTCGGACTAAGGGTGCCACCAACTCTAACCAATCAAAACACAACATTTAGATACAATAAAGACAAAAAACACAACATAAATTATGGACGACTTTACCCATAGTTCGTAATTTTGTGATATTCTTTCACTCGTATGTCTGTTTTACATACCATTTATTGAGTTGACATTTGTAAGAACAAAATTTTCAATTGAGTCCATTGTATAGTTTTGACTTATTCTAGTAACAAAACACGTTTGAGTCATAGGTCAATTTTTATTCTAGCGATCCCACACAGACTATGGCGAGTTGATGCTTAATTAAAGACGTTGCGGCAAAGCTTATTGGAATTATTTATGCCGAAATTTAAATTGGTGCAAGTTTATTTTTCTTCAAGATCAATTGATGTCTGAGATCACTCAGGTATGAATGCGTAATTTTAATGAGACTCGGAATTTATTTTAAAATGATTAAGATTGTAATCTTTACTAATTATGTGTTTTTTTAAAATGTTTTATAGTGTTTGAAAAGGTTTACACTTTGTTTTAATATGATGAGGACGGATTAGAGTTAAATTTAATTGGAACTCTTTCTTAAAAGATGGTTTAAAAACAAACTTTAATTCGTTGGTCGGTCAAATGATTTGACCAGTCGTTCGAGCGACATTGCTATTTCGTTCAAACGACAGGTCAATATTGCTTGACCGACATGCCGCCTCAAGTAAATTATATGAGGCGTGTTTTCAAACATATTTTAAAAGGTTTTCATTCTGCAAAAATTAGTATTTGTCCAGAACGTTTCTGCACACAAGTTTTCTAAGGTTTTCCAAAGTTAATGCATCTTTAGAGTTTCAAAGATCCGAGTTATCATTAATATATGCTATAGTGATATTTGTGGCACCAAGAAGAGTTGTTATACACTTGAACATTGGTGGTTTTGCGGTGAAGATTCAGTGGAGTCCGGTTTCAACATCGTAGAAGTTACAAGCCATATCGGTGGACACCGAGACATACGTGGACGTGTGTGTTGTGGATAGGTATCGTGGAAGAAGGTTCCCTTCTGCGTAGTCACTGTGAGAGGAGTGGTTGAAGATCAGAGGAGTGTCATGTCTCTTGGGTGGATCGAGTCATTGAGTAAGAGCATTGTCTGTACCTTTGTAAAACCATATTCATAGTGATTGTTTAGCTTGGGTCGTCCGTTTTTTTTTTCGTTGTGGTTTTTCTCGTACATTCAGCGTTGTGAGTATTCTTTACTTTATTTTACTTGATTTAATCAATATATGTATATTTACGATTAATCAAGATAAAATTTGGTTAAGTTAAAAAAATTCACAACTTGGTGCGTATTAAAAAATTGGAAAAAGGTTTTTAATAAAACTGAAATTATTTTGTCATCCTTAAAACAATTTTCGCATAAGAAATTAAAAAGGACCATCAAATTGGTA
This sequence comes from Sambucus nigra, assembly GCA_949130495.1. Lineage (NCBI taxonomy): Eukaryota > Viridiplantae > Streptophyta > Magnoliopsida > Dipsacales > Adoxaceae > Sambucus > Sambucus nigra. Next base: position 363,178,933 of record OX422213.1, on the reverse strand, counting down.
TCAGAGCTAGAAAGATATTTTTTTTTATATTTGATCCCTTGTGTGTTTTCGAGATGAATTTTGGAGGTTTTGAAAGTTTTCGTGCTCCTATTTTTATGTCATAAATTATGCTTATTGGAAAATGCGAATGAGAAGTGCTTTAAAATCAATTGATGAGTGTGTTTGGTTAAAGGTTGAAAAGGGTTGGACACCACCAGTCACACGAGAGGGTGAGGTCACTAGTTTGAAACCCATTGAGTCATGGACTGATGCTGAACATAGGCTTGCACTGTACAACTCTAAAGGTCTGCACGTAATTTTCTCACATGTCACACCAGAAGAGTATAATAGAATCATGACTTGTGAAACTTCAAAAGAGGCTTGGGATACATTTTCACTTACTCATGAGGGCACTAGCACAGTTGGGGCGTATAAGTTATAAAACCTCATAACACAGTTTGAGACGATTAAAATGTTAGATAGTGTGTCATTTGATGACTTTTACGCTAGGTTATCTAATATTGTCAACTCGTCATTTAAGTTAAGTGAGAGGATTCTCGACAACCGTGTGATAAAGAAAATTTTGAGATATTTATCGAGTAGGTTTGATGCAAAAGTGACTATTTAAACTCCTTAAGAATGCTTCATTCGATGAAACTTGAAGAGATTGTAGGTGACTTACAAACCTATGAACTCGATATGTTTACCTCCAAGCAAGTGCCAAAGAAAGAAAAGGGCCTTTCTTTGATAGAATAGAAGGAGGAAACTAAAGTTTCAGATGACGATTTCGATTCTGATTTTGAGGATGTCACCTTGTTGGCTAAAAAGTTCAAAAAATCTCTTAAGTGTCAAAAGCAATCGAAAGATGCCAAAAAGTTTGAAAAATTCAAGAACAACAAGGTTGAGTCCATCCCTAAAGATAAAAGTGAGAAATTTAATAGGGTTGAGTCGGATAGGTGTGAGGGCTATGGTCACAAAGTTGTCGAGTGTCCAACTAGACTTAAGATAGAGGACGAGAAATCGATAGCTTATAATGCCACCTTAAGTGATAATGGTACAAAAGGGCGAGAGAGTTACCTCAATGAGAGCAAGTTTGTTGCTTTCTTGTTATGTCATGTGAGCGACGACGATAAATCTTCCCATGAAGATTCTCATGTGTATGACACTTCCGAGGCCGTTGAATCCCAAGTGAGTGAGGGAGAAGTTAGTGAGGACGAGTAGGTAGATATGAAAGAGTTGCAAGTTGCATTTAATGAGTTATATGTCGGAGCGGTGAAAGTGAAAAAGGTTAACTCCAAATTGTAAGCTAGGTTGAATGAGCGTGCCATATAAAATAATGATGCTTTGATTGAGGATCTTAGGGCACGAGAGAAGAAGCTAGAGTATGTCGAGAAAGAGAGAGATAGTCTTCATGGTTTGATGAAGAATTTGAAAATGGAGTTGCTAGAGTTTGAGGAGTCTAGGCGTGTGCTTGAGTCTAGGATTTATGAGTTGGAGGAGAAATGTAAAAACTCGAGTAAGGTTAAGTTTGACTTGGAATCTAGGTCGAAGAAGTTGGATAGGATGTTAGGCTCCGTCCTAGTCAAAAGTGATAGGTGTAATATAGGCTACGACGATACTGTTCCCATTCCCAAAACCAATACCAACCGTGTGAGAGATCCCACTAGGAACGTGAGGAGAGGTCGATATTTTGGTAATAATTCCCGCTGTCTTTACACTTGCACACATTGCGATAGGAAATGTCACCTTAGACATTTTTTCTATGACCTTAGGAATAAATTCATGTCGATTCCCAAAACCGCCACCCGCCATGTTACACCAACTTGGGTTAGGAAATCAGATTTAATGATTTTAGGACTAAAACTTCATGGTTCTCATCTGGTTGAAATTAATTCTTCCCATGCCAAATCTAAAGGATGATTGTATCACCATGTTTGTCATATACTAGTCTTTGCATCATGATTTATATGTTGCTAGTGTTATGACATGTGTATCACTTATGTATTATTTTTTTCATTTATTAGTATTATTTGAAAAATACAAAAAGATTTTGCTTGTATTTTAGTCAAAATATGTTGAAAAACCAAAAAGATTTTCGGTTTGTTTTTGTTTTTGAGTTTACATGTTTGATGTGGCATATTGATGTGCTTGGACCCCCCCCCACCCCCCCCACTCCCCCCACCCACACACCAATTCCTTTCATTATCCATGTGACTAGGACTTGTGGTCATAATTATTGATACTTAGAATGATCTTAACCAATATATTATGAGGTTGTTCCGAAGTTGATATGCATTTTGATTCGACTTTGTATATATGCCATCTTTGCACACATGCACGAGTTTATATGGATGTTTGACATCTCTTGCATATTTGAGTTTGGTGAGACGTTCTTATCTCAATTTTATCATCTATACATAAGAAGATGTAAGGAGGAGGTGTGCATGTAAGAACCGTTTATCATGAGGATTGTAATTAAAAAAATGATGAGTGTTCACAGAAAAGGGTTGCGAGAGTGTAAAATTGACTCGTCGTGAAAGCCACCGTTTAAAGACCCCGAAAAAATTAAAGGCAACAAAAAGAAACATTAAAAAAAAATTAGTTTATGCTAATTTAAAAGAAAATATGATATATAATTAAGGGAGTTTGGATGGATAAATTAAACGAGTTTACACCATGAATCCTACCGTTGAAAAATCATGTCATGACACTATTGTTTGTAGAATCGTCAAAATTCTAAATTTGTGTGCATATTTGATTGCTTAGTTCATTAAGCTCACACTTTAAACGTTCACATATGGCTAAAATAAAGTTTGACGATTTATAGCTATGAATTAGAGTTTCGTGATCATTTCGATGTGTTGAATTTTGATTCATTTGTCGCAGTTCACTCCCATACATTCCTTGTTCATGTTTGATCACATCAATACTATGTTAGCATGTAACTCACTTTTGGTTATTTTTGAGTTTTCTTAGTTTAACTACTGTTTTGGTACTATTTTGCAGTTTCGAGCCCCTTCCAGTTAGATTTTTTACGAAATTTTTTCACTGGCCAACATTGTTTAACTTTCAAAGCTAAAACTGGGATTTTTGATTACTCGTTCGAGCGACATCTTCATATCGCGTGAAGTTCTCGTTTGAGAGCGACGCCTCTGTCTCGTTTGAGCGACGTCTGGTTTTTGCAATTCACTCTGTTTCAATGCCTTGCGGTATATGCATCCCATTTTTAGTATTTATGAGTTGCTTCTAGGGTTATGTTATGCAGTTTACTTTGATCTATTACATATTTTGCTGCATTGAGTTCGTTTATTCCCACCTGCTTAGATTGATTAATTCATATTGTGTGATTATTTTTTGCTAGCTACGGATTTGATATTCTTTATCATTATTAGCTGGTTGCTTGCATGATTATCTAGATATATTTCATTGATTATGCTTGTACTAAATATTTTGCTAAATTGGTATCTTTTCACCGGGTTGTCTATTCAAGACAAAAATGGGTAGAGATGTATGTGATGTAGGGGAGAATTGTTGAGCACTGTGTTTATTTGTTGCACACATTTACATTTGTATCTACATTAGTATCTTAATTATGTGCATATTTGATATCCAGATGTAAAAGATGTTTTGTTTCAAAGTGGTATATCAAAAATATTTTGCTCACATATCACATATTTCGTTATGATTTATTTCATTTGTTCCTCTATACCTCACTGGGTATTTGTCTGTTTCATGTGTGTTGGTATGCTTTAAGAGATTCAAGATTTCAAGACTACATCACATTCGGACATTCAAAGACAATTCATGCTTGTCGGTCCATTGTTTTCTAGTCTTGTCTTGTAATTTTTTATTTTGCGTTTATGGGATGGGATTCAGGCATCATAAGGCTTGATGGCCTGGCTTAGGCATTTCACCGTTGGTTTTGTTCCAGAATAGTCAGAGGGGGAGATTTGCAAGGATAAAATTTCCAATTGAGTCCATTGTATAGTTTTGACTTATTCTCGGAACAAAACACGTTTGAGTCATAGATTAGTTTTTAATATCGCGATCCCACATAGACTATGGCGTGTTAATGTTTAATTGAAGATGTTGTGGCAAAGCTTGTTGGAATTATTTATGTCGAAGTTTAAATTGTGCATGTTTATTCGTCTTCAAGATCAATTGATGTCCGAGATCACTCAGGTTTGAATGCATAATTTTAATGAGACTCGGAATTTATTTTAAAATGATTATGGATGTAATTATTATTAAATAAATATTTTTTTTAAATGTTTTATAAGTGTATGAAAAGGTATACACATTGTTTTAATCGGATGAGGACGGATTCGAGTTGGATTTAAGTGGAACACTTTCTTGAGAGTTGTTTATGCTAATTTAAAAATAAAGTTTAATTCGCAGGTCGCTCAAATGACTTGACCAGTCATTCGAGCAAGATTCTCTGTCGTTCGAACGACATTGCTATCTCATTCGAGAGACAGGTCAATGTCGCTTGAACGAAGCGCCGCCTCAAGTAAATTATACAAGGCGTGTTTTCCATCAAATTTCAATAGGTGTGCATTCTGCGAAAATCAGTATTCGTCCAGAACGTCTCTGCACACAAGTTTTATAAGGTTTTCCAAATTTAATGCATCCTTAGAGTTTTAAAGATCTGAGTTATCACTAATATATGCTATAGTGATATTTGTGGCACCAAGAAGAGTTGTTCTACACTTGAACATTGTTGGTTTTGGGATGAAGATTCGGTGGAGTTCGATTTCAACATCGTAGACATTACAAGCCATATCGGTAGACGCCAAGATATACGTGGACGCGTGTGTTGTGGGCAGGAATCGTGGAAGAAGGTTACTTTATGCGTGGACACTGTGAGAGGAGTGGTTGAAGATCATAGGTGTGTCAAGTTTCGTGGGTAGATCGAGTTGTTGAGTAAGACTAATGTATGTACCTTTGTAAAATCATATTCATAGTGATTTTGTAGCTTGGGTCGTTCGAGGTTTTTTCCATTGTGGTTTTCCTCGTACATCCGGCGTTGTGAGTATTCTTTACTTTATTTTACTTACTTTAATCACTAGATGGATGTTTAGGATTAATTAAGATAAAAGTTAGTTAAGTTAAAGTTGTTCACAACTTGGCGCATACTAAAAAATTGGAAAAAGGTTTTTCATAACAATAGAAATTGTTTTGTTATCCTTAAAACACTTTCCGCATAAGAAATTAAAATGGACCATCAAGATTATAACTCATAGAGCTACGTATTTTTAGTTCACTCTTAAATGAAATTATTATGTATAATGGGTCAAAATGAGCCTCAAACCTGAAATTGCCTACCGAACCTTTGAAATTAGATGTTTATCACCAATTTTTGAAAATCCTCTGTAATAAAAGCTATAATCAAACTGAATGATAATAATATAACATATTTTATACCAATAAAACATTAATTAAAATATTATATAATCATGATTGAGGTAATTGAGGTCATGAGTATGGTCGTGTTTTCACAACTCTTCATCCTTTAGAAATTTCGTCCTCCAAATTGACGTACCTTAGTTGCTCGAGTCAAACAAATACGGATAGAGAATTTTCATGCTATCATTTCTCTCCTAGGTAGCTTCCTCCATGGAGTGCCTCCTCCACATAACTTTCACAAGTGAGATCACCTTGGATTTCAACACTTTTTCCTTCCTATCCACAATGGCAAGTGGTTCTTCCTCATAACTCAAGTCTCCATTCAACTCAATAGGATGCTCCACTAATAATTGTGAAGGATCCTCTTTATACCTCCTCAATATAGAGATATCGAAAACACCATATAATTAGGTTAACTCCGATGGCGATGCTATCATGTAGGCAACCATCCCGACTTTCTCAAGAATTTTATAAGGTCCAATGTAGCGTGGACTTAACTTCCATTTATTTCCAATCCTCATAACTCCTTTCCATGGTGATATTCGGAGACACACATAATCCCCGTTTTGAAATTCAAAATCTTTCTCTCATTTATCTACATAACTTTTCTATCTGCTTTGAGTTATTCTCATTCTATCTTAAATAATCTTCACTTTTTCATTGGTGACCTTAATCAACTCTGGACCCTCTATCTTCCTTTCACCAACTTTACCCCAACATACTGGTATACGACACTATCTATCGTACAATGCTCTGTATAGAGCCATATCAATAGTAGATTGAAAACTATTCTTATATGCGAATTGTATCAAAGGCTAATATTTATACCAATTTCCTTTGAAATCAAGCACACATAAGCATACCTTCCAAAATCTTGATTGTCCTGTGAGACTGCCCATCTGTTTGAGGATGAAAAGTTGTACAAAACTTTAAGTTAATACCCATATCATACTACAAACTATCCAAAAATCTAGATGTGAAAGTAAGGTCCTTATCTGAACAATGGATGCAAGTTCTCCATGTAATCGAATAATTTCATTAACATACAATCTAGCATACCTATCAACTGTATACGTAGTTTTGATTTCTAGGAAACGAGTTGACTTGGTTACTGTTTTCACCACTACCCAAATCGAATATGACCCCTTCTGAGATCGAGGAAGCCTAACCACAAAATCTATCTTTACATGATCCCATTTCCATTCCAGTATTGGCGATGGTTGAAGCAAACCCACAGGTTTTTTATGCTTCACTTTCACTTACTGTCATATAAGGCATCTAAAAACAAAATCAATTATTTCCTTCTTCATATTATTCCAACAATAATGTTCCTTCAAATCCATATACATTTTAGTGCTACTAGGATGCATAGTATAAATGGAATTTTGAGCCTCATCTAAAATTTTTACTTTTAATTCATCCACATTAGGCACACTTAATCCTTGCTTATAAAATAAAGTGCCATCATTAACAATATAAAAATCAATTGACTTATCATCCTTGACATCATGTTGTTTCTTCTCAAGAAATCGATCTTGACTATATAAATCTCGATTATGGGTAGATAACAAAGGCCTCACACTCACATGAGCAAAGAATCTGTCCCCACCCGCTAGCTGTAATTCCACTCCAACCAATCCCAACTGCATAATATGAGAAACACTAGCACACTGAATGCAATATAACGTATTCGAAGTCTTTCTACTCAAAGCATTTGTAACTATATTCACCTTATATTGATGGTAATGGATTGTACAATCATAATCTTTAATTAACTCCATCCACCGCCTCTACCTCAAGTTCAACTCAATCTGAGTAAATAAATACTTAATGCTTTGATGGTCAGTAAATATTTCACATACTTCACCATATAAATAATGACGCCACAATTTCAAAGCAAATACAATAGAAAAAAGTTTTAAATCATGCGTATGATAATTACGTTCATGTGTACGCAACTACCTAAAAGCATAAGAAATAACCTTACCATGCTTCCTAAAAGCACAACCCAATCCCTAATGTGAAGCGTTATTATAAATAACAAAGTCATCTTCACCATTTGAAATAGTAAGAATAGGTACAGTTACTAACCTATTTTTCGATTCTTCAGAACTATTTTCACAGTCAGAATTCCATTCAAACTTTACATCTTTCCGGGTTAATTTAGTTATTGGAAAGGTAATAAAAGAAAATCCCTTAATAAACCTCCTATAATACTCATCCAAACCCAGAAAAATCCTTACCTCCATCACATTATTGGGCCTCTCCCATTTTACAATAGCTTCTACTTTCTTTGTATAAATAGATACATCATCCCCAGAAATAACATGGCCTAAAGATACGACTTGTGACGGCCAAAATTCACACTTGCTAAACTTAGCATACAACTAATTATCTTTCAACACATTTAAAATAGTTCTAAGATTCTTTTCATGTTCAACCATATCACGTGAATAAATCAGAATATCATCAATAAAAACTATACAAATGAATCAACAAAGGGATGAAGTACCTGGTTCATAAGTCCCAAAATACAACTGGAACATCAGTCACTCCACAAGCATCACAAGAAACTCAAAATGATCATACCGATTACGAAAAGAAGTTATAAAAGTATCACTATCCTTCACCCCCAACTGATGATATCTTGATCGCAAGACTATCTTTGAAAACACTTTACCACCCTTCAATTGATCAAATAAATCATCTATACGAGGCAAAGGATACTTGTTCTTAATTATAGATTTATTCAGTTTCCTATAATCAATACAAAAACACATAGTACCATCTTTCTTTTTCATATATAAAACTAGTGCACACCACGGAGATACACTAGGTTGTATGAACCCTTATCAAGTAAATCCTACAATTGAATTTTGAGTTCTTTCAACTCAATAGGTGCTATTCTATACGGTATCATAGAAATAGGGGCTATCCCTAGTGCCAATTCAATACTAAATTCAACCTCTCTCGGGAGGTAAACCAGGCAACTCATTAAGAAACACCTTTGGAAAATCCTGTATAATAGGAATATCGACTAATTATAAATCCCCCTTCTCAGTGTCAAGAAGATATCCAATAACACCCTCGCAACCCTTACTCAACAATTCCTTATCTGAATAGCAGGAATAACGCAACTAGGAACAATTTTCCTTTCCCCCACAAATTTAAATTCAGACTCATCACGCATATTAAAAATAATTTCTTTATGAAAAAAATCCATAGATGCATGATATTTACATAACCAATCCATTTCCAAAATTATGTCAAAATCAGATATACTTAATGGATATAAGTCTATAACTGTATCTCTAATTACCATAGTTAAAACAAAATCACAAAAAAAATTTCAGCTGCAACTATATCCCCCATAGGCATATAAATAACCAAACCCACATCTAAATGAGTAAGTGGTCTATTAAGATATATAACAAAAGCATAAAACATAAAAAATGTGTGGAACTAGTATCAATCAAAATGTAAGCACTTCTACCAGTAACAGAAAGTGCACCCATATCCACATTTGAAGTAACCTGAGCCTCTTTCTTTGTAAAGACTCATCCACCTAGCCTGGAACCACTAGCTTATCCTCTTCCCACACCTTTCACTTCACTGTCTGGAGATAACACTTTGCTTGGTGCTTTACTAGGTGCTACTGGAGTTTCTACTAACTGCGGATAATTCTTTTTAACGTGCCCCACTTGATGATAATGGTAGCATTCCAGTCTTTCAAGATTAGGACACTCAGATTTATAATGCCCTTCCTCTTTACAAAATAAACATGTAACAACTCCCACTGGGGCCTCACTTCTTCCCAACCTCCTAACTAGACTAGAAGATCCTCCACCCTTGGTATCTCTACCAAATTTCCCCAAACTCTACCACTATCTCCCCCACCTCTCTAAATTTTATGAGGTACCACCTTAGTACTTCCACTCTCACCTCCCTTAGACTGAGATGAGTCAAATTTACTGTTTCAAAAACTCTCTCTACTCGCCACCTCCTGGTTCATTTACCTTTCTGCTATCATGGCTTTGTTCACCAAAGAAGAAGAATCTTATACCTTATAAGTCTCCACTCTATTTTTAATGGGCCAAATCTGTCCCTCTTGGAACTTACTTTTCTCTTCCTCGTCCTCCACATACTTATGAGCAAATCCAGATAAAGCTGTAAATTTAGCCTCATACTCCCTCACAAACATTTTTCCTTGGGTCAAATTTATAAACTCCTTCACTTTCTCCCTCCTGTAAGCTTTAGGAAAATACTTAACATATAAAGGTTTAATAAACTCAGCCTAAGTAATAACATATGTACCTTCCATTCTGGGTACCAGATGTTTGCTAGCTTCCCACCAATAGTTGGCCTCTCCTTTTTGCCTAAACAAGGATAAATTCACCTTATGGTTATCTGGAACTTTCATCATTGGAAAAATAGTCTCCAGATATCTAACCCACATCTCAGCTTCTATATATTCAACTAACCCTGAATATTCAGGAGGATTAAACTTCAAGAGCTTTTTATGCATGGTATCTTTAATCTCCCTATTTGCCTCTTTCTCAATTCTGGCTACAGTCTTTGATTCCAGATATCTAGTCTGTTGTTCTGCCATTAATGCCATATTTAATTCCTATTGTTCTACCATCCTCATCATTTCCAGTTCCATTATTTGCATTTTTGTAGGATGCTCTTGCTATCTAACTCTTCCTTCTACACTTTGCTCTATTTCAGTATCCTTATGTGTATAAGAAGCTACTCCCCCATCTCCATGTTCCATCTATAATAGCAGAGTTATAAGAACCAACATAAACTGTTTATAATACTAAACCATTGGTTAGTACATAAACAATTCAACAATATCAAATCAAACTAATAACTTCCATCTAACCGTCGCATACGTCCAAAATTTATAACCTAGACGCTCTGACACCACAAAATTGTCACACCCTAAACCCAAATCCATCCTAATCATTTATTTTACAACAATTAAATCATAATATCCAACCAAATGTGATATAATGCATTTCATAATTATCATGTACAATGTACGCAATGAACCTAAACATGTATCTAAAGCAAAATATAATTAACATCAGAGTCATAATTAAGTGAACTTACAATACTATGATTAAATAGTACCATCATCAAATTAAACCATTATAACTAAATGTATATAATGTATGAGTGTAGTAAAATCACCAGTGTGACACTAAAACAATTCTCATATGTAAACCCTAGCTTTTTTTAAGGGTGCAACTCTTAAAATCATCGATCATATGGTGTCCTAGCTGGTAGTATACAAACCTGAAAAATGTTAAAATATAAATATTAAGCTATAAATCTTAGTGAGGTACTCCTTCCCTGTAATGAAATAACAGTTCTATATCAAATCTTCGGATATAAATTCCAAACAATCATGCCCGTTACGACACTAACAAATTCTAGAACAAAAATTCCAGCAAATCCTTATCATAAGACGAAACAAATCCTTGGATCTTTGTCCAATTCTAATCCTGAATCATAAGACCCATCCAATCCTAGATATTTGAATATCCAAACAAATCTTGAATACCTAAGTACTCAAACCAATCCTCTCTTAGAGCTATATTCATATCCATCAAATCATTCACGTATCCGTATATGTAAAACAATCATAAGTACACTCACCTTGGATACTTAATGGACTTTTCCTTTGCCTTTGTCTGACACTTGTTCAATCGGTTCTTCTTTTATTCCTTTCATTCTTATAATGTTAGTATCATTATAAGAACATTAATATTCTAAAGACTAACTTCAATGTAACCCAATTCATAAACATCATATGATCATATTCAAATCATTCATCATAAATAAAATTCCATATAATTTTATGTTAAGATATTAATATATTTAAATCATAGTATAAATTATAATCAACCATTTCAATTCAATCATGTAAATCAATAACTCATAGTGTGTGTGTGTGTGTGTGTGTGTGTCTCTCTCTCTCTCTCTATCTATCTATCTATCTATCTATCTATCTATCTATCTATCTATCTATATATATATATATATATATATATATATATATATATATATATATATATATATCAAGAAGATATGGAAATATGGTTGAAAACATAATCAATTTATACTTAGCATACTCATCCTCATTTTATGCATTTAATTGATAAATTTCCACTTAATACACGAAACATACTTTAATTTCTTCTTGGTAATTCAAGACTTATCATATTAGGTTTCCAATACAAAAGACGACACACCATTTCAAGTTTTCTAAAGCAAGATATGCTCATCTATTTATAACATACTAAATCTGCCATATAAGCTCCTCTAGTATGCAGTCAACTTCCAAGAATTTTCATGATATTTTAGCATCATATATTTATACGATTTTCCACATATTTTTAGTACACATACTGAACAATACAAAATTAAAGTTTCATGATTTTTAGAGGTCATTTTTTATGTTAAAGTATTTATCAAACTCAAAGCATATCTAAACAGATTATTAAAATAACAACTATGTACCAACTTCCAATCATCACTGAGGTCTAACCACTAGGAGTTAAATTGTAATTTCTTTTAATATTTTTTGAATATATAAGTATAGCTTAATCTCAAATTGTAATTACTAAATTTAAATAAGTAAACAAGAAGATATAGAAGTTTAAATACATAAGGTTTCTAAACAAAGCAATATAAAGGGTTTACACATTCAACATCCTTTAAAAAACTTGTATCCATCTATCCATATATACCAAGGCATGAAAGTTTAGTGAAAATTGATGATTTCTATCATTTCAATCTATAATACAGAAAAATAAACAAGATTTATGGATAGAAGTACCTTAGGAACTTTTATATGATTTTTATGGATTTTTTTTTTAATTTTCTCCTCACACTATTCTTCCTAAGCTTCAAAATTCTCTCTCTTCAAGTCAAAGTTCTCTTATGACTGAAATGTGTGTTAAAAGTGAAGAAGAAAGGATTATTTTAGCTGCCAACTCTCACCAATCAAAACATAACATTAAGATACAATAAAGACAAAAAAAACTTAAATAATGGACGACTTTATCCCTAGTTCGTAATTTTTTTATATCTTTTCACTCGTATGTCTGTTTTACACACCGTTTGTTGAGTTGATATTCTAACTCATAGAGCTACGTATTTTTAGTTCACTCTTAGATCAAATTATTATGTATAATAGGTTAAAATGAGCCTCAAACATGAAATTGAATGATAATAATATAACATACAATCAAATTGAATGACAATAATATAACATATTTTATACCAACAAAACATTATTTAAAATATTATATAATCATGATTAAGGTAATTGGGGTCATGAGTATGATCGTGTTTTCACAACTCTCCTTCATTTAGAAATTTCGTCCTCGAGATTGACAAACCTTAGTTGTTAGAGTCAAACAAATATGGATATAGCATTTTCATGCTATCGCCTCTCTCCCAGGTAGCTTCCTCAATGGAGAGCCTCCTCCCTATAACTTTCACAAGTCGTATCACCTTGGATTTCAACACTTTTTCCTTCCTATCCACAGTGGCAAGTGGTTCTTCCACATATCTCAAGTCTCCCTTCAACTTAATAGGCTGCTCCACCAATGCTTATAAAGGATCCGTTATATAATTTCTCAATATAGAGATATGGAAAACATCATGTAATCAGGCTAACTCCGGTGGCAGTGTTAGCATATAGGTAGCCATCCCAACTTTCTCGTGAATTTTATAAGGTCCAATATAACGTGGACTTAACTTCCCTTTCTTTCCAAACCTCATAACTCCTTTCCATGGAGACATCTAGAGAAATACATAATACCCATTATGAAATTCCAAATCTTTTCGCCATTTATCCGCATAACTTTTCTATCTGCTTTGAGTTGTTCTCATTCTATCTTGAATAATCTTCATTTTCAGTGGTGACTTCAATCAACAATGGACCCTCTATCTTCCTTTCACCAACTTCACCCCAACATACCGGTGTACGACATCATCTACCGTACAATGATTCGTATGGAGTCATACCACTAAAATGTAATATTGGTCCGATAGTGACAGACAAGAATAATAAAAAAAATCCTAGATATTTATCACAAAGAATATTCAGGGGCGCGCAATGACACATCGGCCATAAATTTTTCCTGTAAATAGAACACTAGTTACACACTAAAACATGTGACATTGCATAACACTGTTATGCTACGTATAAACCCGTAAAAGCACAAAGTTATTTTGTTCAAGCTCTCTATCATTTATTGTAGTGCTGACTCATTCTCTAAGAGGGCCTTGCTCTTTATTTATTGTTGTAAAGTTACTTGCGCATTTAAAAATATTGTATTAAATCGTTCTTATTGGTTTATAACAGAAACCAAAGTTATCATAAAGAAAATGTAGTTTTTGTTCATTTGTAAACATTATGATATTATTATCTTAGAAAATTCTTCTATGAGTACGGGTCATGCCTCACCCTCTTAAGATATTCTTAGACCTCAGTACCACTACCCTCCTACATTTGGTGACTCTACTAGGGAGCTATTCTCGCAACTATGGAAAAATAAGGTTATAATATCTCCAATTAACTTGTTTTCGAACACACATTAGTGGGTAATTAATACCCAAGCAACAAAACCTCTAGTGAAGACATGGTTATAGGAAGTAAAGGGCTTATCCGTTCGTGGACCATATGAGCCACTCAGTTGCAGCTCCATAATTGACATGGATGAACATCATGGGTTTTTTCTTTAAATTTTTGAATCAACGCAATATGGCCATGTATAGCCTTGGGCAAGCTTGTGTCCTCCATTTGTTACTCCTATTGTGGGAGTGACTGCGCCAAAAGCATCATCCACAAATAAACCAGAGGTCGAGTAACCTTCTATTCCCATTGCGTCTCATTTGGTCAAGAAAACTGAGGTGGGGGAATGTCCTTCAAAGATGGTCACTCTTAAGGAAGTGAAAAATATCCTCTCACTCAAGCAAACCGAGTATCTTTTTTTGCATGAGGATTTTCCCTGAAAGACTCAATGACATACGATGCCAGAGGAGTATCTTCCACCAAAATTTATCAAGTTCAATGGAAAAGGCAAGAGTCTTAAAGAACACTTTAAAAAGTTTGTGGAATACCTTGGAGTAAATTATAATGAAATAAAGTTGATTCTGAGAGACTCCTAAAAAATTCTTAGTGGAAAGTCCTACTGATGGTACTCTCCATTGGAACCTAATAACATTCCCACCTTGGAAGAGATGCATATGCAATTCCTTTAAAAGTTTTTTGTAGCAGAAGACGAATTTACTTTGAGGAAATTAGACCAAGAAGTCCAAAAGCCTAGTGAGGAACTAATGAAGTACGTTAAACGTTTTATAGATTGGTCTTTATACGTCCATGAGGAGGCCATATAGGAATATAAGAACAAAATTTATAATTGCTCATTTTATTTTTATTAGGCTCATCCCATTACACTCCACTGCACCTTCATAACCTTTCTAGTCGAAGACAAGAAGTTGGTGACATTTGTAAGATTGAAGATCGTTCATGATAACATTATTCATAAGTGTTATGAGGTGGTTTGGTAAAGCTTAAAATGTCTAAGGGTTCTTTTTAAAGAGAGTTTATTTTAAATAATGTTTTAAAAATATTTTTTAAAGATTTTTTGAAAAACTCACAGCTCTTTAGAATGAACTGTCATGTCGTTCGAGCGAGTATCAGTGGTTGTTGAAATGAGGTTACCATGTTCTAACAAAATCTGGAACATCACATTTTGGTTAACTCTTGAATGTCGTTCGAAGTTTCGTTGGAAGCTGTTTGAACGAGATAGGGTGCATCGTTTAAACGAGGTAGTAGTTTGTTCGAACAAGTACATGTGTTTTTATTTTTTAAACAAATATTTAATCCCTATCTCTTTGCAAAAACTTTCCCTCTAAATAGAGACAGGGGATTAAACTTTTACGCAAGCCCTTTTAGAGTTCTTTTTGTGATCAAACTCTATAATTTTTTTCATCCAAACCCCTTAGATCTTTTAGGATCACTTTTCCAAACCAAAAAGAATACAATCTAAAGTTCTAAACCCATGTAAAGAGTTTCTATTATTGATTTGTGTAATTAGGGATCTACGGCTGAGGAATAAGGGAATGTCATACTCTAAAGGCTGATCGGTGGATACCGAGGGAAGATCTGCTTGCTGTGAGCGGTGTTGGATGACATTATTTTCTGTTGAATATTTAAAGACATCTCCACGTTATACTTAGTGGATGTATAAGTTGACTATGAGTTACTAAATGTCTGTATTATCTTAAACAGTGTTGAATTAAATGTTTTGCCCAAAAGGAATTTTTCCTCTATCTTCTTCCCATTATATTTTTGTTTGGAATTTGGCTTCACAATTTTGCCTTGCATGTTCACTTTAATTTAAATCAGGATAAATTTGGTAAAAAGTGAAACTATATGTTTAGCCTAGGATACATACAAGTAAATTCATACAACCCCTATACTTTCTCAAATTGGTATTAGAGTTGGTTACACTAATTTATTATGTGATCTTTAAATTAGGACAATATGGATAATTTTTATAATAGGCTAACTATTTTTAATGGGTCAAATTATGCTTATTGGAAAGCTTGAATAAGGTCGACATTAAAGTCAATTGACAAGAGAGTTTGGTTTGTTTGTGAAAGAGGGTGGACACCCCCCACCGTGACTAACGACAATACCGAAAGTCTTAACACTGTCAGGTCTTCGATAAAGATTGATTTTAAATGGAGTAACATTAACTCCTGTGGCTTGAGCGCAATTTCTAGTGCAGTCACTCTCGATAAGTTTTGTTATATTATTATATGTACCACATCTAAGGAAGTATGAAATACTTTAAAACTCACCCATGAGGATACCAACGATGTGAAAGATTCTAAGCTATAAAATCTCACCACACACTTTGAAACTATCACTATGCTAAAATCTGATACTTTTGATGAATTTTATGCTAGATTACCTGATATAGTAAATTCTAGTTTCAATTTGGGTGAGAAAATTCCTGAGACGAGAGTTGTGAAAAATATTTTTAGATCCCTATTGTCCCATTTTATCCATAAAGTCACAGCCTTTAATTCTTTGGTAATTTTAGATACACTTAGGTTACTCGTAAAAGCCGAAAGAAAGAGGGATCGCTTTAAAAGTATAATCTAAAAAGAAATGTGAGGTCTCTTCCGACTCCGAATTTGATTTTGATCTCGATGATCTTACCCTTTTTACGAAAAAATTCAAAAAACTTCTTAAACTAATAAAAGAAAATTCTTCCAAAGAAAATAAAAGTTTCGAGAAAAATAATGATTTTAAATTGGGTAAGAAATTTTTTGAAAAAGCGAGAGGATAATACCCTAAGAAAGAAGAGGATAGATACTAAGAGTGCGAGGGTAAGATTGACAAAGCTCATGAGTGTGCTACGAGGTTAAAGAGACAAGGTAAGGGTAAAGTTGCCTATAATTCCACTCTTAGTGATAGCGATGTCGGGTCAGTGGATTTCGAGGACAAATCACAGTATGGACGTAACATCACTGTGCTCATGGCCAGTCGTGTTAGTACATCTGATAAACCTCACTCAAATAAGGAATTTGCTAAACATGATGACATGAATAGTGAGTCTAGTTATTCCGGAGAGAGTGGGGGAGATAACATTTTCAGTGAGGGAGAAAGTGGCCTTCGACGTGCTTAGGTCGAGCTTTACGCTAAGTCCTTTAAAATGAAAAGGCAAATGTTGGAATATTATGGGATTTTCTAAGGCACAATGACTATTTCATTTTATAATACAAGCGCAATTCTTATATCCCATAATTCGGTCCAACATTCCCACACGAAGCACATTAGGATACGCTAGCAGTTCATTCGTGATCTCATTGAGGAGAAGGTCGTGTCCTTGAGCTTTATGAGCACCGAACACAAATTTGTCGATATTTTCACGAATACTTTAGATCCACTTAGATTCGAGAATCTTACGTAGTCTTTGGGTATTAGTTTTGTTGATTGAGTTCGGGTAATTTATATAGTGTTGGGTGGTTATAATGATCATATCATTTGTTCCTATTTCTAGATTGTATTTCTATGCATTTCTATGCTTTTTTTGGGAAAATCATGACAAATCTAAAAAGATTTTTGGTTATTAAGAAAATTTTGAAAAATTCAAAAAGATTTTATTCTTGATAAAATGTTTGAAAAAGACAAAAATATTTTTGTATTTTTATTTTTCACTATATAAGGATGTGCACTTAAGATGTTCGAATCACCACTACATTCCATCCATCCATGTGACATTTTTTTATAGTGTATTGATGCATGGCTTTGCTTCTTTAGTGTTCTTAATAATGCGTGTCTAGCATGTCGTCGTTCATCGATGATTACTTTCTTCATGCTAGGTTTTTTATCACCTTTATTGCATACATTCACGGAATTTTTGAACATTGTACTTACTTATCATGTGTCGAATACGGTGTTGTCATCTTAATAATGTTTAATAACCAACCAAATGTACTACAAATAAGTTGTGTTTGTAAGAGCCATTGCCCAGATTTCGTTTTTTTAAAAATTATTCTATGTTAAGCAATGGAGAGGGGCTACGAAAGAGAAAATTCTCTAGACGTTACAAACCACCATTTGGAAAAAGAGACTAAAAGATTAACGACACACATAAGTAGAGTCAATTTCATTTTGTTCAACATTCTTACACCTAAGGTAAAAATTGAGTTCTTTCTTTAGAATTATCTCATGACTTCATACAACTTTGTTACGTATGCCTATGTTGATTTGCTCGTGGAAAATATTCACACAATTACTTCTACTTTCATGATTTAGATATTTTAGTGTTATTTCATGGTGTGATGTATTTGTACCCATATGTACATTTCATAAATATACTTGATTTCTTTTATACTTGAGAAGATTGAGAATTTATAAAAAAAATAGTTTGAATGCTTATTTGGAATCTCATCACATGTGCCTAATTGATTATCTTTGTGATGTTATTTCATTTGGAATCGAGTGGTGCTTGAAATTCATGCTTAATTTCTTAACCTTTGTCAATTATATATAAGAATGAGGAGAACAAATTGAGGGGGATTTTATTTTTTCTTTGAACTCGTACGCGCCACGACATTTTATTTGTCTCATGTGTGTAGATCATTCCGCCTTCATGATGATTTCATGGACCAAACAAGATGAAGACTTTCAGTTGAAGACTTATATATTTATGAGTTTTTATTTCTTGATTTGGGAGGGAATTAGTTATATTAGTCTGAGGGGTCAATATGGCTTCGGTTTATTTTTTGTACCAGGATAGCCAAATGGGTAGATTTGTAATTGCAAAATTTATAATTACTCATTTAATTTTTATTTGGCTTATCCCATTACACCCCACTGCATCTTCATGACCTTTCAAGTCGAAAAGAAAAAGTTGGTGACATTTGCAATATTGAGGATTTTTCATCATAACATTATACATAAGTGTTATGAGGTGGTTTGGTAAAGCTTAAAATGTCCGGGGGTCATTTTTAAAGAAAGTTTGTTTAAATTTAAAAAAAAAACTCATTGGCCCGTTAGAACAAGATGACATTTTGTTCGAATGAGGTTCCAATGTTTGAATGAGATCTAGAACGCCGCCTTTTTGGTTAGCTCTGGTATGTCATTCGACGTTTCATTGGAATCCGTTTGTACGAGATAAGGTACATTGTTCGAACGAGGTGGCAATTCATTCGAACAAGTAAGCATGTTTTTATTTTTTAACCAAATATTTTAAAATGTTTAATTCCTATATCTTTGTAACAACTTTCCTTATAAGTAGAGATGCGGTATTAGACTTTTACACAAGCCTATTTTGAGTTCTTTTTGTGATCAAACTCTACAATTTTTCATCCAAACCCTTTGGATATTTTATGGTCACTTTTCCAAACTAAGAAGAACACAACTCAAAGTTCTATAATCTTGTAGAAATTTTCTCAAATGTTGATTTGTTGAGTTAAGGCTCTACGTCTGAAGAAGAAGGGAATTGCATATTCCAAAGGCTGATCGGTGTACACTGAAGGAATATCTGCTTACTGTAGGCAGTGTTGTATCGCATAATATTTTGTTGAAGATTTGAAGACATCTCCGTGTTATAATTAGTGGATCTATAAGTATTTCGTGAGTCATTAAGTGTCTGTCTTATCTTAAACAGTGCTCAATTAAAGGTTTTGCCTGAAAGGAATTTTTCCTCTATCTTCTTCACATTTTTTTTGGGTTTGGAATTTGGCTTCACAATTTGTCTTGCATGTTCATTTTAATTTAAATCAAGACAAAATTTGGTAAAAAATGCATTTGTGTGTTTAGCCTAAAATACAAGTGTATCCATTTAACCACCTGCTTTACTCAAGAAAATCTTGTTACAAATTTGTGTGGATGGACTGCTCGATGAATACAAGATTCACGTGATCAATAAGACAGCGAAGGAACGTTTACATAATCCCCTAGAGAGAAAAAGAATATTGCGATGATCATAAAACCTAAGGCTCAAAATTAGAGAGCTCAGGTTGTCCCTCAACAAGGAAGGTTCCGGGTTGCTCACAGCAAAGCTGTAAACTATGTGAAAGATAGTCCCAAAGGAAATATGGGGGACCAAGGAGTGCTAGAGAATGAAGGAGTTTAAAAAAGATGTTCTTAGGTAATGTACCACCTACTTTGTAATGTAGTGTGGAAGAAGCAATGGATTGGTATTCAATGCTCATGCGAGAAAGAGTGTCAGGTCCACCCAAATCCCTCTAGAAAGTGCCCATAGCAGCAGATAGAGCTAATGCGAAGTTTTGCGATTTGCATAAAAGGATTCAACACTTAACAAAGGATTATTATTACTTACTTAAAATAATGAACGAACAAGTCGCTCAAGTTACTCTTCCAATCCCTCCCTTATATGTAAATGAGATGCCACTGTCAGCTCATGAATATGGGTATATAAACATGAATATTACTCAAGATCTGGAAGAAATGATGAACTCTACGAAGTGGAAGGAAAATAACCAATTGTGTGATGATCTGTTGCTCAGCCTGACCAGTATAGATTATAAGCGTGAATGGGATGACGAGTTGGAAATTAAAGAAGTAAATGTTAGTGTAATGCTCGAGCAAGATGAAGGGGGAACTTCATAGCAGAGTACGCTTATAATGTATAGACTTGTGAAATGGATCTAGACTCAGAGTGATCAACGATTGCTAAAAGCCCAAAGTTCAAGTGGTTCTTTGACCAAATTGGGGTTAGCGAAAAAATAAGGATGATGATCATCGAGAAGATTCTCGAGGTTGTTCAAGATAGAGTGTACCCATCAATAAACTAGGATGTGGCAATTAACAGGCTCATGAAGATACATGTCAGAGGTGGTATTTTAAGAAGCTAATAGGCAAGTACCTTTCTTCCATTAAAAGACCTTGTATGTAACTACGCTAGTAAATGGGATTATTTTCCCATAAGCATTGCTAAATGGAGGCGCTTCGATTAATATCATGCCCATTAGCACGCTTTATGAGACAGGGATACCCAAAGGAAAGATTGTGCCAATTCTATAGGCAATGTTAAGTTTTGATAGTGCAGGGATGCAATCAATTGTATGTGGATATTGAAATAAAGTTGGGAAATTTTACTTCCCGCATCAAATACCATGCCATTAATTACATCATGAGCTATTAGTTACTAATCTAAAGAGTTTGGATTAACACTCATGGGATTGTTCTTTCCACGTTCCATTAATACGCAAATGCTAATATTCGTGGAACAGAGGTTAACATTAAGGCGACAGAGAGACCTTTCTTGGTGGAGGAATCCCACATTGTAGATGCGGCGTTTTATATCGAGTTAGATGAAGAAAGTAATGCTCACTTGATAAAAGGTGTTAGGGAACAACGAACAACCCACGAAGGGAATCAAGTGAGGAAGTCCATCCATGATAGGTTGGGGCCACGAGTGGTACCCACTATAGTAAAAGACTGTAACGCCAGAATTTTATTGAATTAATAAAGTCGAGTTATATTTTCAGACTCATGTGATTCGCAAATTTTATGGACTTGGATTTATTAGAAATTAATGGAATTAATTTAAATATGCTATTTTTAATTTAAATTAAGGTTAAGGAGAAAAATTCCAAAATTCCGCGTACAACGTTAAGTGTGTTAAATTAAGTTACGCAATTTAAATAGAATTAAAAGAAATAAACGGGACGAATTATATAATTACATTTATTTATATATTATAATACGATAAGGATAAAATAAGGAAATTCAAAGAAATAAAATAAGAAATATAATAAAGGGATTTTCGCTTAAAAACTAAAAATGCTAAGAAAAAATTGAAAAACTTCCACAAGGTGTAAAATTAAATTCTGGACAACTTTCTCTTCTTCGACGATATCATAAAAAAATCGTTTAGACCCATATTAAGGGTATTTTCTATTCAAAGTTAGTTATAATTTTTTTTTGAACAATTTTAGTTAGGTTGGCAGCCAACTTTAGATGATTTCCACTTATTCTTTAAGTCTTCTCTATTCCATTTGGCATAGGGTATCATCACTATATGTTTATAAGCTACTTTAGATGGGTATGGGTCATATAGGGTGGCTTATAGGTGTTATCTACCCCATTTTCTTCTATTTATGGAGAATGAACATGTTTATTTTGTCAAATCTAAAAATGATCACTCTCTCCCCCATTTTAACTCGGGAAAAGCTTACTTATACACTATATATTACAACCGTACTATCCCACACAATTATCCTTACATTATGAAGAGTTTTCAAGTGTTATAGAGGTGTTATTTTGGGTGTGAAAGATGATTTCTAGAACTTAACATTTGGAGTTTATTGAGTTTTCTTTTCTACGTCTTTATCAAACTTATTATCTTCAAGAGGTAGGGGTTCTACACTGTTTTCACATTTAAAATCAAAGCATGCTAGATATATGTATATATGTACGATTATCACAACATATGAATATTTACTGAATAATATGTGATCAAAATGGATAAAAATGAATATGGATAAAATTAAAGTTTGAAAGAATGATAAATTTCAGAATCTTTAAGTAAAATATTTATTGTATAAATCATTTCAAACTTATTGATTTCATGATAAAATATTATATTGAACATGTAGGATACACTTCGAGAGTTGAGAAGCACTTAAGGATTTACGGTAATTGTAAAAATAAAAAGAATGATTTAACTATACATAGAACTCGGGCGTTATGTGCCACGCATGGTTCGAATATATTATGGATCTTGCGCGTACCTAGCTGAATAATGTGAATATATATATATATATATATATATATATATATATATATATATATATATATATATATAATATTGTATATTTTTGTGTAATCATACCCGCGCTACTTTCTATCACGGAGGTTCCGTGCTGGGATAGTCTTATCTCGATTGGACCTTCATGGGGGATATTGACTTGTACCCTAGAACATAACATCCCTGGATATAGGCTATCTGAGAATGACAGTCAGACGGTTCTAAGAGACGTGAGGGTATGTTCCGACCTCTTAGCGATTGGGAATTATGCTTCGCCTCCAATATGTGTGTTTTGTGTTAATACAGTTCGAGAGTGATTCCGAACTAGTATTTCCCTTTTGTACGAGTGATACGGGGGACTTGATAGCAGAGTATGCCAGCACCATAGATTTTACGTGGGGTGCCCGATTAGTATATATATTATATGAGTGATAAATATTTATACACCTATACCTGTGATTCATCTATTGTGCTTGTAAGTAGATAAAATAGAATAATTAATATTAAACGAATTAAGTGGTTAAAAACTTAAGTCTGAATTAAGATGAATATAACTGGCTTGGAAAATTCATAAGAAAAGGTTATCGGATATAAACTATAGTCATGTGATCACTTGGATTAGGCTTGGTGAATGAAAATTTGGGTTAGACTTAACTATGTTAATTTGGCATTACGTTAGGCGTGCACACTAGTTGAGATGTGAGAATTCTCAAGTGAGTGTCGAGGTCCTAACATGTATATATATCAATTGGTAAGCATTTTAAATGCTTGCTAAACTATTTTTAAAGCTCTTTTACACTCCGGCTCTCACCCATTTCCTATTATCCTTTCTTCCTCTTGTATATATATATATATATATTACAGGTGCCCAGCCACAGGGCCGTCAAATCTAGATCTTTGGACCATTGACGTGCTGCAACTAGTGTGAAAGTTGCAGGTCCTTGTAGTAAACGACTCCATTCTTGTCTTCCCAGTTTTATATTTAGTTATTCTCAGATAGGGCATGTGTCGCCCATTTTCATATTTCATTTAGTTCACAGAGAGACTTGTACTCTTTATTATTTCAGGCTTTAACTTTTGTTGGGATTGTTTTATTTATTTCCTTGTCCTGCAATTGGGATTTATTATTTGGATTGGTTAATCTATCTTGGTTATTTCATATGGATGATTTAATTTTAAAATTATTATCTCTATTTGTAAAAATGGTTTCGTATATTAAATCATAACAATAAGTCTTAATTTATAAAATCAAATGTTTTGACACTTAGCTTAATTATTTATTAGGTGATTAATAAAGAAAAATTATTTTTCGATAGTGATGCTAAGAATGAACCAACCGGATACTTTGATTTAATTTAATAAATGACTGATCATCGGGTATTTAATTAGGCAGGGTCTCACAGAAGTCTGCAAATTCGAATGAAAGACCTGCCCCACCAAAGGACTCTAAGCTCCAAGAAAGTGCAATCAAAGCCCTAGAGTGATTTGACACGACCTACGTGCCGATGGGCAGGTATAGGGGTATGTCGATGGACAAACCCTTATTTTTTGAAAAAAGTTATCTTTTATTTTTTGACAAATTCAAAATACCTCAAAAATAAATATTTATTGCAAAAAATCCTTCTGGCATTATCCATTTTTACCCATCGTATCTCAAAAATAAATATTTTTCTCTCTTTTTCAAAAAATAAACTAGCCCATCCTTTTTACAGTCTCAGCAACAAAGTAAAGAGTGCATGTATAATAAGTCATTTAAAGAAAGATAAATTAAAATTTCATTCATATAAATACTTCCGTTAACATCTCTTTTTTAGGAAAATAGAAGAAAATACAAATAACGGGACTCAACCCAAACCCCCAAACTCTCTCTCTCTCTCTCCCCCCCTAGGATCCCCCGTCCCTACGTCAAACGCGCTTCCCCCGGCGACGAGTTGAGGGGCCTCCACTACCTGATCCCCATCCTCCCTCAAAAGTAGCAAACGACACCAAGAAGGATGGAATCGCAATCGCTTCCCGAATATGAGCCGTCAAAGAAGCCATCCAGTCTCGGATGTCCCTTATCCAACCAGTCGATCCTCGGACATGCTGCAAGAAAAATAAAAAGGTAAATCAGTCAAACTAAAGCAAAATAGGAAATCAAAAAGACAAAGGACATAGAAATACAAAAATATACCTCTGGATCAAGGACATCCTCCGTTATCCCCAACACCACGAGGTCCATCGCATTAGGCTGATGCAGTATACTCAATGATCCCCCTCGAGCCAGTCGAATATTGTAGAAAGGAGGAGCAAACTAGAAATATGGAACCTCTGTCCCCACTGACGACGATGCATCACCAGTGCTGTTGGAAGACCCCACCGATCGATTCGTACCCCTGCCCGAAGCTGTAAGAGGCGAAGGCATATTCATTACATCATAAATATAGGAGGGCATCAGTTAGCTCATCACAACGTCAAGGTAGTCGTAAGTTGCCACTATGTTAGTATAGGCCGAGTAGGGCTCTCCAATCATCGCCACCGCCCTGACCTCCTCCGACATCCCTTGCACCTACCTCATGTACCCTGGGGGCATCGTCGGTGGGATTGCCACCTCATCTTCCACGATCTATTGGATTACTCTCTTTCCTAGATACCAAGAATATTCGAACTCGGACGCCAACAGCCATCGCATTTGCGCATTGCCTCCGGTCACCCCTGTGTGTTGAATAACCGTCCCCCGGGGATAGAAAGTCACCTGCATTTTGCAAGATAAAGTCAATACTCACATAAACAAAGAAAATGCCTAAGAAAAGGATTCAAAAGATACAAGAAGAAATAACCAGGTAGCTCGTCAGGACATTCAAGACTTGACGTACTGTCGACAAGGAGATAGACTGCTTAAATTTTTGGTTAAACTTTTACCATTGGTACATCCGACAAAAACCTCCCACTGACTCATCATGCAAAATAATCAAGCGGCATTGAGCCCGATCACCTCATACAACCACATATGAAAAAGGATAAGGGTTAGCAATCAGAATAAATCAAGAAGAAAAATGTAAGAAATTACATAAAGAGATATGAGAAAATTACCTCCAGAAGATACGTGGCTCCAGTAAAAGTCTACCGGCAGCACCGACTAAAAGCATCCAAAAAGAATAAAGGGTCGCCAAAGTAAGGCTCCCCCAGTCAAAGAGAGGGATATTAGAAAATACCCTCAAATTTTGTAAAAACCATAAGTGGACGACGGCACCGCTCGACGCCACCAAAAACCCTCCCAATAGAAGAAGAATAAATAAGAGGGCCATCTATCTTACCTACAAACTGTCGGTCTCATCAATCCTTTGACTCAGAAAAACCTCCCGGAGAAAAGAAATATGGATAGAGTCCCCCGAGGCTATTCGCCCCACATCGCCCAGCACCGCATCAACCGTCGCATGTGTCACCATCTGAGACCGATCCACCTCTATCTGCGTATCCTCGCAGTTAATCCCCAGCAGGTACCAAACATCAACAGGGGTCACCGTCATCTCCCCGAATCCCAAGTGTATGGTATGGGTAGTGTCTCACCACCTCTCCCCTTTTGCACACAAAGCGGTCATAGAACGCGGCTATTGTAGCCCAAGCGGTAAACGTCGCTCTTGTCGTTGTACAGCATGCACCACCTCAGGCGCCGGTAGCCACGCCAGTTCAGGCACATGCATTCCCGTCTGCTTGGGAACGCATTCGAGATGCTTTTCAGAAAGCACACCCTACGGAGTTCGCAGGTAGCTCCGATGTTGTGGTATCTAGTCAGTGGAGGAAGGATATTCAAAGGCACCTGAGGATGTATGAGTGCACCGATGTTCAGAAGCAGCTACTAGCTACTTTCAAGCTAGTAGGTTCTGCATTGCAGTGGTGGGAGTCTATTACCACCACAGAGGAGAGGGATACTCTTTCTATACAGGAGTTTTGGGTGCGGTTCGACCGAAAATATTTTTCGTCAGCTGTTCATACGGAAATGAGGAGGAAGTTGATGAGTCATAAACAGGAGGGTAAGACTGTGGCCGAGTATGAGGCCGAATTCACAAATTTGCTGAATATTATTCCGGATGAGATACCAACGGAAGAGAAGAAGATTCAGAAGTTTACAGATGGATTGACTTGGAGGATCCGTCAGCACTTATTGGGGAATCTATCATTGGCCACTTACTCTAATGTAATTAACGCTGCATTAATCCATTACCAGGACCACCGCTTTCACTTGACAGAGGGGAAGCGATCAGGAGAGTCCAACCATCAGGGCAGGACAGGGGGAAATGGTGCCAGCGGGGCACAATCAGCTCAGGGTCAGTATAGGCAGGGTGATCAGGGTTCCCAGCAGGGGGATTCTAAGAGATTTCGATCAAGGGGTTTCAGGAACGGACAGGGAGGTTTTAGGCAGGGCCATTAGGGTTTGAACGGTCATCAGGGCCAACAGGGTCAAAATGGTCAACAACAGCAGTTTCATCAGGGCCAGCAAGGCCAGGGCAGAAATGGTAACGATCACCAGGGCCGTGGTCAGCAGGGACAGCGAGGGGGAAACTTCCAGGGGAAGTGTTTCATTTATGGTAAGATTGGCCACAAATGTGAGGATTGTCCTGATAGGGGCAGGGCCCCACAGCAGCAGCAGCAGGGTGCTCGACACGAGCCACAGAGGCCTATGTTTCCCGTCGCCCTCCCGGCACCACCACAGATGGCAGCATTACCACCCATTCCAGCGGTCCCAGTTCAGTAGGGGCAACTTCAGTATGGGAGAGTGTATCAGCTCCAGAAGGTCGCCGCCCCACAGGATCCACCGGCCATTGAGGGTATGTTCTCTATTCAGGGGACTATAGGGCGTATTTTATTTGACACGGGGTCTACACACTGTTTTATTGTTATGATATTTGCACGCACCATTGGGTTGTTAGACACCGCAGAGAGCACCGCTACTTGTGTAGACTCACCGTTGAGTAGAGGTTCTATGATTTCGCTTATGTGTAGAGGTGTGGGTATAGAGATCGGGAGGTTTACTTTACCCGCTGATATGTTAGTGTTAGAAATGACCGAGTATGATGCCATTATTGGTATGGATTGGCTAGTTGCGTACCGAGCCATGGTTGACTGTTTTAGTAGGAGTATTATCTTTTCCATTCCCGGGCAAGAGATGTTTTTAGTGGCGCTGCCTCACCCTGAGGGAGGATCGTCCACTCATTTGTACTATATAGAGGAGGAGACCTCTAAGGAAGTGGTGATACCACTTGATTCGATACCAGTTGTTAGTGAGTTCGCCGATGTATTTTAGGATATACCTGGTCTACCTCCGAGTAGGGAGATAGATTTTGTAATTGATTTGACGCCGGGAACTCGGCCTATTGCCCGCGCACCTTACCGTATGGCTCCAGCTGAGATGAGAGAGTTACGGGATCAGATTGAGCAGTTGTTGGGTCAGGGGTTTATTCGGAGGAGTACTTCACCGTGGGGTGCCCCTGTGTTATTCGTTAAGAAGAGGGATGGATCGTTGAGGTTGTGTGTGGATTACCGGGAGTTGAATAAGGTCACGATACAGAATAAGTATCCATTGCCCCGAATTGATGACTTATTCGACCAGCTGAGAGGAGCTTCTTTCTTCTCAAAGATTGATTTGCGATCGGGATACCATAAGTTGCGTATCAGGGAAGAGGACGTCTCGAAGACTGCTTTCTTAACGAGATATAGTTCCTACGAGTTTCGAGTTATGCCGTTTGGGCTAACCAATGCTCCAACCGTGTTTATGGACTTGATGAATAGGGTGTTCAGAGAGTTCCTAGATCAGTTCGTTATTGTCTTCATTGATGATATTCTGGTTTACTCCCAGACAGAGGAGGAGCACGCCGAGCATTTGAGGCAGGTTTTGCAGACGCTACGTCAGAACGAGTTGTATGCAAAGTAGGAGAAGTGTGGGTTTTGGCTGAAGGAGGTTCAGTTTTTGGGGCATATTATTTCCGACCGGGGAATATTTGTTTATCCGGGGAAGGTATCCGCGGTGAGGGAGTGGGGACAGCCCACGACACCGACTGAGATCCGTAGTTTCTTAGGCCTAGCAGGTTACTACAGGAGGTTTATTCGGGGTTTCTCCAAGATAGCGGGTCCTTTGACACATCTGACTCGAAAAGGTGTGCCGTTCATTTGGAGTGATGCCTATCAGTTCGCATTCGATGAGTTGAAGGATAAGTTGACCTCAGCATCTGTGTTAGCTTTGCCGAGACCAGGAGTTGAGTATCTAGTTTACACCGATGCGTCCTTACAAGGACTTGGAGGTTTATTGCAGCAGGAGAGTCAGGCCATAGCTTATGCTTCACATAAGCTTAAGCCTCACGAGAAGAATTACCCCACTCATGATTTGGAGTTAACGGCAGTGGTATTTACCCTTCGGATTTGGAGACATTATCTTTTGGGGGAGAAGTTTCGATTGTTCACGGACCACAAGTCCCTACAATACCTGTTCACGCAGAAGGAGTTGAATATGCAGCAACGGAGGTGGCTTGAGTTTGTGAAGGATTATCAGTTCGATATCCAATATCACCCGGGGAAGTCTAACGTGGTATCAGACGCATTGAACCGTAGACCAGTAGATGAGGTGGCAGGGGTGTGGAAGGCTAAGTGGAAAGAGTTGGGACACCAGGATGCAGTGGCCCGATCATTCATGTCTGTGATGACTGTTACACCGCAGATTTTTACGAAGGTGGTAAAGGCACAGGCAAATGACTCGTTCTGTCAGGAGCAGATAGTTCGATTACTAGCAGAGGGAGCCGAGTCCTATACCGTTAGCTCAGACGGGGGATTACGCTTCAATGGGAGACTGGTAGTTCCGGAAGGGGAGGAGTTGCGACACGAGGTGATGGCAGAGTCGCACGGCTCACGGTTCGCAGTACATCCCGGTGGGGACAAAATGTACCAAGACATGAGACGACAGTATTGGTGGAGCGGGATGAAGAGAGATATCACCGTGTTTGTTTCTAAATACGCCACTTGTCAGCTGGTAAAAATGGATCATCAGAGACCGGTAGGACTTCTACAACCACTAGAGGTCCCGATGTGGATGTGGGAGAGCATATCCATGGACTTTATCACGGGATTGCCTACGTCACAGAGAGGTCACGACTCCATTTGGGTAATTGTGGACAGGTTGACCAAAGTTGCTCATTTTCTACCCGTAAGGACAGACTACACTACGGGATAGTATGCCCAGCTTTTTATTGCATAAATAGTGAGACTTCATGGGGTGCCCCTAAATATCGTGTCTGACCGAGACAAGATATTTGTTTCACGGTTTTGGGAGAGTTTTCAGGAGGCCATGGGCACGGAATTGCGGTTGAGTACGGCTTATCATCCGCAGAACGATGGGCAAACCGAGCGTACCAACCAGATGTTGGAGGACATGTTGCGTATGTGCATCATTAATTTTGGGGGTGGATGGGAGCAGTATCTTCCACTGGTGGAGTTTGCTTACAACAACTCCTACCAGTTCACCATTGACATGGCTCCATTCGAGGCGTTGTACGGTAGACCTTGTCGTTCCCCAGCATGTTGGTTGGAGGTGGGGGACAACAAACTACTTGGGCCGGAAGTGATTCAGGATACTTCGGCGAGGATAAAATTGATACGGAGTCGCATTCGGGTAGCTCAGGATCGGCAGAAGAGCTACGCTGATGCAAGAGATTCTTCAGGGAGTTCCAAGTGGGGGACCAAGTTTTACTTAGAGTATCTCCTATGAAGGGGATTATGCGGTTTGGAAAGAAGGGGAAGTTGGCTCCAAGATATGTGGGACCATTTACAATCATCGAGAGGATTGGGTCTGTTGCGTATAGACTTGGGTTACCGGAGCATTTGCACAGGATTCATGATGTGTTTCATATTTCCTCGCTAAGGAAATATCTTAGAGATGATTTGGCTCATTATCACATTGCTTTAGAGGACATTGACCTCCATCCCGATAGCTCCTACGAGGAGGGGCCGATTGCTATTTTGGACCGAAGTGAGCGGAAACTGCGGTCAAAGATAGTTCCGTTAGTGCGTGTTCAGTGGCGACATCACAATGTCGAGGAGTCCACATGGGAGCGCGAGGATGAGATGCGTGAACGTTATCCAGAGTTGTTTTTACCAGGTACTTTTAGTTCCAAATTTCGGGACGAAATTCTGTTATTAGGGGGGAAGTATGTAATACCCCGCATTTTCATCGATATTTATTTATGGGATTAATCAAATTAAATGTGAATTAATTGAGAATTAATCCGGATAAAATACTAAAATACTAACGAGATGTGAGTTGGTATTTGATTTTAAGGTGTATATATGGCAATATATGAATATTTAAAATATTGAATTTGTCGTGAGATAGAAATACGGCAAATTGGGAAACTTTGTTGAGACGCGTGTGACAGTCGCGTCAGGAAAGTAATTATGTTAAATTAAAAAGTGAATTTTATTTTTATCAACCGTATGGTCATTTTGAGTGCGCCAACGTGTCCGGAAGGGTCGAAATAGTCAGAAAACACTAACCGGGGATTAAGTTTGGGTCCCGGGGCATTATTGGGCCATATCGGTAACTTAAAAGGGCATTTTGGTAATTTTGGAATTTTGGGAATTAAAACCCACGAAAATTATAGTTTAATTATGATTATTAAATAAACCCACCAACCCATTATCAGCACTAAACTAAGTAGTGGGCTACGGGAGAAGTTTAGAATAGAAGTTAAGGGTCCAAAAATAAACCCACACCTCCATTGTCATCATCTTGAGAGAAGAACTTGTAGAGAGAGAATTCTGCAGAGAGAGAGAGAACAATTCAACCTTCAAGATTCAACATCAAATTTAGAGACAGATTAGAGGCAAGTGGTTTAATTACGTTATTTGCAAAGAATGTTTCTTCCATGCGTAGGAAATTTATATAATTGTTTGTTCTTGGAGAATGATAAAAGACCCATTGAATTGGAATTAGAAAATTACATTTTGATGAGGAGATTGCATGTAGAATTGTGTTAGGGTGATTATTCTGATAGAAATACATCTTTTATATCACAAAAAACGGATTTTAATTATGTCTATGGATGGCTTTAATTTTTAGGGTTCATGTTCATGGGATTTGGGGGAAATTGGGGAGATTTGATGATTAAATGTGATTTAGAATGATTTGATTCCATATTTATGTTAATATACAACCTAAGTATGTTTAGGAATGATTAGGAACCTTAAAACACTGTTGGGTTTAGGTTGGGATGAGTTTTGAGAAGAGAAAGTTGGAGGAAAAACGAATTTAGGATTTCTGGGCTCGAAACTGTCACCTCGTTAGAAGACCTGCCCAGGTCGTTCGAACGAGCTCGTTCGAACGAGCTTCTAACGAGTTGACAGTTTGACTTCTAACGAGTGGGATGGTCATTTGATGCCTTTCGTTCGAATGAGATCTCGTTAGAATGCCACTTCGTTCGAACGAACTCTCGTTCGAACAGCCTCGTTCGAACGAGACTTCTAACGAGTTGACAGTTTGGCCTTTTTGGCCTGATTTGACTTCTAGTGTTACGTAACCTTGATTAATTGTAGAGATGACAATTCCTTGACGACTAATCGATATAGTTGGGACATTTGGAATATATTGAGAAGTATAACATAAAAGTGTGGTTTGAACCAAATGATATTTATGGGTTAGAACGTGAGTAACAAATTACGACGTGAGGATAATGGATAATGTGTATATATAAACCGGGGACATGTGTATTGGTATAAGAATGAGAAGTATACCTCTAATAAAATATGTTAAGTACTAAGATGTGTGCATGCTTAGTATACGTATACGATTTTATGTGTATGACATACCTACCATACTTACTATCACGGGAGGTTTTCGTTCGCTTAGGGCCATCTACTCCTTATGTGCCCGAATTTAGATTGGTGCCTAGAGAACATAATACAAGAATGACTTATTTGTGAGTTAATAAGTCAGCTGACTATGGAGAGTAGGTATGTACATGACCCATGGATATGTTGAATTATGTTCGCCTCCATTTTTGTGTGTTGTGCTTATTCTAACAATTCCTGAGAGATTCGGAATTTGTAATCCTTATGTACGTGATGTACCGGGATGGATAGCAGAGTATGTGTGCACCGCAGCTTAGCCTCGGGGTGCTTGTATTGTATATTTATGATGTGAATAATATACGGTTAAATGAAAAGGAATTTTGATGTTTAATTGCGAGAATAATTTATAGTAACTCCTTAAGAAGTTAAAAAGGGATAACATGCCGCGAATTGTAATGTTAACAATTGAGAATACGAGTTTAATTAAAGCTATCTGTTTAAGTGATAATATTGGGAATTCATATTTTGAATCGAGAGGAAAGGTTAGAACTTATGTCGGTTTAGTTAGACATGAGAATCACTTGAATGGGTATGGTACGTTAGGAGTGCACAATTAGTCGAGAGGTGAGTATTTCATGTGAGAGCACGTCCTAACATGTACTTTGCATTCATTGTTTTAATGTTATTAAAGCACTTGTTATTTTTAAAATACTCTCCACTTTCGGGCTCTGACCCGTTTGCTTTCAAATCTACTTTTTGTAAAAACCTTTTTAGGTGCCCAGCCACAAGGACACCATGCATAGTATTCCCAGTCAGGTGACGAGTTGTAGCTGTTGTGGAAGTTACAGGGCCTTGCTAGTAGACGCTTCATTTGCCTTGACTCTATATTCAGATTTCATCAGTTGTAGGGCATGTCGCCCATTTCTTTTAGAGACATTTCACTTTACATTTCAATTGTTTCAGTTACTTAGACTTTTGGCATGTAATTAATTCAGGATGCAGACTCATTTTATTTCTTTCCATATTGGGATTGTTGTGAGGAGTATTTCCTCTAGACTCATTTTTACTTGTTGATTTACTGTAGTTGGACTTTATCGTGAATGGTTGTGTTACAATTCTATATTTCATTTATTGCATGTTAATCAGATTTAATTTAAAATTTGGCAACTCACTTTTTAAATACTAGGTGGTTAGTAATCATTAAAAATGTTTTTGACAGTGATGCTATTAACTGGACCAACTTGGCATTTTGTATTAATTTAATAAAGGAGTAGCTACCCGGTATTTAATTAGTCGGGGTGTCACATCTTCATTACCTCAAAGGCATTCTATAGATAAGGAGATTGATGATTGTTGATGTAAAAAATTAGATTTGACCTAATTATTTTAATCACGGATAAAAATTAGATTTGACCTAATTATTTAAAAACTAGGTTTTTGAATAGGGCGTTAGTTGTCAATCTTCCTGATGCCAACAGGGATTATTTTGAACATGGAGTGGTAATGAAAAATTGGCAACACCCTCCATTAAATGGAGATGATGTATACCAAGGTCCTAGATTTCCTCCTTATGGCAATAGGATAGGTTGTTTTTATTTTTGAAATCTTGTTTTCTTTGCGTTTGATAAACTGTATCACTGACATTTAATTTTTGATTATTTGCAGCTGACAGCAAAAGAAAATCTCCCAAAGAAACTGACGTTAATTTAAAGCATTTGAAACTAATCTGGAGTTTGCATCAATCTGTGGCCGAGGAACACATTAGATCTGCTTCTTATTTGTTGCAGTACAAGAGCTATACTTCATTTTTTACTGCTCGTCCAGTGGTGGTTGACATTGACCAAGTAACAGCTTCTGAAACTGGTGTGGAAGGTTCCTCCTCTGAATCGAATATTCCTATCAATATCCTAATGAAGAGAAGAAGAGCTCATGCCTTCTTTGACAAATCAGACTCTGCCAATGTGGAGGCAAAGAAAAATAAACAAAATGTACCAGAAGAAGGAATGAAAATTATTGATGCACCTCCTCCTGCTGCTATCGAGAAAGTTGTTGAGAAGCCCCATGTGGCTCCGAGCAAGATTGTTGCTATTACTCCTCCTAGTGAGGTTATTATCATATTACCAGCTTCGACAATGTCCTTAGTTGAGAATGTTCCTGTTCCTCCAAGGAGGTTAAAGAAAAATTCTTCTGAGAGACTTGCTGAACTAGTCTCTCAACCATCAACTATTGAAGGTGGTGTTTCAACCTTTATTCCCCCGAACTCCGCTGTGGGCTTAGTAAAATCTTGGACTATCCCAGAGGTTCATGACATTGAAAATACTCTCACTTGTGAGAGAGTTACTGCTCTAGCTGCTCAACACATTACCTCAGTAAGTATTATTGATCTGTGCCTTTTACTTTTTAATACTCTGTTCGTACATTGACTTAGAGTTATTTCTTTTCTCAGCTGGTAACGTGTTTCAACAGCATTGTAAAAAGGGATGAAGCCATCAGGGCCTCCAGTTCCTCGGATGGAGTAGAAAAGGCTTTTACTGGATTAACCCAGTCTTTGAAAGACTCTCATCAGAAGTATGAGGAAAATAAACTTGCTTGGGAGAAGCAGATTAAATTCGTTGAACAAGAGAGAGATCGAACTGTGGATGCCTCCAAGGATTTAGAGGAGAAATTGAAAGAGTTTGAGAAGAATAATAAAGAGCTTGAGGATAAGATCAAGAATACTAAAGAGCTTGAGAATAAGCTCAAAAATGCTGAAGAGGAAATTGTTAGACTTCATGACGTTGATCGCCAGAAATAGGAGGTGGAGGAGAAATTGAGAGCTGCCGAAGAGCTCCTTAGGGAAAGGATCTCTTCGGAGAAGGCAAAGAGGAAGAAGGCACTCAAAAAGTCTTTTAGCGCTGGTTGGGATAAAGGCTGGAATAAAGGCCTAGCCGCCATATCTTCACAAATGGAGTATGCCAGTCTTAAATATTTTAGGGACGAATGGGTTGCAGCCTTGTAAGAGCTAAAAATTGCTGAGAATTCTGAGTTATTCCAGAAACACACTCATGGCCCTCCTCCCTCTCCTGGAGAAGAAGAAGAGGACGAAGCTGCCTCAGATGAGTCTTCCATAATGACTGGAGATCAGGTTCCTTCTGCTTCAGTTGGTCAAACTTTCTCTGAGCAACTCCAACCCACTAGTACTTCTGTCGAGCAGTTACCTTCATCCTCCGAGCAACCAGTCATTTCCTCCAAACTTTCTGAGGAAGTCGTAGGGAACGAGGAGAAGGTGTAGAGTTATTCGGGTGTTTATTTTTGTTATTTTTTAATGTAACCTCGGACTTTGTATTTTCTTCTTTGATGAAATAAAATTCAAAATTTGGTTGCTCACCTTGAATTTCTCTTTTACTTTCTCTGTATGCATCCTTATTGGTTCTCTTTAATTATCTTTTGCTAGTTTTTGGCTAGGATGGAGCTCCTATCAGCTTATGACACAGAGTTGATGAAGAAATGCAATAGCTATTTTAAAGCTGGTCATGCAGACCTAAATGAGGCTCAAATCATTGACATCCTTGGTCCAGATACTTCTGAACGAGCAGTCAAAGTTTACCAATATCTGAAGTGCTTGCTCGATCGAGTTGTTGCCAATAATGTGGCTTATTATGAGATGATTGAGGATCTCCAAGGAACTATAGAGGAACTCCAGCATCAGTACAAAAAGTCCTCCACACTTTTGCACCAAGGGTACGAGAAGAAATATCTACAGTTAAGTGCTGAAAAAGGATATGATAAATTCATCTCTGCTTACGAGAAGAAAGAGAGCGTTCTAAAGCTTGAAGTTGAAGAGCATAGGCATATCGCCAAGTTGTTGGAGAAAGAGAACATTGCCTTGCAATAGGAAGTAAAACAACTCAAGTCTGCTGCGTCTTCCTTGGGAGCCTTGGTCCCTGTCAATGATGAAGGTTTTTCTTTTTTGGAGGTAGAAAATGCCAACTTGCGAGATGAGTTGGAAACTTTGAAAAGAGTTGGACCCTCCACTTCTACTCGTGGACGAGCAAGATCTTCTTCTCGGGGATGAGCAAGAGCTCGTCGGATTTCTATTGAAGAAGCAAGAACTCAAGTGGCCTTGGAGAATCAGGCCTTTCAGTTGATTGCGAAGAACCAAGCCTTATCAGAGATGTCCAAGAAGATTCTGAACCTCAGCGAGCAACTTTCTACACAAAGCTCTGCCTTGGAAAATAAAGAACTTCTGGTGAAGAATCTTCACGAGCAATTGGAGAGGTTAAGTTACCAATTCCATAAATAGACCAGAGAGTTTTGGATGGCTGGTTACAATGAAGCACTTTGTCATCTTGATGCTCGTTTAGAACAGTCGAACAACGAAGGGTATAAGAAGGGTTGGTTGAATGCTCTTTGTGTTTTAAAATTAGAGAGAGGTAATTTTCTGTGGGATTACTATAATCCTGTAGTTCTTGATTTACTCGTGCCTCCTTTCAAGCCTGACCTTAGTTGGATTCCAGTCCGGGCCATTCCTCGCGTTCTGATCTCTAAGTATCTTGATGATTATAGTATTCATTCAGATTTCGAAATATCTTGCCCAGAACACCTGCTTGATCGTCCATTTATAATGAACGTCAGAATGCTGCAAGATCTGAACTTCATAAATTCCCCTTATAGTCTTGATGATCCTCCAGCTGGGGTAAACCCTGTATCAAAGGCAGAGGGAAAGAAACCCATAGAGTAGAATTTGTTCAATTGATATCACATGTGATCTATAATTTATGTAATTTGTTCTGGTTTTAATGAAGAAATTTTTAGTTTTCTTTGCAATTTAATTGTCATTGGTTTGGAAATATTTTATTGAATATTTACTGATGAACATGTATGTATATCTGTAGAAAGACAAAAATGTCTTATTTGATTTTTAAATTTCCGACCAACCGAAGTTGATGGTAATTGAATGCCGACCAACTTGAGTTGGTGGTAATTATTTTCCGACCAACCTGGGTTGGTGGTAATTTTCTTCCCGACCAACCGTAGTTGGTCGTGTTTGTTTTCCGACCAACCTAAGTTGGTGGTAATTTGCTTCCCAACCAACCAGAGTTGGTGGTAATTGGATTGTATAGTGTGTAGCACTAATAGTTGGTCGTGTTTGTTTCTCGACCAACCTAGGTTGGTGGTAATTTACTTCCCGACCAACCGAAGTTGGTGGTAATTGAATTGCCGATCAACCGAAGTTGGTCGTGTTTATTTCCCGACCAACCTGAGTTGGTGGTAATTTGCTTCCCAACCAATCGGAGTTGGTGGTAATTTACTTCCCGACCAACCGGAGTTGGTGGTATTTTGCTTCCTGACCAATCAGAGTTGGTGGTAATTAAATTGCCGATCAATCGGAGTTGGTCGTGTTTATATCCCGACAAACCTGAACTGGCAGTAATTTGCTTCCCAACCAACCGGAGTTGGTGGTAATTTACTTCTCGGCCAACTGGAGTTGGTGGTAATTGGATTGTATAGTGTGTAGCACTAATATTCCGAAAAAAAATTAACGAATAAAGAGAAATGGGGTAAACATCACTTTATTCATATTGAATTAATTGTATTACATAGATATTTCAACTACTGATAATACTTTCGTAGATGCTCTGCATTCCATGCATTCTTGAATTCTTCTCCCTCCAAGGTTTCAATCCTGTATGTCCCTGGACAAACAATTTCTATTACTCTGTAGGGTCCGTGCCAGTTTGCTTCCAGCTTATTATATTTCTGGATCACTTTTTTTAGCACATAATCCCTTTCTTTCAGATCACACTTCTTTACTCTTTTGTTATAGAACAAAGCTGTTCGTTGTTGATATGCTGCATTCCTGATTGATGCTTCTTTCCTGACTTCCTCGAGCATATCCAGGTCTAATCTTCTCATCAAATCGCTGATAGGGGAGTTGAAATTAAGTACCCTGTGCGTGGGTAGACCACTCCCAAATGCCAGCATGTATGGAGACTCTCCAGTTACTGTTCGCGATGTGGTGCGATATGACCACAATAAAGAATGTAGTTCATTAATCCAATTTACTTTTGCATTATCTAGTCGTTTCTTCAATCCATTTAGTAGCGTTCTATTTGTCACCTCAGTTTGTCCATTGCTTTATTGGTGACCTGGTGCAGAATGAGTTTTTAAAATATTGGATTGATGACAATATGCAGCGAACTCCTCGTTGTCAAACTGGGTTCCATGGTCAGGAATAAATGCATGTGGGAGACCATATCTGCAATTAATGTTTTTCCAAATGAATTGATAGACTTTGTCGTATGTCATATCAATAAGGGGTTCAGCTTCTACCCATTTGGTAAAGTAATCCACAACGACTACGAGGTACTTGAATCTTCCCTTGGTCGTTGGGAGTGGCCCGACCAAGTCTATTCCCCACATGGAAAATGGCCAAGGGGACGTTATGGGTGTTAGCAATGCCTAAGGATTTATTCGGATGGACGAGAAGCGTTGGCATTTGTCGCACTTCTTAGCATAGGCAGCGCAATCAGCTCTCATCGCTGGCCAGTAGTATCCCTGTGTGGATATTCTTCGTAAGAGCGTCCGACCAGCTACATGGGCTCCACAAGACCCTTCATGAACCTCTTCGATCAAATCTTTCACTTCAAAGGGATAGACGCATCTTTGTAGCCCTGCTATCACTCATCGTCTGTACAAAATGCCATTGGTCAACACATAACGAGCAGCTTTAAACTTTAGTTTCTTGGTTGCAAGTTTATTAGTTGGTAAAGTCCCATCTTCAATATAGGCTCTGATTGGATCCATTCAGGATGGTCCTAAGTCAAGAGCAATGAAATTTATCATTAGATCTCCATCTATGCTCTGACCAGTTAGAATCTCTATTGGTATTGTTCTTCGTAGCTCCGTGCGGGTGGCTGATGCTAGTCGGGCTAGGGCATCTGCTCTTGTATTCTCCAATCTCGGTATTCTAACTAGCTGAATAGCAGTAAAACTTGATACCAACTCCATTGCTTTTTAATGGTGCTTTATCATTAACTCTCCCTTTGCTGCATATATTCCAAAAATCTGATTTACGATTAACTGCGAATCGCTGAATACAACGATATGCTCTGCCTTCATAGTTCTGGCTATACTTAAACCTACAATCATTGATTCATAGTCGGCCTCATTATTAGAAGTTTTAAATTTAAAGCACAGAGCATACTCCACATCAATCTCATCTGGACTTTTCAAAATAATCCCTGCTCCACTACCTGCAGTGCACAAAGAGCCATTCACATATAAATTCCATATGGGTAACTTATTATTGAAATTTTGATCAGAGAGAGTTCCTCGATGCAATATCTGGTACTTCCTCTTCTCCTCTTTCAGTACTTCTCGCTGCTCGTCAGTCATCTTTTCATGCTCGTCAACCGACTTAAGTTGGCCGGGGTTTAAATTTGATGATCCTGTAACATCCACAGGCTGGTAGGTATTCAATTTCTGCTCTTCGAAGGTATCAGGATAGGTGAACTCTGTGATAAAATCTGCCACTACCTGCCCTTTAAGCGATGATCTAGGCTCATAAACTATGTCATACTCATCGAGCTCCACTGCCCAGTACATCAATCTTCCCGATTTCTCTGGCTTATGCATAGCTTTTCTTAATGGCATATCAGTGTATACAACTATAGTATGGGCTTGGAAGTATGGTCGCATTCTTCTACTGGCTTCAATTAGCGCTAATGCCAACTTCTCCAACCTTGGATATCTGATTTCTGCTCCTCGGAAAGCTTTGCTATTGTAGTAGACTGGTTTCTGCACTCCACCTTCCATTCTTATCAACACCGAGCTAACTGCGTTCTCTGAAACTGCCAGATATAAGTACAATCTCTCTCCCATCACTGGTCTAGATAGCAAGGGAGGTGTTCCTAGGTACTTCTTCAGTTCTTGAAAGGCCTCCTCACATTCATCTTGACGCACCAATTTGAGTTGTTCGTTCTGGATGCTCGTCGTCCAGAATGATATTTTCAGTAGCCTCCATGACCTGGCCCTTAACGAGATGAGACTCATCTCTTGGGTCTAAAGTCTCAATCTTCGCATCTTCTATCTCATCTACCTGATAAGTAGTAGTCTTTTTCCTGGATTCTTCACGATCTTCTTGCTCGATAGATGAATAGTAGCATTCCCGAGCTACTTTTTGGTCGCCCTTCACCACTCCTACTCCAAAATTGGTTGGGAATTTTAAACATTGATGTACAGTAGATGGTATTTCTTCGAACTTTTTCAAACCTACTCTTCCCATGATGATATTGTAAGCTGATTGAACATTTTTATCCATCACGAAAAAGCGTACTCTTTATGTTCGACAAGCAGACCATGTACCGATGAACATATCCAACTTGATCGTCCCAAGTGGAAAAACTTTCTCGCCAGTAAAATTAAGGAGGGGCCTATGATATGGTTCCAACTAGGATAGCTTTAGATTCAAACTACCAAAACATGGGTAGAACATGATATCTTCCAAGCTACCATTATCCACTAATACTCGTGAAATCATTACTTCCTTCATTCTCATTTTGATCACCAATGGGTC
Source organism: Sambucus nigra (assembly GCA_949130495.1). Taxonomy (NCBI): domain Eukaryota; kingdom Viridiplantae; phylum Streptophyta; class Magnoliopsida; order Dipsacales; family Adoxaceae; genus Sambucus; species Sambucus nigra. The sequence goes on along the minus strand of OX422213.1, from coordinate 363,137,857 downwards.
ATTATGAGGATATAGCACACCTGCAAGGTCGTTCTTAGAGAAATCGATGACCAGTTTGTCCTTGTTCACCTTCCTCGAACGATCATCTTCAGCCAAATTTATTCCCTGTATATATGAGCAAGCTTGAACCTCATTAAGGTAAGCTTTCCTTTCTGCGGTGAGATCTCCTCCTCCTGCATCACCGCCTGTAATGACATTACACTCAAATGATCCAAAGTGGATTGAAAATACCTCACGTTTTGGCTGTCTTGATCTTTTGGGGAGTGTAATACCCCGTAATTTTATTGATATTTATTTAAGGGATTAATTAAATTAAATGTGAATTAATTGAGAATTAATCCGGATATAAATACTAACGAGATGTGAGTTGGTATTTGATTATGATGTGTATATATGGCAATATATTAATATTGAAAATATTAAAATTATCGCGAGACTGAAATACGACAATTTGGGAAATTTAGTTGGGACGAGCGTGTCAGTCGCGTCAGGAATGTAATTATTTGAATTAAAAAGTGAATTTTATTTTATCAATCGAATGGTCATTTCGAGTGAGCCAACGAGTCCGGAAGGGTCGAAATAGTCAGAAAACACTAGCTGGGGGTTTAGTTCGGGTCCTGGGGCATTTTTGGGCCATACCGGCAACTTAAAAGGGTATTTTGGTAATTTTAAAAATTAGGGAATTAAAACCCATAAAAATCGGAGTTTATATTTATAATTTTAAAGGGGCCACTAAGGCCATTACCAGCAAAAGTTTAGAGAGTGGCCTACAGGATTTTTGAGAGAAGTTGGAGAGAAGTTACAAGAACCAAAACCAAGCCATCTTCAACCTTGGGAGAAAATCTGTAGAGAAAGGAGAGAATCAACCTTCATTCACCAACATCAATTCTGAAGAACAATCTAAGGAAACAGATTTGATATTTTTAGTGCATTGAATATGTCTTCCATGCTTAGTGTAGGAATTATCTTATATTGAAATTTTTGAAGAAAATACATGAAATTATTGGAGAAACTTTGAATTTGGGTTAGGATTTGCATGTAGAATGATGATAGACTAATTTAATATTCGAAGAAGTTATATATGATGATTTAAAAATGGATTTATGATGAGTAATTGGGCATAAGAAAATTATGAGTTCATGTTCATAGGGTTGGGAAATACTTGGAGATTTATATAAATTCCTTGATGATTTGTAAGATTTGACCCCTAAAATATGTTAAGGGGTGATCTAGGATGAATAGAAATGGTTTAAAAATGATAGAAATTAATTTGGATGGTCTTAGGGTGGATTTAGAGAAGAGAAGAATTGATAAAAATGGACTTGAGAATTTCTGGGTTGAAACTGCCATCTCGTTAGAAGACCTGCCCAGGTCGTTCGAACGACCTCGTTCGAACGAACTTCTAACGAGATGATAGTATGACTTCTAACAAGTTGGTAGTTCGTTCGAAGCCCTTTCTTCGAACGAACTCGTTCGAACGACCTCGTTCGAACGAGATTTTTAACGAGTTGATAGAATGGCCTTTTTGGCCTGAATTGACTTCTAGTATCCCGTAGACTTATTTAAATGGTGAGATAACCTTCCCTTATTAACTAGTGGGTATAGTTGGGAGATTGGGGGTACATTGAGGAGTAAAACTTAGAATAGTGTATTAAAACAGATGACATTTGTGGATTGGGAAGCGAGTAACTAATCACGAAGTGAGAATACTTGATAACTTAAATACATATAAACCGGGGACTTGTGATTTGTATAGCACTAAGTGTTGGTATAAGAACGAAAAGTATACCACTAATAAAATATTGTAATATCTAAGATGTGTGAATGCTTAGTATATGTAGTTATCTGTGTATAGCATACCTACCGTACTTCCTATCATGGGAGGTTGGCGTTCGTTTAGGGCCATCTAATATGTGTGTGCCTACGGGGAGATCTAGATTGGTACCTCGAGGACATAGGTCAGAGAAGGGCTTATTGAGAAGTTAATAAGTCTGCTGATCATGTGAGCGTAGGTATGTGCGTGACCCATGTGATGTGAACTATGTTCGCCTACATTATTTGTGATTGTTGTTAATGAAACGTTTCCTGAGAGATTCGGAATACGTGGTCCTCATGTACGTGATGTACCGGGATTTGATAGCAGAGTATGTGAGCACCGCAGCTTAGCCTCAGGGTGCTAGTATTGTATATTTATGATGAGAATAATATACTGTTAATTGAAATGAATTGTCAGGTATAAATGTGAGGATGAATAATAGTAACAGTTTTTAATATGAAAATGGAAGATCTCTAGTAATTTAATAGTACTAACATGGGAAACTGTGTAGCAAGTTATAACACTCGGTTAACTAAAAGTTATTGGTAATTGAATTGGATATCGTATATAAATGTTAGATTTTAATATCGAACTAGTTAGATATGGGAACAACTAGAATGGGTACGGGTACGATAGGAGTGCACAATTAGTTGAGAGGTGAGGAACTCATGCGAGTGCACACACTATCATGTGCTTTATATTCACTGTTTAATGATATTAAACACTTGCAAATTTTTAAATTATTTTCACAATCGGGCTCTGACCCGTTTGCTTTCAAATCTATTTTTTTATAAAACCTTTTAGATGCTCAACCACAAGGACACCATGCATAGGAGTTCTATTCAGATGACGTGCTGTAGCTGCTGTGGAAGTTACAGGTCCTTGATAGTAGACGCCTCCATCTTCGATCTCGATTCCATTATCAGATTTTCTTATTTTGTTGGGCATGTCGCCCCATTCCTTTAGAGACATCTTACATTTCAGTTATTTCAGACTTGGGTTGTAATTAATTTAGTGATGCAGACTTGGTATTTATTTATTTCAGTATTTGGATTATTGTGAGGAGTATTCCTCCAGACTCATTATTATTTGATGGTTATTCTATTGTGACTATGTTGTGGTGGTTATGTTAGCATTTCATAATTCACTTATTGCATAATAATCGGATTTAATTAATATTGGCAACTCACTTTTTAAATACTAGGTAGTTAGTAATTATAAAAAAAATATTTTCGAAAGTGATGCTATGAACTGAACCAACTTGGCATTTTGAGTTAATTTAATAAAGGAGTAGCTACCCGGTATTTAATTAGTCGGGGTGTCACAGGGAGATCGGGGTCATCTTCTGGATCATCTTCATGATCTCTTTTCTTGTCATCTTTTGTCCGAAGAGGAGATTTAGACCTTTGCCTTCCTCGTTCGCTGGTTCGACTACCGCTTTGACGATCAACATACTTGGTCAATTTTCCTCGTCTAATGAATGCTTCAGTTTCATTCTGAAGAGCTATGCAACGCTTGGTCGTATGACCGTGATCTTTATGAAATTCGCAATATTTGGACTTGTCTCTTTTATCAGGATCTGCCTTCATTTTTGCTGGCCAAGCTAGCTCCCCGCTACTCTTGATCTCTTCCAGAATGTGATTTATATCCACCTTCAAGGGAGTATAATTTTCGTATTTCTTCATCTGTTCCAATGCTTGCTTACCCTTTGATTGCTTGTTACCACCATTTTTCTTTTGATCCTTCTTTTCGGTTTTTCCATCTTTTACCTTGGTCTCCTTAGTCTCTGCATTCTTCTTCGCAGTCATGGCTTCCTCGGCATTCATGATTTTGGTTGCTTTTGCCATCAATTCTGCCATGGTCCTGGGCGGGTCTTTGGCTAAAGTGTAGTATAAGTTATTGGGTAACAGTCCACTCATCAAAGCAGTAATTGCAGTTTTCTCCTCATAATCAATTACTTCCAGTTTCTCGTTATTGAAACGAGTAGTAATCCCTGGTGCTTTCAACTGTCTTTTGTCTAACACTTAACAAATATGCTACTCGTTTGACTGGCTTTGCTCCAAAATAGAAATTTCCAATAAAGAGTTCTGCTAGTTGAAAGAAAGTCACAATTTTCCCTCGAGGAAGGTTATTGTACCACATCTGAGCAGATCTGATAAGAGTTCTTGAAAATGCCCTGCATCGCATCTCGTCTAAAACATCGTAGATATCAGCAACTGCTTGGTATTGTTCTATGTGGAGAACAGGATCAGTTTTTCCATCGTATTTTGGTGTTACTATCGGGGCTTTGAAATTTAACGGTGTGGGAAAGTCCACAATCTCCTGTATGAATGGTGTTCCTCAGATAAAAGTCCTTTGTAGAGGATTTTTGGTTTTAGCCATCTCCCATAATCTATCCTCCAACCTTTGAATTGAGCCCTTCCATTCATCGTTTCCTTCTTCGATCCTATTGGTTCGAGTAACTGATCGTGTTGAATTTGCCTCTTGGGATCTTTTATGACGAGCAGCTGGTCGTGATTGGGAAGAGCCTTCCTTTAAATCAGATGGTCGTTAAGAGTTCCTCGACATAATCCTCGGGGGACTTCTATTCCTCCTAGGACCCAAATGATCAAAAGGAGAGACTCTACTCAATCTTTCAAGAGCACTTGTCCTTTCTGGAGATAGAGTGATGTTTTATTGAGTGTCTGTAGCTTGTACCGAGGAAGTCCGTCCAGGCTGATAAGAAGGATCATTAGATCTCTCAGTACGATATGAATCGGTGCGTCTGGACTGAGATTCCTCTGGGAATAACGTTCACCTAGTTCGCGAAGAGAGTAAACGAGTATTTCTCTGAACTCTTCGTTGTCCTGATTGGGCTGGCACTCCGCCCTGAATGGTTTATATGAGTTGAAGCATGGTTTCTTGCATGGTCGTTTTCCCTTGGGCTAAATTAGCCATTATACCAGCCAAATCTTTGACATTTGGAGGAGTAGATGGAGGATTTGGAGGGATCCCAGCGTGTCGATTGCTGGATTCAGGATGATCAACCATTGGTGATGAGTTGTTTTGGCGAAAAACGCTAATTACAGTCGTTTCCCACAGACGGCGCCAATCTGTTGATGTAAAAAATTATATTTGACCTAATTATTTTAATCACAGATAAAAATGAATAAAGAAATAATAGACAATAGATTTTTAAAGTGGTTCAGGCCTACATCCACTATTTTTGTATTGTTGAATGTTTGCTTGGAATTCTCGAGGAATGGTTTTCTCAAGAAATTATGGTCCCCTTCTAATGAGGAGGTTACAATGTATTTATAGCCTTGAGGCTGTACAAATGAAAGGACAATGCGCTGTTATCTAGTAGACATGTACATTTGTATGATAATAATGAGCATTTAATACGCAGTCGTCTCCTTAATTATCCTGATTGGAGTGTTATGTAGCTCAGACCTCCTAAGTTGTTCGGACCGCTTAAGTTGCTCGGTATAATGAAGTTCCTCGGATAATATGGGTTGCTCGGGACGCCTGAGTTGGTCGGGGAGTCTAACTTCCTCGGAGTCAGTGTATTATTCATTGAAAGTGTTTGTAGGTGACATGTAAGTCGACGCGTGTCTCTACATAATTGATCCACGCCAGCAGACTAAATTTGATACCAACAATGATGTTATGCCATTAACACGTGTTACCAAATCTTATGTTCATTTTCTAGGTCATTTGTTCTTTAACCTCGGGACATTCGAATAAATGTTGTGGTGGGAAAAGGTTTTGGGTTGGTGATTGCAGTGGAGGTTGCATATTGGGGGTGTTAAGATTATAGACCATGAATTACGGAATAAAATTATCTCCTCATGAATACAAGCCTACATCAATTTTCTATCATCATCATTGTTGTTTTCGCTTCACACATAACTTGGTAATTTGCATCCTCCATTGAAAATAAGTCATCTCCAGTTGCTCGATCCTTCGCAAATATACTAACCAAGGCATCATAGTTTGAAAATGATTTGTTGTAAACCTCCATTTACACAAACACGAGACCACGTTGTAATATAAAAGAAAATTCAATTTTAACAACACCACTAAAATGAGTTGTATGAATAATTTTTTATTGATCTTTAAATAAGCTTGAACCCTTTTGATCACGTACAAACTTCTCACAATTCACGAACTTGTTAGTTTCATCCAAAGTGAAACCACCTCCTGCAGTTAACATATCATGAATTGATATGATTTGGGTCTTCAACAATTTCACGTGTGATTGGATGTGTGGGACCCCTTTAATTTCATAACCTGGCATTCTTGATTCAAGCATTGTCTTCAACTTTACATGGTATCCAGGCTTAAACCCCATTACACACTTCCAATGTCCATATAAGTGTACTTTTATGGAGGACTAAACTAAGATAGCATATTGTGTTAAATTACATTAATATTTTTTCCTTTTATTTGCAACTAGAAGGTGTTGGTTAGCCATCTATCCTAATTGCATGAAGAAAAAATACTTCAAATGTGACATACAAGACCATACATCCATAAACTAATCAAATCTTATTGTTTAACACTTGAAACATGAGTATAAAATTACATAATATAATTTTGACGCTAAGCGTGAGTTCATTGCCTCTCTTCCCACGTATGGGTTGCTAGATTAGCTCAGAAATTTTGAATTATATAAAATATATAGACAAACTGTGAGGATTCTTCTTATGTCTCAAGACATTCACCATATCGCTTAACTAACTTTCAAAAGGATAATAATTGATACGACGCAAATATTGCGTATTTCACCCGTTAACCTACGCCTTATTAGCCCCCTTGGGTATCTTAATCCCTATATTTATGCTCGTTAACCAGACAACCTCGGATTTCTATGTTAACATATTTTGCAGGGGTTAATTGAGCTTTTGTAGGTATTTGGATGCTTAGTATGAAGTTTGGACGCTTTCCGGAAAACTTTCGTCGACTATTGCAGCTTCGGGGGCATTTTAGTAATTCCAACATTCGGGTTTGAATCCCGAGCTCTTCACGGAAGTTGAAGCCCTCTGATTTCTCTTCGCGTGGCCGCCGACGGTGCATGATTCTGAGTTGTATCGAAGGAGTTATGGCATTTTTAGGATGATTTTTACTGCAAAAGTACACTCAAGGTCACATTCAAGGGCATTTTAGTCATTTCATATTTTGGTTTTTTAGCCTAATGTCTTCTTGGATGTTGTAGTCCTCTAAGTATCTTCGCGTAGCCTCCGACCGTGCCTCATTCCGAGCTATACCGAAGAAATGGCGGCATTTTCCGTAAAACAGGACAAAGCTGCAGATTCAGACCTGTTGCTTACGAATCGATTCGGCCCAAAACCGAATCGATTCGGTTTGCACCAGAATGCCAGATATTTGCTTCCCGTGTTTCCAAATCGATTCGATCCTTTCCCGAATCGATTCGGCTACAGTAAAAGTCCGAAAATCTGTATTTTTAAGTTGGTTTTTGGTTGGGTATATAAGGGTAAACATTGTATTAAGTGGGGTGAACGTTTTTAGATAGTTTTAGGTTAGTTTAACTTAGGGTTTTGGGGTTTTTGCTTAGTTCTTCTTCATTTCTCTTTGGTTTGACACCCCATTTGGATTGTAAGTTAACTATTCATCTCCCCTACCAATTAATATAGTTGTATTTCATTATTTCCTTGCTTTCTAATTAGATTTACATGCTTTCCTAAATAGTTTATTGTGTTTATTTATTGCTTTCTTAGTTTAATTAGTTTATTCATGCTTAGACCTTAGATAAATAGGGTCGGGATTTCGTTCCGCCATTTACGAGTTTGGACCTCGAAAGTTAGGGTTTCATGTAATATTGCATTTAATTGAAACCGCGTGTATTAAAGTTGGATTGTTATGCGTTTAACTTTATTTGTCACGCAACTTTAGTGTTTATAGCGATAATCCGAATTTAATCCGCGTGTGACCATTTTTTATTAAATGTTTAATCTCGCAACTTTGGCTTAAATTCCTTATCACGTGATGTTTATGCTTAATTGAAAATGATCGATTAAATGTTTTCGAATCGAAATTCTAATTAGTAGTTGTTTAGCCCGTGAATGTGTGTATGCGATCCCGATCCTCGCATTCCTTTAATTTAGCGTTAACTTCTCTTTTGTTTTTCCACCATAACCACCCATCACCTTTTCTTATTTCTTTTACACCATTTTTATTCTTGAAGTTTTAAAACAATTAACATCTAAAATTCAATCACTCCCTGTGGATTTCTTACGATACCCGACTTACCGCTGTGCTTGCTTGTCAAGTGTAGTAGTAGCTTAGGTTTTCTTTTGTATCGCGGCGGCGAAACACACAACGATTGTGTCTGTCACACCCCGCCTAATTCTGGCGTCGGCCGCCACCAAAACTATGCCGGGCGTGAACTAAATAAATTACCATTCTTAGCATGAGACAGGTATGAGACATAAATAATCAGTCCATAAGATAAATAATTGAATCAATCTCAAATAATCACAAATAACTAAGCGATAAAAGATCCATCACATGCTAACTCCAAAAATCCAATCTCCAATAATGATTAATTAAAACCTGAATAATCCCAACAGAAGTCCTCTAAACAACTTTGGAACCGAATGGCCCAATAAAACTCCAATGAAGTCTCATAATACGACTGGAAAAGAAAGTCTAACTAAACTATGCCATAAAGTAAATAACTCCAGCTGCACCTCCAATGATAACTCTGATAAACTTATGCAGCTTCTCCAATTCTCATCCTGAAAAATATTAGTCAACGCATGGGTCAGAGCCAAAGCCCTGAGCAAGAATAAACACTACTCTTCTCAAATAGGATCCTTGAATCCAGACATTATCATTATACGCAATAAATATCACAACAGAATATTTTTAATTAAACGGGATAATTAAACGTGATAGATATAAATCACTAACTACCCGCATAAATCCCCATTTATAAAGGCACACCAATATGATTTTAAATTCCAAAGTCCCACGATGTGAATTTAATTATATTAACCAACTTTTATTATTGTTCTCACTTTTTATTAAAGTGTTACACTTCCCCTTGTCAATCGCCCTCTGACCCGTTTACTGTCGGCCCCGACACATGACAAGGTTACCCTTGTCAATCGCCCTCTGACCCGTTTACTGTCGGCCCCGACACATGACAAGGTTCCACACACGACACGACATAAATCGCCCTCTGGCCCGTTTAAACTGTCAGCCCCGACACATTATGTCGCCACAAATTTTAATACCCGTTTTTATCTTAGGCATTAATTCTCAATTTCTCAATTTCACAATTTATAATCACCCCACCCTTTTAATCGACGTGAGATCCTCAAAATACCCCTTAGTCCCATACCTAAGGGTCCCCAAGTTATCAATACGTCCTATCCTATGTATAGGAGGATTTTCTAACATAAATCTTAACTTAGTCTCATTCTTAAACTACCGTAGCGACGATAAAGTAATAAAAATCAGCCCACCCTCAAGATGATAAAAATGCGATAATCTACCCTCACTAGTCCCATACCTAGAAGGCGTAAATCATTAAAAGGCATACCCACTAGTCCCATACCTAGAAGGCATCCTAAAATATAGGGAGAGCAATAATACCCAACAACCCGTCGTCACAAAGGCAACATCATAATACCAACAAGTCACACAAACAAGCATAATTAATCAATATATAAAACTACGCATGATAGTCCAATTCAATTAAATCTTTAATTTAATTATCACAACGTCAATAATACCCAAATAATCTTATTTAATTATTTTAAATTAAATATACCAAGTTTTCATCATATATTCATCAAAACCAAATTTTATTATCTCTACGTGTATTACATGAATTGTACGCACCCAAAAATCATTTATTTTAAAACTAGAATTTTTCTACATGCACCCTACACCAATAAAACCCAAAATCACTCATCAATCCTACGTACCCAAGGGTTATGAATATTATTCAGATTTAAAAGATTTAATAAAAACAGCCCCATAATTAGTGTTCACTTTTTCTAATTAAGTTACTAATTATTTTTAAGAAAACATGTAATTAAGTGTTTAGGCGACACTTAAAACGCATAATACTAAAGGAAAAGAATAGAGTATTCATGCCTGAATAAAAGTTAGTTTAGAAATCTGATCTTGAATGTGTATTCCTCTCAAAAATTTGACAAAGATTCGTTCTTGACGCGTCTTGAGAAATCCGGTTAATCTTGACAAAACTTGAGTTGAAAGTTATGTAGAATGGGGCTAGGGTTTTGAGGTTGAAGAAGATGAAGAAGATGAGAGGATTCTGATTTTTGAGAAGGCTAAAGTGTGTTTTAAAAGATCTAAACTCGTCACTTTATGTTTATATACCAAAAAGAATTAGAGTCCTAATCAAATACAAATACTTGAAAAAATCATTACGGACGATCGGACCGTTAGAATCACTTGAAATTTAAACATGTTGTAGCGAACGGCGAGACAGGACTGCTGACAAAAATTCAGCTTGATCGGACGGTCGGATTTCTAAAAATATTATTTTTACTAGAGAGTTTTATATTCCGAGGACTCTTAGAGAGTTTTATGTTTTGAGGACTCTTAGAGAGTTTTATATTTTGAGGACTCTTCTAAATAATAAAAATTCAATTAAAATTCAATTAAAACTCCATTTTAATTCCGATTCCAATTCCGTTTGAAAATTCATTTTTCAAATATAAAAACCAACACTTTAAATTATAAAATTTATAAAATCCAAATTTTCATTTTTCTCCGATTTCCAAAAATTAATTTAAAAAAATTCCCATTTAAAAAATTCGGGTTGTTACAGTGTCCTCACACGAACACACTTTTTCCGCCCGGTCACAAAAATGGCGCCGTTTCCGGGAGTGTGTTTTAGACAGTAATTGTTTTATTGTTTCGTAGTATTTCTTTCATTCATATTTGTATTCTTTATTTTCCCCTTTCTTTTTGACTTGTGCTAGATTGTTTCGAGAAATTGAAATCTCGGTGCTTGTCGCTTTTGTTGAACAACTCATTTTGAAATGTCTCGCTATTACGCTTTAGATAACCTTAATTGTTATGAGAATTGTTTTCCAAGTTATGCTCCCAAAATAATGAGAGAATGCCTACAAATTCTTGAAAATGAGCGCATTGAGCGTGAAATTCAAGCGTATGTAAGTAATCCCTCATTGCCTTGAGAGAGTAATTTGGAATGCGGGGGATCCGTTAGCTATGAGCAATCCGCACAAGATGATGAAATGTCTTCTTGTTCGTTTGATTATGAGTTAATGATAAAGGAAATTAATGACCGATCCGAAAGTTCTCAAGGTTGGTTTTCAGAAACTGATGCCATGCTCGATTAGATTATTTCTTTACAAAATCGGGTCGAGGTTGAAACTGGCGTTTCATCTCCACCCCTTTTTGTTGAAGAAATAATTGAGAGTGAGCCAAGCTTTAGCACTTTCGATTTTCAACCTCTTATTAATTCTTCCGATTGTATTGAAGTTTTTGGTCCTTCCTTTCCTTTACTCCCTACTATTCCCGAACAATTAAATTTATCGCAAGAATCGGTTGAAAGTCTTGAGGACTTTGACCCAATTCTTGAACGAGAATGTTATTTTGAGATGCTTCATCTCATGGCCTTTTCACTTGCACTTGCCCGACCTCCCCTTCCAATTGAAGAATCTTGGGGATGTGATTCTGATTTTTCTGAGACTATTTTAGTCTTGTCCTCCGTAGTATCCAAATCCCCCATCGTCCCTCCAAAACTTTTAATTAACGATGGCTCATTTCTTTCGCCTTACACATGCCTTTCGTTGTTCAAATGGAATTCATATTTTTCGGAAGGCATGCTTGTATGTGAGGGTACACCGGTTATCCTCCAATGTCAAATCGTTCTTATGGTGGACCCTCAACTATTTAGACTTCTAGTGTATAGTTAGTGTGAAGCCTAAATAGTAGGTTGTAAATAATTAGCTTTTTAATTTTCTTTATTTCCTATTTTTCTTTCCTTTTTAATTTAGTCTAGTGTAATTAGTTAACTTTTTGTTATTTGTTTTTGCTATGCTCGGTACTAACTTGTTTTGTAGATTCCTTTGGACTCGTGCTTATGGAGATCGATCCAATTTTGGGTAATATCGTTCTTTTCCTCTCTTTGTGTTGTGTTCTTAATGCACATTGAGGACAATGCAACATTTAAGTTAGGGGGTGTAGGATATTCTATCCATTTCTTTGTTTTGTCCATGGATTTTCTCACATTTAGTTACTAAGTATGGCTTTTTGTGAAAAATTTCAAAAATTTCAAAAATATTTTCTTTCTTTTTTCTCCTTTGTTGGGCATTTTGCCTTGTTTCCAGTGATAAATTTCAATAATTGCCCGATCCAATAGACAACTCAATGATGCATGTTCTCGATTTTAGAAGTTATTAGACTTTAGTCCTCAAATCATTGATATTGTGAATAACTTCATGAATTAAACTTTATCCCATGAGCATATGCACTTTCCTTGTTATATTGATTTGGTTTAAGATTTTTATAACTCGGTAATCTTTTGTTGCATTGTATATACTTACACCGAGTAAGCTTCGTACCTTTCGTCGTTTGTGAGTGTTATACACTATTCTTTCCTCTTTGAAAACGTTGAATTCGTTGGTAATCTCTCTAATCTTTCATTTGACCGTTCATTAATTGAGTTCATGCTTGAAATGTGTTACTTGATCATGATTTTCATATATTGTTTTGACTTGAGAATTGCGTAAACTTTGTGAAAAGATCATAGGCAATCTTTGTTATATCACCCATATTAGCCTTGACCTCACCATATATGTTTCCCTAGTCAACCCCTTTGAGCCTAAATACTAGCCTTTCGTTTCATTACCCAAAATCCCATAACCAACTCCAAATTGGAGTTTTAAGCCATACATACACCTTAAATACCTTTGTTTGGAATGTTACTTGGGATTGAATGTTGTTGTTGTATTGCGGTTTCAATTTTAGGCAAATGAGAGTTTGATAAGCAAAGAAAAGAAAGTAGTGAAAAAAAATGAAGAAAAAGAGAAAGCAAAACGCAATAGAAAACAAAAGAGAAAAATGAGAAAAAGAAGCAAAGAAAAGAAAGTAGTGAAAAAAGTGAAGAAAAAGAGAAAGCAAAAAGCAATAGAAAACAAAAGAGAAAAAAGAGAAAAAGAAGAAAAGAAAAGAAAGAGAAAGTTGTAAATGTTGTGTATAGTGTTCAATAAGCTTTGATTACTCTCCCCGGTGATATATCTAATGCTTGTTTTGGAACTTGTTTTCCAATTTTTGATATTGCCCGCATTTCTCCATTATCCCGAGTTTTCATCCCGAACACTTTGAATCCGTACATACATTCCTTCATTTCGTACCCTAGCCTATCCTACATTACAACCCTATTACAAGTCCTATGTGATCTTAGGTTGATGTAATTCAAAAGTTTAAATAGCTTTGATAATCTGTGAAAATGAATTTCGCCTCTTTTAGTGTGCGGTATCCTTTCTTTGAGATTGCAAGTTTTTCATTTCCTATATAGCGTTCCTCATTTGTGACATGTGTGCGGCCTAGTTTCCATTTACATTTACTCTTTATGCCCGCATGTCCCGTGTATTACCTCCCTTTTCATATTGAATTCATTTGTTGAGCGTAATGCCCGTGAGGATTGAATGTATGCTTGCTTTGATTAGTATCCGGTTTATATAATTTTTTCACCAAATCACACTATGCATGTGCTTTCCCCCCTCCCACATTTAAAGTTTTAATTCTATGAGGTGCATTCAACTTGTTAATAACAACGAACTTTAGCTTGAATTCGTTCAATATGCTAATAACATGTTTGAAATCTTTTTCGTTGTTGTTGAGTTTGTTGCATGTTGGGTTGGGCATATTTTGAGGAAACCATGTGATGTTTGTGGGTTTCATCCCTGAAAACCCTCACGAGACGACACTCGTCCACTAGGGTAACCTAGGGGTTTAACGGCTTATTGCATATGCTAAATGCAATCGTTCGCCCGCGAAATTGGCCTTATCTTTTTATTACTTATTCATCCCATTTGGCACTTGTATCCTGCTTTTGGTTTTCTTGTAGTTCTTGTTATTTCTTATTTCATTGCTAGGGACTAGCAACGTGTAAGTTAGGGGGTGTGATACGACGCAAATATTGCGTATTTCACCCGTTAACCTACGCCTTATTAGCCCCCATGGGTATCTTAATCCCTATATTTATGCTCGTTAACCAGACAACCTCGGATTTCTATGTTAACATATTTTGCAGGGGTTAATTGAGCTTTTGTAGGTATTTGGATGCTTAGTATGAAGTTTGGACGCTTTTCGGAAAACTTTCGTCGACTATTGCAGCTTCGGGGGCATTTTAGTAATTCCAACATTCGGGTTTGAATCCCGAGCTCTTCACGGAAGTTGAAGCCCTCTGATTTCTCTTCGCATGGCCGCCGACGGTGCATGATTCTGAGTTGTATCGAAGGAGTTATGGCATTTTTAGGATGATTTTTACTGCAAAAGTACACTCAAGGTCACATTCAAGGGCATTTTAGTCATTTCATATTTTGGTTTTTTAGCCTAATGTCTTCTTGGATGTTGTATTCCTCTGAGTTATCTTCGCGTAGCCTCCGACCGTGCCTCATTTCGAGCTATACCGAAGAAATGGCGGCATTTTTCGTAAAACAGGTCAAAGCTGCAGATTCAGACCTGTTGCTTACGAATCGATTCGGTTTGCATCAGAATGCCAGATATTTGCTTCCCGTGTTTCCAAATCGATTCGGTCCTTTCCCGAATCGATTCGGCTACAGTAAAAGTCCGAAAATCTGTATTTTTAAGTTGGTTTTTGGTTGGGTATATAAGGGTAAACATTGTATTAAGTGGGGTGAACATTTTTAGAAAGTTTTAGGTTAGTTTAACTTAGGGTTTTGGGGTTTTTGCTTAGTTCTTCTTCATTTCTCTTTGGTTTGACACCCCATTTGGATTGTAAGTTAACTATTCATCTCCCCTACCAATTAATATAGTTGTATTTCATTATTTCCTTGCTTTCTAATTAGATTTACATGCTTTCCTAAATAGTTTATTGTGTTTATTTATTGCTTTCTTAGTTTAATTAGTTTATTCATGCTTAGACCTTAGATAAATAGGGTCGGTATTTCGTTCCGCCATTTACGAGTTTGGACCTCGAAAGTTAGGGTTTCGTGTAATATTGCATTTAATTGAAACCGCGTGTATTAAAGTTGGATTGTTATGCGTTTAACTTTATTTGTCACCCAACTTTAGTGTTTATAGCGATAATCCGAATTTAATCCGCGTGTGACCATTTTTTATTAAATGTTTAATCTCGCAACTTTGGCTTAAATTCCTTATTGCGTGATGTTTATTCTTAATTGAAAATGATCGATTAAATGTTTTCGAATCGAAATTCTAATTAGTAGTTGTTTAGCCCGTGAATGTGTGTATGCGATCCCGATCCTCGCTTTCCTTTAATTTAGCGTTAACTTCTCTTTTGTTTTTCCACCATAACCACCCATCACCTTTTCTTATTTATTTTACACCATTTTTATTCTTGAAGTTTTAAAACAATTAACATCTAAAATTCAATCACTCCCTATGTATTTCTTACGATACCCGACTTATCGTTGTGCTTGCTTGTCAAGTGTAGTAGTAGCTTAGGTTTTCTTTTGTATCGCGGCGGTGAAACACACAACGATTGTGTCCTCACACGAACACACTTTTTCCTGCCGGTCAATAATCATTTCTTGTTGAATAGTCTTCAGAAGAAGCGCTCGTGTCATAATGATCATATTTTGACTCCTAGAAGGGTAACAATATGGAGACCTAAGAATATAACATTTAAGCTTGAGCAATCCAAATAATCTTTCTATCACATTTCAAGATTTCAAATATTTATGTTGAAGAACTCTTATTTAGTAGTTAGTGTGCAACCATTCCATTTATTTAAATAGTATCACTGTCCCCAATATAACACAAGGAATCCTTAACTACATGGATTGGCGACATCGATGAGACAAATAAAAGACTATAGCACAATCTAAGATTTTTTAGTATTGGTCATGGAACCTAATTATATTCTTTGAAAATTATTGTAACCACAAAATGTAAAAATATTCATGACATGCCATGTGGAAACATCGAACCACTTGGTCTCGAAATAACATCCCTCGGTACTCAAGAATCTGCTGTAGAGCCTTCCCAGTTTGGTTATATATGTATAAATTGCATGTCATGGGATTAGACTCTCACAAAATTTATAGCACGTTCACTATTTCTAAAAATGTGGGGTTGTCAAAATCTAGCACATGCAAACTAACGGTGTCCCACACCAAACCCCCAATAATACTTTAAGAAAATAGTGAATTACCAATCTAGAATGTCTTGTTTTTATAATTTAAATATAAAACATCAAGTGAGCATGTGTGTGTACCTAAAATAATTTTCATTGATCGTTTGTTGAGTTTTTTATAATTACCATTATAGTCTTTAGAAAATTGTGACGCAATCTTTTAGCACCATGTAAAATAGTAGTAAAGTGTTGATTAACGATCTAACCATAATGTATAAATCTATTTTAGTCCTTGTATTATTTGCATGATTAATGAGTATGTACTAAAAATTACAAACATCTCTTCCACACTTAAGGTCTTAGTATCCTTCATAATATTAATTACCCGAAGCATATGATACAACTTGTGAAATATATATTTATCCATGAAAATATTTTCTTTGCGAGCCAAATCATCCTTACACACCATCTTGAAAAGAAAACAAGCCATAATGAATAATTTTTTCAACATGTATTTTTTGTGGCGTAATTCATTAGAATATTAAGAACACCACATGGTTACGATATTTGACCAAAAGGACCTTAAAAGTTGAATCGTTATTATCGATTTCCTCCCCTATACATTAAATAATGGTCTTACCATATTTATAGAAAAGAAACTACTTAGAGGCCAAGGTGGGCCATGCCCCCCCCCCCCCCCCCCCCCCAACCCCACAAAAAAAAACTTAAAACAATATGACTTTAGGACCATGTATATAAATCACACTCATTAAAAAAAAAGTACCGTGTATGTTGAAAATTTGGTTCAGTTACGGATGTGGTCCCCAATACCATCTAATCTCCTAAAAATAAGGCCCACAATATCTCCAAAGTTTCAACAATTCTAGCCGAAAGCAACCCATGATGCCCATCATTCACCTTTTTGAATATCTTATTTGTTTATGTTAAAACATCACCGCATACCACTTATTAACTATAACTATTTTAAATTGGTTTTACAAATCCTTTTGTATCTTTCTCTTTCTTTATAGCACCCGATTTTGGGAGCACTTATTTATTGAAATCTCAATCCCAATCTATTATCACAACATTTATAAGTTCTCTTTTTATATATTCCCTCTCTATTTCTTTGATTGTATACTAATAATTACTTTCCCCGTTCAAGTGACGAGATGTAGGCCATCCTTAGTAAATAGATAAAACACAGTTGACAGTACGACCTTATATATTCTATAATTTTTTTGGTATACACATAATGCTGCTATCAATTGTATTAATCATTTATTATGCCATATACTATTTGATTATATTTTTTTTTGGGGGGGGGGGGGGGGGGGTTGTTTAGGAAAAATGTTCAATTAAATTGATTTGTTGAGATATAAACCCCTAGAATTAACACATAAATACTAAAATTTATGAATTGAATTTATTCAAAAATTATAAAATTTTCTAATGTTGAAAAGTATAAATCCTTATTGTATATTGTTTTATAAACAAACAACTGAACCTCTTAATCATTATTTTTTCATTTAAAAGTTAACTTAATTGTCTCATTATATTGATTGATTGTTGCTTGATTATTTATATTCACAATATTTATTATAGTAATAAATACAATTAATTCCAACATGATAATTTATTATTGAATCATTTTTCTTAATTTTTCAAACTTCAGTACCCAAAGTAATTGAACATCGTACAACAAAATTACATAGAATTGAAGTTATGGAGTTTGATATTAATAATTTGGAGCGTCACTGTGGAAAACATCGTCAAATATGGAGATATCAACCCGATGCACAAAATAAAGTATGACTAGCTTATATCAATTACAGTCTATATGAATGTGTTATTTCAAAGTATCATTTATCTGTAACTGAAAACATTCTCGTCGCTTTCTAACATCACGGTTCAATATATATATATATATATATAGGTTGGAGTATTCTCCTTCAAAAGATGTTGTGTTATGTCTACCTTGTTATATTTTTAACAATGAAGGCGGGTAACATGCACAAAGTGCCTTTTCAAATTATGGATTTAGAGCGTGGAAGAAAGTCAAGGGTGGTAAGAATTGTGCATTTTAAAATCATGTGGGTAAAGCTCATAACATAAAATTGTTGAAAAATCATATGAGGATCTAATGAATCAATCACAACATATTTAAAATGTTTTTAGGGACAAACTTTTGAACAAATTACAATCAATCACTTGTATCTTACAGCCTCGATCGATTCAGTTCGATATCTCACACTCTAATGTGTGACTTTACGAGGACGTGATGAGAGAGGGTTATTCATGGGGATTTTCTTGGACGGCTAAACATTGGGAAAAATATAATGAAGATGTTGCAGATGTTGTGTTGGGTAATGATCCTCAAAATGCCCAATATATATCATCCAAAGTCACAAAAATATATTTTACTTATTTGCGCAATGAAAATTAAAAAAGTTATTCGTGAGGAAATTGGTGATGCCAAGTTTTGTATCCTTGTTAATGAAGCTCGAGATCAGCCAAAAAAATAGTAAATGGATATTGCTTTGACATTTGTTGATAATGATGATTTCATTTGAGAGCATTTTTTCAGTATTGTACATGTTCCACACGAGGGCATTAACTCCAAAGAATGAGATGTATTAAACTCTTTCTCATCACGATCTTGACATTTAGAATATTTGAGGTCAGGGATATGACGGGGCGAGTAATATACAAGGCGAATGGAATGGGTTACAAGCCTTGGTTTCTAATGATTGTCGATATGAATATAATATCCATTGTTTTGCCCATCGTTTACAATTGGCACTAGTTTCAACATCTAGACGAGGTATCCTCGTTCATCATTTTTTTTTTCAAATTGAGTTTTATCATAAATATTGTGAGCTCTTCTTGTAAACGTAATGATGAGATAAAAAGTGCTAGTGAATTGCTTATATAGTTTATACTGAAGAGCTTGAGAATGTGACATAAATGAATCAAATCATTACTTTACAAAAGACTGGAGATACACGATGGAGTTCTTACCTGAGATCTATATTCAGCTTGATAAAGATGTTTAGTGAAACTTATTAAGTTTTATTGAATCTCATAAAAGATGGATATTGAAATAAAGGTGGAGATGTGGATACGACTTATAATTATATGATTTCTTTTTAGTTTGTGTTCATCTTGCATCTTATGAAAGAAATTTGAAAATAACGGATATGCTTTCTTAAGCTTTACAATGAAAGTCGTGATATATTTTGAATGTTATGCATTTGATGCAGACCACAAAAAAAACTCATCCAGAAGTCAAGAGATGATGGATTTAACACTTTTAGTGTGAAGGTGCAGTCTTTTTATGCAAGGAAAATAGTTGTTGTCCCAGATATGAATGCTTTTTATATTGAAAAATGAGGTCGACACCGATAATATTAATTTACCATTATTGAGCATTACCGTATCAACATTTTTACTACTATTATATACTCCCAATTACTGTGGATAGATAACAGATTTAGTGATATGTGATAGAGCTATTCGTTCTTAACTCTCCATTAGATCCTCAAAATGGGAAGACGTCGTTTAGTATTGATGATATATGCAAGCTTGTTGATGAATTTTACCTGCAAGACTTCACAGAACATGATAAAAATGACTTGAGGGTACAATTTCAATATTATGAGTCTGACGTCACCCAATATTCAGTATTTCAAAAGTCGTCCACTATGTCAGTGGTTGGTGAAAACTAGAAATTTGACAATATATCCACTAATCGATGGTTTGATTAACCTTATTTAAGCTCTACAACTTTATACTCCAATTATAGAATGTGCATTTTCAGCTATGAATCACGTCAAATTTGAACTTCTGAACAAAATGATAAATGAATACCTTGAAAATTCTCTTTTGGTACACATTGAAAGGGAAATATCACACTAGTTTAGTACAGAGTGAATTAGAGATGGATTTCGTGATTTGAAAAACACATCAAGTGCAATTATGATAAAGTTTTGATATTTTTTTTATAAATAATTGGTTTGTTTGCGATGTAATTTTTACTTTTTTGTGGATGAATGTACTTATGTTAACATATAAATATATTATTTTTTATAAATCTTTGTCCCCTTTAGGACTAAATCCTCATTTCGTCCCTGCATATCTAAAAACATCCCAAAAGTAATTACTTTAGTCCAGGGCACTTTTATTCTTTGCCTACATTTAATTATACAATTTACAATCCTCGTAAATGTAATGTGTAAAATACATCACAAAATATTAAAAATTATTAGTTTCATGCAATATGGAAATATTTATAAGATTAAAATGATCCAGGTAATGCATTAAGTTGGTTAGTTTCGTGATTATGCATGCATGATTATGTGTTAAGGCATACTTATCTAAGAGCTTGAATTTGTTCACAGTAGCATTTGTTTTTAAGATCATGTTGATTTTTTTATTTATCAAATAGTCTATATATTTTTAATGTAGGATTTACTTTGCGATCACAGATTGATTTGGTAATTGTATCTTTGTGAAGTCTCATACTTCTTTGCATATGATTTATTTTTATGATCATAGAACAAATTTAGTAATTATAAAGTTGTGAAGTCAAGACAAATTTGGTAAATGGGAGCTTATATGTAATACCCCGTATTTTTATACTTTCTTAATTTGGGGATATATTAAATTTAATGTGAATTAATTATTTAATATAAATCTCGAAATTAATTATTTTATAATTATTAACGTGATGTGAGTTAGTAATTATGGGAAACTTATTGAATATTACTAATGATCAAAGTAATATATAATATTGGTTCTATTAAATGTCACGAGTGAATAGAAAGACAATTTTGAAAATTTAAGTCGGGACACGCCTGTGTCACGTCGGGAATAAATGTTGATTAATAGAAGTGAAATATTTTTAAGTTATCCATATGGTCATTTTGAGTGCGCCAACGTGTCCGGAAGGGTCGAGATAGTCAGAAAAGTGTACTCGGGAGTTTAGTTTGGATCTCGGGGCGTTTTTAGGCTTATTTAGCACCCCGGGAGGGCATTTTGGACATTTTGCATTTTTGGGTAATTAAACCCACGAAAATTATTAGGCTATGTCAGCCATTTAGAATAGTCATTTAGGGTTATCAGACTCAAAACTTTAGAACGGCCATAGGAGAGGGAAGGAAAAAGCTTTCCAAGCAATCCAAGGCCAAAAATCCATCCGGTTGCACCGCCACCATCACCAACGCGTAGATCGCGCGACGAGGAATGCAACCACACCAAATTTGTCCAGAAATCAGAACTCTGAAATCCCAGGAAAGTGTTTATCTTGCTTATTTTTGTTAATGCATCACTCATGTTAGTCTAGGGTTGATTAAGATGAGTTTCATGGAAGAAAACCCAAGTTGGAGATAGGAATTTGCATGTAGTAATGACATAAATGGAAATCTAGAAATCTGGAAATCCCCCATCATATGTAGAGGTTGAACCACATATTTATGATGTTTTAGAAGAAGAAATTCTGGAAAAAGATTGATTAGAACAAGGTTAAAGAAATTCTTGGGTTCTTGAGATTAATATGAGTTTTTGGCCTATTAATCTATGGTTATTGATGAAAAATTGCATGCTTTACGTTGAAGATGTATAATATGGGTTTATACTATTTATAGTACAAATTTTAGGGAGTTTGGGTGTGAAAAATCTAGAATTGATTGAGGTTAGATTATGAAACCCGTAACTGTTAATCTGCAGAATTCGTATACCTGTTTGATCGATCGATCGAACCAGGGGTGTCGATCAATCGACGCATCGATCGATCGACCCCTTATGGCAAACTCACATTTCCCCTATGAAAATAGTTAAATTCAAATTTAATGAGTAGAAATATTTGGGCATCCTTATTAAAATAATTTGGAAGGTAAAGGAGACCAGTAGGACTTATTAATGATTAAGAGACCTTTAATATAAGGCGAGATTTACATTTTTGGGGTGTTTATATATAAGGGACGATGGAATTTTGTATTAAAGGGAGAGATACGTAAAATAGTTACGATGGAAAATAGATGAATACCTACTGAATTTTACACTTGGGAGGATAGAGTCCATGAGTGTTACGTAGTAAGTTGGAATAATCCCTCAAATTAAAGTTAGAGACGAACCGTTATACGTGATAACTAATAATGGAAAAATAAGGATAAATGGCGTGATTATGGGTTATGGGATGAACCTAAATTGATATGATAAAAGTAGTATATTTATATGACTGTGTATGTGCATATATTATATACATGTAAAAATCATGTCCGCACTACTTGCTATCCCTGAGGTTACCGCGCTGGGACAGTCTTATCTCGATGGGACCTTTACGGGGGATATTGACTTGTACCCAAGAAGATAGGAATCCTAGGTACATGCTATCGAATCGATAGTCACGGTCCTAAGAGACGCGAGGGTATGTGCTGACCTCTTGGACTTGGAAACTATGCTTCACCTTAATATTGTTTGTGTATGTATTAATACAGTTCGTGAGTGATTCCGAACGTGTATTTCCCTTAGTACGAGTGATACGGGGATTGGATAGCAGAGTATGCCCGCACCATAATTTTTATGTGGTGTGCTGTTAGAATATATATATATATTATATAAGTATTTAATATATATATATGAAATTATAAAATTTGGAACTGCTTATTGTGTTATGGTAAGTAAGAAATGAATAATGACTTCAAATTGGAAATACTTGTTTTGAAAAGTATAATATGACACTGGGAAACTTTATTAAGAAATAAAGTTAAAATGAGAGCTTTGTTACTGAATGAAATTTTCCTCTTAAACGATTATATTGTTCAGTTTTAAATCTTACAAGTTACCTAAGATAGGTTAAACCATTGGGAAGATTAGTGCGATATAAGATAAGATAAACCGTTGGGAAGATTAGTACGATAGGCGTGCACATTAGAAGAGAGGTGAGAATTTCTCAAGAGAGAGCCGCACTAATATGTTGTTGCATTGGCCTGTAAATATTTTAAATACTTGCTAAACAAATTTTAAATCATTTACACTATCGGGCTCTGACTCGTTTCTATTTTCCTTTCTCTCTTGTATATATATGTATATATTATAGGTGCCCAGCCAAAGGGGCATCTTGTGTAGGATCCTTTGGAAGGAACGCATTGCAGCTTAGGTGGGAGTTGCAGGCCTCTTGCTTAGACGACTTCATTTATTTGATTCCACTCCTAGCTTATTTATTCAGTTGGGCATGTGTTGCTCGTTTCCATTATCCATTTGTTTTATTGGACATTGTGATTCATTTATTTCTAGTATTGTCACTTTGAGATTTATTACTGTCTGGATGTTTTACTTTAACTTTTAAATGTTGAGATTTAGTTGTCGAATGTTTAAATTATTTGGATTATATGTTCCAGGATAATTGTGGTGTGATTCTTTAATATTGAATTATTGTAGAGATTTAAAAATTGGTTTATAAAATAAAATTTGGAAAGTAATGTCTGAAAATGGTTTTGACACTTAGCTTAATTAATTAGGGTGTTTAAATTGGAAAAGTTATTTTTCGACAGTGATGCTGAGAATGAACCAACTGTTCACCTTGATTTAATTTAATAAAGGAGTGATCGCCCGGTATTTAATTAAGCGAAGTGTCACAGGTGGTATCAGAGCATCAGGTTCTAGTGTCCTTTAGGATCTGTACGGCTTATTTCGTTTCCAGCTTAGCACCTTTGATATAGATCCCTAATACTAGGAATGTTGTGTTCATCTCTATACATTGGGA
This sequence comes from Sambucus nigra, assembly GCA_949130495.1. Lineage (NCBI taxonomy): Eukaryota > Viridiplantae > Streptophyta > Magnoliopsida > Dipsacales > Adoxaceae > Sambucus > Sambucus nigra. The sequence goes on along the minus strand of OX422213.1, from coordinate 363,113,983 downwards.
ATTCGTGCTTCTGCGATTTATTTATGCGAATGATGAACTCATCCAAATTTATTTTTATTTTCAGATGGATTGTCAAGAAGAACTAGCTAAAACGGTTAGGGGAGTCAACGAGCAAGATCGACTCACACCTCAGGTATCTCTAGAGAGAATATCAACTGCCGAGTTAGCAGGTATTGTGGCACAGGCAGTTACCACTGCGGTCTTGCAGTATCAAGAACGCAGCACACAGCTCATGGGGGGTAAAAGATCTAGAGAGTACAGTCAGTCTGTTATGATTGGAAATAACAAGTGTGTGAAGACACAAAAATCGCAACAACCTCCTCAGGCCCGTAAAAGCCACGAAGGTAACGAATTGTGCGGGGAAGCCCAAAAGCGTCAGGGTCAACAAAGCCAGGGTCCGAGTGAAGTCACGAAGAAGTGTTTCAGATGTGGAATGGACGGTCTTGAACGTCAAACTTGTCCGGATCAGTCTAAAAAGGAACTCCAAATCAACCACCGAGAACTTTCGGGACTCTGCTATATATGTGTAAAGCCGGGTCACAAGTGGAGGGATTGTCCTCACGCTGACATAGTTTTTCTGCAAATTTCCCACCAAGGCCAACAAGACTAGGGAAAAAGCGAGACTAGTCAACAACGTAGTGAAGTGAAGCAGTTTCGGGGGAGGTGCTTCCAATATGGCAGAAATGGCCATAGGCGTCACGATTGCCCAGAGAAGAATAGGGCCCCATGGTAGGAAGGTGATAGTAATAAACCACAGAAGCCAGCTCCACCACCCTTTCCCACAGCCTCAGTTCAGCAGAGACAGTTACAGTATGGACGTGTCTGTAACGTCCACCAGATAGCAGCATCTCAGGCCCCGACCGAGAAAAGAGGTATGTTTCCTATCCATGGTACTATGGGTCGAGTTTTATTTGATACTGGGGCGACGCATTGTTTTATCGATACTCATTTTGCGAAGGCCTTAGGGCTATTAGTCACAGCAGAGAGCACTGTGACGTGTGTAGACTTACCACTGGGAAATGGTTCACTTATTTTTCTTTATATGTCGGGGTGTGGGAGTAGATATTGGTAACTTAGTATTATCAGCAGACATGTTAGTATTGGATATGCATGAGCACGACGTTATTATCAGTATGAATTGGCTCGCAGCTTATAGAGCCATGATAGATTGCTTTGGTGAGAGTAATGTATTTGTCATTCCGGGGCAAGAAATGTTTGAGTGGGGATACCTCGGCCAGAAGGGGGATCTTACACCTATTTGTATTATATAAAGGAGGATACCTCTAAGGAAATTGTAATTCTCCTGGATTCGATTCCAGTAGTTCGTGAGTTTTCGAATGTATTTCAAATGGTAAGTGGATTAAATATCGAAATATCTTGCTGAGAGTGACATCACACATGCTAAAATATTTTTCGAAGCAAGTATGGAGACAGAGTGTGGTGTCTAGTAAGGGACAACGATTATAGTAGTTTTGTTTTGGTTTGGGCAGGCATGTTACATCCGGAGTCAATTTGTACGGTCAAGACGATTGGCAAGGCAAAATTATAGGTTTTATCCTCAGAGGGTGAAGCATGTTTTTTGTGACACGAGCAAGTCATTGTATTATGTTCATTACTAAATTGGCATGTGAGGTGGGTTTAATGTGTATAACTACGAGCGGTATTATCATGTGAATATTTTTCCTAGTGTAGTGGGATTTTCCTTAGTGCTATCCACGGAGGATGAATTAGTATATTAATAGTGTTATATGCTTTATTGAGGTTACTCGTTTTAGTGATGTGATATACGAGTATAAGTATGGTATTGATTAAAACTTTATAGAAATGGTCAGTACAATAGTAGGTAGTTATTGCAAGGCTATTGGAGTGGTTGCTTTATTGCAACGTGTTCTGTTTTGGCGAGGCCTCACCTGCAAAAAGGTTGAATCCGCACTTATATATTATCTATCCTAGAGACTTCGGAGGGGATATTGAGTTTGAGATGTTCGATACTGGCGCGAGGGGACTTGGTTGTTATGATTCAGTATGTATCGGGTTTACGGTTGAGCGAAAAGTTTTAACTCAATATTATGGGTAGCGCTCAGGACTTGGTGATAGAAAGGGTACATTATTATATATATCCTTTAGATAGGAGGGCATTAAGAGTGATACCCCTATTATTAGGGGAAGGAGTTTCAAAATTTCCGATTGTATGTACTCAAGATTCATGGAACGCAATTTCCAACACCCAATTCTGAACGATAGTACAATTGGTGAGATGTTCTTTGTTAAGTGTAATTACGGGAGGAAATAACTTTCCTGTCAAAAGACGGAGTAAAGGGGTAAATGCTATGGACGGAGGACCTAACGGATCTCGATAACCGACAATACTAGGCAGTAGTGTATTGGGAGGGTTCCTTATTTGGATTTCGCTTTGCGAGACATCCCACGCATGAAACTTAGTGTAAGGTTGGAAATAGGGAGACGTTTGGTCACTATTCCATGAGTTCGGTACCCCAATCGAAAGGGAATCAAGTAATTATATCTTTAAGTGGGAAGTTAAATTTTGATTTAAAGCTAGTGGAGTCGGTTGTGTGGTAAGAAAGCATTGAAAGTTTTGCTTTGTCACCACTTGTTAATGGGGCGGAATGACAATAAGGAAGATTTAAAATTTTGATTTTTAGGGTGATTAAAGTATTGTAATCACGCTGCAAGCACCAGGGAAAATAAAGAATTTGTTTACTAGTATGGAGCGTATGTGATGCTTACGCTACTATGCACGGTTTATAGGGTGTGTAGACATCCTGGTTAACTGATGTTAAAACTCATCCGAGATGAAGGGGCGTGGCAATGGACGTGTGGAAAATGTGTTTGTGGGGCTAACAGAACGAAGTGGAAGTGATAGAGTGGATCAAACGTCACATGAGGGGCGATAATCCATACGCAAGTGTGCAATTAAAATAGCACAGCCTAATTTGATGGGAAGGCTGTGGGAAGCCATTTAAGAAAGGGTGTCCCTTGAATAGAGTAGAAATTTAATTATTATGAAGAACCCTCGGAGCAGAGTAGTTATTAGTCAAGTGTGAGAGAGAACTTGAGCATGCAAAGAGTGATGATGTTAGTATGGTGTAAAGGATTTAGAAGTGCACTTCGTGGAGTAAAAGAGCACGGGTCGGAACTTTCAGCATACACCAAGGAAGGAAAGGGAATGTTACGTGTCACATAATGTGAGACAATTCAAGGAAAGATCGATGTTTAGAGGGACGTAGTAAGTAGTCCCTACATGCACCGCCCATGGGTAGGGTTCAGTTGGAGGAGGAAAAGCGACCAGAGAATTTTGTGTTTATCGAAAATTCCTGACATGGGAAGATGTCGATAAAGTCGATAAAGTTCTTGGATGGGTTACCACCCTCAAAACAAGATCAAGGCAATGTTAACTAGTGCGCCCCAGACTTCCTTTGAAAGGAAGGATCGCGCCAGTGTATGGTCTGGCGCAGTATTAATTCCTGAATCGGGATGAGATTTGTGAATCCCACCTTTAATATGTGATTTCAGGAATCGGCGGAGATAAGGTTTCATTTCGAGAAGGATGTATCACCCCTAGCCAGGAAATAGGCACATGGTGATTAGAAATTAGTGGAACCACGTGAAGGAAATTTTGAAATCTTAGTACGGTGTTTTTAAGAGTGCTCTGAAAAGGCACTCGTACCTGTTAATCGCGTATGAGGTGCTTATTAAGGTTTTGGTATGGAAGAACCTCGAATATTCTCCTTTCGTATATTTAGAGGTGAGTGGATACTCAGAATTTTGGATCGATCGGGAATACTCCGATGACTATGGTGAAATTCCACGACTATTTTAGGCAAACAAGAGTGGTCCGAGGTTTGTATGGTTTTCTAAGGATGGGAGTTTTGTATATAGATAAATCCGAGTAGCTGCCATGTAATGAGGCACAACCTATGTGAATGTTGTCGGTTAGGAACACGATGTAAAGTGTCTCCAATAAGAATGTTAATCAAGCTTGCTGTGAGGCGGGGACTATAGTGACTAAGCGCCTTACTATGTAGATAGTCTGCGTACAAAGAGATATCCAGAATTGTTCTACCAGTTAGGCCTTATTTTTCGAATTTCAGGACGAAATTCTGTTATTAGGGGGGACGTATGTAATACCCCGTATTTTTATGCTTTCTTAATTTGGGGATTTATTAAATTTAATGTGAATTAATTATTTAATATAAATCTGGAAATTAATTATTTTATAATTATTAACGTGATGTGAGTTAGTAATTATGGGAAACTTGTTGAATATTACTAATGAGCAAAGTAATATATAATATTGGTTCTATTAAATGTCACGAGTGAATAGAATGACAATTTTGAAAATTTAAGTCGGGACGCGCCTGTGTCGCGTCGGGAATAAATGTTGATTAATAAAAGTGAAATATTTTTAAGTTATCCGTATGGTCATTTTGAGTGCCCCAACGTGTCCGGAAGGGTCGAGATAGTCAGAAAACTGTACTCGGGAGTTTAGTTTGGGTCTCGGAGCGTTTTTAGGCTTATTTAGCACCCCGGGAGGGCATTTTGGACATTTTGCATTTTTGGGTAATTAAACCCATGAAAATTATTAGGCTATATCAGCCATTTAGAATAGTCATTTAGGGTTATCAGACTCAAAACTTTAGAATGGCAATAGGAGAGGGAAGGAAAAAGCTTTCCAAGCAATCCAAGGCCAAAAATCCATCCGGTTGCACCGCCACCATCACCAACGCGTAGATCGCGCGACGAGGAACGCAACCACACCAAATTCGTCCAGAAATCATACTCTAAAATTCCAGGCAAGTGTTTATCTTTCTTATTTCGTTAATGCATCACTCATGTTAGTCTAGGGTAGATTAGGATGAGTTTCATGGAAGAAAACCCAAGTAGGAGATAGGAATTTACATGTAGTAATGACATAAATGGAAATCTGGAAATCCCCCTTCATATGTAGAGGTTGAACCACGGATTTATGATGTTTTAGAAGAAGAAATTCTGGAAAAAGATTGATCAGAACAAGGTTAAAGAAATTCTAGGGTTCTTGAGATTAATATGAGTTTTGGGCCTATTAATCTATGGTTATTGATGAAAAATTGCATACTTTACGTTGAAGATGTATAATGTGGGTTTATACTATTTGTAGTACAAATTTTAGGGAGTTTAGGTGTGAAAAATCTGGAATTGATTGAGGTTAGATTATAAAACCCGTAACTGTTAATCTGAAAAATTCGTATACCTGTTTGATCGATCGATCGAACCAGGGGTGTCGATCGATCGACACATCGATCGATCGAGCTCCTGCCATCGATCAATCAACCCCTTTTGGCAGACTCACACTTCCCCTTTGAAAATAGTTAAATTCAAATTTAATGAGTAGAGATATTTGGGCATCCTTATTGAAATAATTTGGAAGGTAAAGGAGACCAGTAGGACTTATTAATGATTAAGAGACCTTTAATGAAAGGCGAGATTTACATTTTTGGGGTGTTTATATATAAGGGACGATGGAATTTTGTATTAAAGGGAGAGATACATAAAATAGTTACGATGGAAAATAGATGAATACCTACTGAATTTTACACTTGGGAGGATAGAATCCATGAGTGTTACGTACTAAGTTGGAATAATACCTCAAATTAAAGTTCGAGACGAACCGTTATACGTGATAACTAATAATGGGAAAATAAGGATAAATGTCGTGATTATGGGTTATGGGATGAACCTAAATTGATATGATAAAAGTAGTATATTTATATGACTGTGTGTGTGCATATATTATATACATGTGAAAATCATGCCCGCACTACTTGCTATCCCTGAGGTTACCGCGCTGGGACAATCTTATCTCGATGGGACCTTTACGGGGGATATTGACTTGTACCCAAGAAGATAGGAATCCTAGGTACAGGCTATCGAATCGATAGTCACGGTCCTAAGAGACGCGAGGGTAAGTGCTGACCTCTTGGACTTGGAACCTATGCTTCGCCTCAATATTGTTTGTGTATGTATTAATACAGTTCGTGAGTGATTCCGAGCGTGTATTTCCCTTAGTATGAGTGATACGGGGATTGGATAGCAGAGTATGCCCGCACCATAATTTTTATGTGGGGTGCTGTTAGAATATATATATATATATATTATACGAGTATTTAATATATATATATATGAAATTCTGAAATTTGGAACTGCCTACTGTGTTATGGTAAGTAATAAATGAATAATGACTTCAAATTGGAAATACTTGTTTTGAAAAGTATAATATGACATTGGGAAACTTTATTAAGAAATAAAGTTAAAATGAGAGCTTTGTTACTGAATGAAATTTTCCTCTTAAACGATAATATTGTTCAGTTTTAAATATTACGAGTAACCTAAGATAAGTTAAACCATTGGGAAGATTAGTGCGATATAAGATAAGATAAACTGTTGGGAAGATTAGTATGATAGGCGTGCACATTAGAAGAGAGGTGAGAATTTCTCAAGAGAGTGCCGCACTAATATGTTGTTGCATTGGCCTGTAAACATTTTAAATACTTGCTAAACAAATTTTAAATCATTTACACTATCGGGCTCTGACCCGTTTCTATTTTCCTTTCTCTCTTGTATATATTATAGGTGCCCAGCCACAGGGGCTTCTTGCGTAGGATCCTTTGGAAGGAACGCGCTGCAGCTTAGGTGGGAGTTGCAGGCCTCTTGCTTAGACGACTTCATTTATTTGATTCCACTCCTAGCTTATTTATTCAGTATGGCATGTGTCGCTCGTTTCCATTATCCATTTGTTTTATTGGACATTGTGATTCATTTATTTCTAGTATTTCCACTTTGAGATTTATTACTGTCTGGATGTTTTACTTTAAATTTTAAATGTTGAGATTTAGTTGTTGAATGTTTAAATTATTTGGATTATATGTTCCAGGAATATTGTGGTGTATCAGATTGCTAACGAGATGTACATTGGTTTCCCAAACCATTATTATTTTCATTCATCACTATCTATTATTCATCCCATCAACAAATATATTCATAAATAGAAGATTTGAGAGAAATAATTTATCCATTGTAAAAAGAGGCATATACCAAATAGTCCCTTGGACTTCTTTTAATACATGTATAGTAAAAGCCTTTTTATTTTGCATCAAAAAGTTATTCACCATGCCAAAAATGCTTTACCATGCCGCTAATGCGGACCTTTAAAGATAAGAGAATACGAGACTTTTTGGTACAAAGTAAAATGCTTGGACTAAATGTGTATTAAAAAAAGTTTGATGGACTTTTTGGTATTTGATCCTTGTAAAAAAAGGTATAATAACTTTCCTCTTTTTGTTTTTCAGCGGTCGTAATCAAAAGGCAAAAAAATAAATATGAATGGTGGTTTTATTAGAGACAGTTAAAATATATGCAAAGGTTTAAGGGAAGTTCACGTAGCTGTATATTGTATGGTTAGTTTTCTCTTCACAAAAAAAATTGTAAGGATTCTCCTAGGAGAGTAAAAAACCCATTAATATTGGATGGACTTTTATTTCACTCACTTTCCGAATGGACCACATTCCCATGCCACTTAACCTCACACTAAATATAATAATATTATACTTTCTAGGATTGTTCCAAAGGAATCAGTATTTACACAACTTTACCACGTACCAAACGAGGCCCAAGTGATGAAAGAGAATATGTATCCTTAATTCTTTAATAGAGTTACTCTAACATTATTATTACTAATAATGTTAATAAAAGAGACCTAAAGGTGGTAATTCTATAAGACTATGATGGTGATCTAAAAAAAACATTGATTATCTTATGGATAAAAATATTAAATTCCAAGTCAACCTTCAACCCTAAATCCTAAACCCCAAAACCTACTCTCTAAATCCTAAAGCCCTCAACCAAAGACACTAAAACATAAACCCTAATACCTTATGTAAATATATAAATAAATAAATCACGCTTATCCTAATATTATCTTTCCCTAAAATCTAAAATCAAAACTCTTTACCATAAACCATAAAAAGAAAAACCTAAACCCTAAACCCTAAAAGAAAAACCTGAAACAAAAAAAAATGATTATATAAATATATAAAGAAATAAGTAACATCATTACCAGAATTACTTTTGTCGGAACGCACATAACTATGGAGTTTGCATGGGTTCTAAACCCTACAACTTAAAACCAAAGCCCTAAACCTAAAATCTAAACCATAATACTTAAAACCTAAAACATGGGCCCTAAATCTGAAACCTTAAATCATAAATCCCAATCCCTAGAATTAAAACCTAAAACTCAAACCATAAAACCTAAATTCTAAATCATAAACCCTAAAATAAAAAACATAAACCCCTGATCCTAAAATTGGAAACTAAAAACCAAAACCCTAAGACCTAAAAGAAATTTGTTTATTTAAAACACAACTTTAATGAGGGAGGGAAAAATCAATTTCCCCAAATTTATGGAAAAGAAATTAAGATTTTTCATTCCTTAACTAGAAAGTATTAGGCCGAGACAGGGTAATAAAAATGAAACAAAATTGGTTGGTAGTTAGAGTCCCAAAAAATACTTGTTTCTTTTATATTTCTATGTAGCTTCATATAAAAATATGCTATTTTTGAAACACGAAACTGAATTTTAAATCAAAACACTATTGCCCTATTTAATTGTGAAAAATGTGGTTGTTTTAGAAAATTGTTTTCAACTTTCCAAAAAATATGGAAAAACAATAAGAATAATTTTTTTATATATGTCTTTTAGAGTCTGTCAATCGTTGATTTCTTTTCCACGAAAAATAATTATATTAGATTTGTTTTTTACTTATGCGGTGTTTGATTCCAAATGCGCATTATATAAAATCAAAAGTTACATGATCAATTACACTTTAACCCCCCCTTATTTATATTTTACCACCTATACTTTTATCTTCTACACTAAACCCCTGAATTTATTAAAAATATTGGAGAATATTTTATTTCTGACAAAAGGGATCCCAAGAAAAAAAAATAGTAATTGTATGGATAAAAATATTGAATTCCAAATCAACCTTAAATCCTAAATTTATTCTCACAATATTATTCAATTACATTTCAATATATTAAAGAATGTTAGTTTCACTAAAATTAAATATTTTAAAATAATTAATTTCGAGCCCATTATTATAGGGACATATGGGCATGTTGATTATTCCACATTAATTGTATTTACCCGTTGATGAATCTTAATTACTATAAATTTTAATTTCTTTAATAGCTTAAATTCACGATATCCCATCTAAGTTATTTGATATAATAGATTAAAATAATACATTGTTCACATTTGATATCCTCAAACTCATGAGTTAATCAAAGGGGTTACAATCCAAAATAACTAAAGTATGGATTCCATTGAATTATAATGCCACATTATATTAATATTATTTTTACCCTTTTTATAGGGTTTATTGATACAAGAATGATACTCACCCGTCATCAAGTAAATATAGTACTAATAATCGACATGCGTGTAATCAATATTCTTTCGTATTAATGAATTTATGCACTCACTTATAATTATAAACTTATCAAGTGAATATAAGTACATTAGTTCCAACTTATTCACGTTTATTACACTCAAAGTAAACTATCTTGAATTTTTTAAAACATCGAACAATTCATCCTCAAAATATATTATTCTTAAAAGTCCTGCTACAACCATACTGATGGTTGTTAACTCCATCTCAAGTATGAACTCATTATGTTATATAGGGGACGTTAAAATTTGGTGTTCTTAAGCAAGTCAGACTTTGCCCACCAAAATAATTATAATACAGATTAACCAACACAACATGAAAAAACATAAAACCATTCTCAGGTAAAAGTCTCATGATGAAATGAATAACCATCTGCGATTTCTAAATAAGACTTAAATTCAATATATATTTTATAGTACAAATTACATAGATTTCAAAATAATCCATAAAAATAAACTTTTCTATGCCAATTAATTATGTATGCTCGATAATGTAAGCCATACTCAACATATGCATAGTCATATCATATGTATAATTCTGAAGGGATGCAAAAAAAACAAATTTAGTAAATTAATTCAATGTAAGAACATGTTTTACACTCCCTTTACGTTTTTCTTTTGTATTGGCTTTATTCTAGCATAACCCTTTGAGTGATTGTATCTTTGTATCAAGCCTTTTGAGTTGCAATGCTACATTACATGAAGATAGGGGATAAAAGAATCGTGACTAAGATTACCAAGTCGAATTAGACATCTACATTGCACAATGAAGATTTGGTAAACGTAATAGTTTTTCTACGTTTTATAAATTCTTGTAGTTTATTTTAATTACTTTGAAGTGACATGATAAGAATTCTATGAAAAAACCATTTTTGTAAAAGGTTTACACATTTTTATAAAATCTTATCAAGGGTTTTTATGGAGGAACCTCATTCGAACGATGTCTCTCAATTAAAAGTGTATCAATCTAAAGACGGTTCTTAGGCAGAAGGCCTCGATCGAAGTCAGCCTTTAAGCGAGGAACCCTCGATCAAAGACTATTTTGAACGAGGGCTCACTGGCCATAAAAAAAACTCGATCAAAGTTTTTATTTATCGAGAGTCCTTTAATCAAAATCTCACCTTTAAACAAGGTCTCACAGGTTTAAACGGGGCTATTTGTCTTGGAATACATGTTTAAATGGATCGCTTTCACTGCAAATCTATTTCAACACATTTACTCAAGTTTTTCAATTGACGAATATTAAAACGTTAATTTGATTTTACAAAGAGCCCTTCCATTTCAAAAAGGCAATCAAATTTGTGCAACTAAAGTAGACTCTAGCTTTATAAATCCATGGTGATTTTCCATATTCAATAAGGTTAGTGTGGTGACAATTATTATGCAACACAAATAGATAAGAGAAACACGATCGCCAAGTAAGGATAAGGAATGCAAAATGACAATCACACAACAAAGGATGTACGTGGTTCAACAAAGATGCCTACGTCCACGGTGGTGCAGTCAGTGTTATTTCTGTGTTCTTCAGAGAGTGATTACAGAGAATACAATGTGTCCTTTGCCCCGGACCTAGGGTTTGTTATATACATGTTCGTTCTAGTGAGTGGGGGTGTGGGACTCCTCCATGTTTCCCACCTCCTTTTAGAGTGCCCCTTAATGGGAACGTGGGAAGAGACTAAATCATAATCGGTTTAAGGTATAAGGGGCCTGGACTTTTGGGCCGCTACAATTAGGCCACTCGTCCAAGCCCATCATTCCAATTTCGGGTACCCACAATTACCCCTAAGTTTGTTGGGCCATGCTTTGGGCTCAATAAACTTAAATGATTTGTCATAATGGCTGAGTCATATATCGTGCAACTTTTCCCAAAATTTGAGGACTGATTCTGGCGGCATCTGCTTCGTGGTTTGTGCACTATGATTAGTAATACTTCAAGGTTTTATTCTGAGCAGCCACTTTTCGACCGTCGTTTCAACCTTCTCAGCATTCTTCCATTTCCTGTGAGCTCTAGTGATTCACACTCTCTTCGTCCAGTCTTCATTTTCATCGCTTTCGATCTTCTTCGTCGTTTGGGCTTGCCATTCTCCATTATTTAAGTCGAACTTTCATCTTGTAAGTCTCTTGTGCCCTCTCTTTGTATTTTTTCTTTTAATTTGTAGTTCCTTTAGGGGTTTTCGATGGCAAAGATTGGTAATAGGTCGATCTCTGAGTTTAGGAAGTTTTATAACATTCCTTAGTGGGTAGAGATTGAGTGTGCCTCTCCCCCTAGAAACGTTAGAGAGATAGAGGATGCCCATTGGATCCATGTCTTGCTGCTTTCCCAAGGGGGACTTACTTTTCCTCCCAACAATCTATTCTTGCATTTCTTTGGTTATTTCAACATTGTTCCCGCACAATGTTCACCCAATGTGTGGAAGATAATCAATGGTGTTCATAGAATAAACCAGTTATATGGTACCAAGTTAGGGCTCGCTGAGGTCTGTTTCTGCTATTCATTCTCTCGGACTAGTTCTGGTGTTATCTCAAAGCCAGGAGTCCTGATAGGGTATTGGTAGTAAACCTAGCTGATTCCCATAAGGACTATTGGCAACAGGGCTTCCTTGCTAAAAATTGGCAGTTTTCTCCTCAGTTTGAGGGGTCGAGGGCTGACAGGTTCTCTGTTCCCTTTTTTGGGGAAGAATACATAGGTAGATTTTGCTTTGTTCCTTCAATTTATTTTACTAATTTGTGATTTTTCTGACTTTTCTTATTTTTTCTTCAGCGAGGTCGAAGAACTTGGAACCTGCTCTCAACGAGGTTCATCTTTCTGAATTGGTCAAGGCCTGGAATATCAGGGAGCCTTTAACTGATGGCGAGCATCCCCGGTCTGCTATTTTCCTATTCGAATATAAGAACGTTGGTTCTAGTTTTATAGCGAGGCCGGTGGATAGTATCCCTGAGTTTGATACCTCTGAAGAGACTGCTGCTGATCCTATTCAGTTGGACGAGGAGGAGAGCAGTTTTGAGAGTGATATCGCTGGTGGTGCTGAAGTCAACTTTGGTGAAGGGAGATCCGGTGGTAGTAGCACTTTTGATTCGAAGGAAGTATCTGAAGCTCGAGAATCTTCGAGCGCATCTAGCAGTTCAAGCGAGGAGATGGTTCCTCCAAGGAAAAACCTAATCCGGGATGATGATGATGACGATCACGTGCTCCTCGCTCAGAGGTCAAAGAAGCAGAAGTCCAGTGCTAGGGTTGTTGCCACTGGCTCTCGATCTTCTGCTCAGGAGCAGGAGAGGAAGAGGAAAGAAGGAGAACAGTTGAAAGAGAGAGAGAGAGACAGAAGGAAGTGGGGAGGAAGAAGATGGAGGAGAAGAAAAGGATGGAGGAGAAAAGGAGGATCGAGAAGGAGAAAGAAGAGGACAGGAGAAAGGTGGAGTCGAGGACGAAGGCTGGGCAAGCCTTAGTCCCGGTGTCCACATTGTCCAAGGGGGCCTCAATTGCTGTTTCACCTCAGTTGGGCCCCGTGTAAGCTTGAGAGGGCAGTTCTTCCTGCTGACCGTCAAAAGGCGAGAGGGACTGACCAGTTAGCCCTGCAGGCGAGCCAGAGGCTAGCTTTGGTAAGTCCATTTCTTTTCTTCAATATCTCTTAATTCCTGTTTGTTTCCTCTTTCTAATATCTTCTTTATTTCTGTAGTTTGTGACTGACTTCGCCGTGCTCTATCGCTCTCGCGACGAGTTGGTGAAGAAAAGTGTCGGGATGGAGTAGCAGAATACTACCTTAAAGTTGAAGGGTACGGAGCTCGAGGCTGCTCTTAAGGTTACTGACATCGCTCGAGCTTCTTCTGACCTGGCTCTCGTTAATTCCAATCAGGAGGGAGATGAGGCGGTTAAAGAGTTGGTCGAGTTGAGGCAGGCCTATGATCTGGTCTGCTCGAGCAAGTTGGCCGTCATAGAGGAGAACAAGGTGATGGTCGAGCAGCTGAAGGAGAAAGAGTTCTAGGCATCCACCATCAAGGAGGATTCATATAACTCCGGGTGAGCTGCGATATATGATGACACCGAGGTTCAGATAGGCTACATCAGCCGCCTGAACTTCAAGAAGGGCTGGAACAAAGCCCTCTTAGCTGCTGGTGTTGATGCTGACTCTCCCCTGTTTGAGGAGCACGACCCGGGCCTGAAGCCAACTGTGGATAAAGAAGCCCCTGCCCCAGCCATCGAAGGAGTCGGTTCTGCTTCTCAGATAATTCCTGTCGATGTTCGCCCTGCCCAGGAGACTGAGGTTATTCCTGCTGAGAAGGGTGCTCCTGCTGATGCTGATAAAGGGAAGCAGCCATCGACTTCTGGGCAGCCTGAGGTTGCTAGTTAACTTTTGTTTTTAGGACTACCTTATATATTTTCTTCTTCCGTTTATAATTTTTTCTTTTTGCTGCTCGATGTACTTTGATCTTTATTAATGAAATGGAAAAGGTTTCTCGTTCACTTAGCGTGATGAATAAATCTGTCTTTCCTTGTTCTTTTATGTCTTGTAGTTGGTTGATGTAGAAGAGTATATTCCCGCCACATCTCAATTGGGCAGGACCCTGCCCTCAGTAGATAAGTAAAAGCGAGCAGCTTTGACTCTTATCTGGTGAGAAGTCTTCTTATTATCTGGAAGTGTGCCATCCTTCAAATAGTCCCTTAATGGGTCCATCCAGCTGGGTGCGAACTCAATTCGGAGCATCTGCTCCATGCTTGGTAGCTCGCTGTTATGGTTAATGCTCGGGTAAGAGAGGAAATCGATGGGGATTATCCTTTTTAAGTCGGAATCGATTGCTGAGCTTAGGGCTGCTAGGGCATCAGCATGGCTGTTCTGCCCTCTGGGAAACTGCTGGATATTGATCTCTTCGAAGCTCGTCGTTAGTCTTCTCACTAAAGCAAGGTACGCTGCCATTCTTTCATCTTTTGCACTGTAATCTTCACTTATCTGATTGGAGACTAATTGAGAATCGCCGAACACCTGTAAATGCTTTGCTCCCAAAGTGTGCGCCTTTTGGAGGTCGGTTATTAAGGCTTCGTATTCTGCTTCGTTAATGGAGGCTGCAAATCCAAGCCTAATTCCTTGTTCAAGGATTGTATCCTCTGGACTAATGAGGACAATGCCTATACCTTCCCCCTTGGAGTTAGAGGTTCCATCAACGAATAATTTCCAAGTTTCCTTCATTGCGTTGTTCCCCTTTTGTCTTGTTGGTGGAGGTTGGTTGGAAGATTGCTCACCTGTGAACTCGGCTATGAAATCAGCAATGATCTGCCCCTTGATTGCGTTCCTTGGTTGAAATTGGATGTCAAATCATCCGAGCTCGACTGACCATTTAGACAGTCTGCCCGATAAATCCGCCTTCCTCAGGATCGCTTTAAGGGGGTGTGATGTAAGGACGATTATAGTGTGAGCTTCGAAATAGTGCTTTAGCTTCCTCGAAGCCACCACTACTGCAAAGGCGAGCTTCTCCAGGGGTAGGTACCTCTGCTAGGAGTCTAGTATGTTCTTGCTCGCGTAATAAACGGGGTGCTGGATTCGTGCAACTTCGCACATTAATGCAGAACTGACAGTATAGTTGGAAACAAAGAGGTACAAGTACAAGGGATTTTCTTCCTGTGGTATGATGAGCAGTGGTGGGGAACTGAGGTAAGCCTTGAGCTCGTCCAGTGCCCACGAGAAATCCTGGTTCCATTCTACCGTTTTATCTCCCTTTAGAAGCTGGAAGAAAGGCTTGCACTTCTCGGAGGACTTTTAAATGAATCGGTTCAAAGCAGCGAGCATACCGGTAAGGTTTTGTACGTCCCGGATCGTACGAGGAGGTTGTACCCTGTTTATTGCATCGATATGGTCTGGGTTGGTCTCGATGCCTCTTTTATTGACCAAGTACCCAAGAAATTTTCCTGACTGGACACCGAAAGAACACTTGCTCGGGTTAAGTTTCATTCGGTATTTCCTGAGGATATCGAAGGTGCTTGATAGGTCTGAGAGGTGGTCTTCTTTCTTCTTGCATTTAGCGGGCATATCATCGATGTATACTTCCATGGTGTCTCCCATTTGACCCTTGAACATCTTGGTGACCAGCCGCTGGTAGGTTGCCCCTGCGTTTTTTAGCCCGAAGGGCATGACCTTGTAGCAGTATAGTCCAACTGAGGTGATGAATGCTGTTTTGTCCTGGTCCAAGGCATACAGCGGGATCTGATGATACCCGGAGTATGCGTCCAGAACACTCATTCTCTCGTGAGCTGCAGTAGCTTCTACCAGTTGATCAATTTTTGGGAGGGGAAAACTGTCCTTAGGGCATGCTTTATTAAGGTCGGTGAAGTCGATGCAAACTCTCTATTTCCCGTTGCTTTTTGGAACTACTACTGGGTTGGATAACCATTCGGGGAATTGTACTTCCCGTATAGATCCTGCTTCCAGCAGTTTTTCTACTTCTTTTTCTACGGCTTTTGTCTTCTCGGATGCAGTTTGCCGTGCTTTCTGCTTGATAGGTTTGAAAGTGGGATCGAGGTGCATCTGGTGATAAACCATACTAGGACCAATCCTAGGCAGCTCGTATGGTTCCCACGCGAAAACATCTACGTTGCGTCTCAGCAGAGTTGTTAGTTCCTTCTATTCCTGATCAGTGAGAGAGGTTCCAATCAAGAAAACTCTTTTACTGTCGCTATCCCTAGCTGTAACCTCTACCAGGTCTTCGACGACCCTTTCAGAGGGCAGGAGCCTAGTCTCCTCTACTCCAGGTCTTCCATACTTTAATTACTATTTATAAGGTGTCAGACCTTCTTGTTCTTCAACTTTCTCGCTGCCTGATTGGCCTTCTTCTCTGGTCTTGGTCGGATGGTTTCTATGAAGCACCTTCTCACCATTGCTTGGTCTTCGTGGATTTCCATTACTCCTCGCTCGGTTACATACTTGAGTTTCTGATGGTAGGTCGAGGAGACTACCTTCATCGCATGTAGCCATCCCCTACCGAGGATGGCTTGGTATGGCGAGTCGATGTCAACCACCAAAAACTCAATCATCTTAGAGATATTTCCCGCGCGCACTGGCAGTACGATCTTTCCCAGGGGCATAGTTATTTTTCCAGCGAATCCAACTAAAGGGACAGTAGCTTCCTTTAGGTCGGAGATGCTTAACTTAAATTTTCTGAATAGGTCGAGATACATTACTTCGGACGAGCTTCCTTGGTCGACGTCAAAGTTAGCTATCCTGAGGGTAATGATAAAATCATCCTGATGTGGGGTTCTCACTCCCACCAACTCTTCATCTGTGAAAATGATATGCTTATTATAGTTGACGTCATCTGCTCGTCAACGCTTTCCTGACTGTGACTTCGCTGGATCGATCTGAAAAGCTTGCATTACCACTGTAAGCTTCTTCATCTCCATTCGAGCTGAAATTCCTTGGATCTACTTGGCATCAGATGCCCCATGAATTACCGCAAATTCATTTTCAGCATCATCTTCGAGCACGTTGTCAGGTCTTGCCTCTCTATTGGTAACCGCTTTCTCTGTCTTCTTTTCCACAAACTCGTTCAAATGCCCAGATTGGGCTAGCTCCTCGAGGTGAGACTTAAGGGCCTTGCAATGCTCGGTCTTATGTCCACCCTCTTTATGAAAAGCACATCTCAGCGCGTTGTTTCTTTTGGAGGGATCACCCCCCATTTTTCTGGGCCACTTGACGAATGGTTCGTCTTTGATTTTTGCGAGAATTTTGTAAATTGGTTCTCGAAAGACGGTGTTGACCGCCTGAAATGCTCTTAACACATCGTTGTTACCTCCGTTCTTGGAGCCGTTTTTGCCCCCGTTCTTTCCTCCTTTCTTCTGGTTGTCGGTTTTGTCACTGCCCTTGGCAGCGAGCTTAGCTCGAACGTTTTCTCCTGTAGTGAGGCGGGTGACATCTTCCACCTTGGCGTACTTCTAGATGCGGGCCATGAGGTCATCGATGGTTATGGCTTCCTTCTTTGTCAAGGACCGGTACAGAAGGGAAGAGCTGGGTAGCCCAATTTTGAAGGAGGCCACTGCCACTTGCTCTGAACAGTCCTCGACCTCGTTGAATAATTCCCAGTACCTCTTTGCGCAGTCTTGGAGGGACTCTTTGGGCGTCTTTTTCATTGTCACCAGGGCATCCATCCTTTTGGGATGGGAGCTACTAGTAATGAATCGGGCCGTAAAGAGCTCGGCCATGGATTTGAAACTTTTGATGGACCGGTGGGGGAGCCTTTCGAACTATTTATGTGCTACGTCATGCAGGCTCGAGGGGGAAATTCGACACATTAGCGTGTCTCAGTGGTTCCATAGGGTCATGGCTTGTCGGTACTGCCTGACATGATTAATGGGATCAGTCTTACCGGCATAGAGAGTTCTCGGGTTGATCTGGTACCGTGATGGGCAAAATACTGGTCCATCTCCCTTCGGACCAGATTTCGTATGTTCTCGTTGCTGCGAGTAGGGCTCTGGTAACGGCGAGCTTTTCGCAGTTGCTTGCGTAGGTCGTCCTCTGACTCGTCTCCCTCAATCTTTTTGGATCCTCGCTTGGGGCTCCTTCCTCGGCTGCGAGACTTACTCGCCTGAGGGCTAGGAGTGTGGTACGGACGTCTCCTGGTATCATGATGGAGCTCTTTCTCCAGTCTCTCTAATCTTCTTTTCAGGCGAGCATTCTCAGTCCCGTGTCTGCGAGAAGACTCCCTCTGCTCGTGGAGCCTTGCCTCATATGCATCGATCAGTCTGGATATTTGCGTGGACCTTGCTGGTCCTTGGCTTTCTTCTGAGGCTGGCCTTTCTAAGCGAGCTCTCTGATCTGAACGTCGAATTTCAGATCTAATCATACGAGGAAGAGGTGGTTCTTGAATATCCCCTGCCTAGGGAGCATTGCTACTGTGACCGGACATTTTAAACTCCTTTTTTGGTGTGGGCTTTCTCAGGAAAGATAAACGTTCCCACAGAAGACGCCAATTGTGGTGACAATTATTATGCAACACAAATAGATAAGAGAAACGCGATCACCAAGTAAGGATAAGGAATGCAAAATGATGATCACACAACAAAGGATGTACGTGGTTCAACAAAGATGCCTACGTCCACGGTGGTGCAGTCAATGTTATTTATGTGTTCACCGGAGAGTGATTACAGAGAATACAATGTGTCCTTTGCCCCGGACCTAGGGTTTGTTATATACATGTTCGTTCTAGTGAGTGGGGTGTGGGACTCCTCCATATTTCCCACCTCCTCTTAGAGTGCCCCTTAATGAGAACGTGGGAAGAGACTAAATCATAATCGATTTACGGTATAAGGGGCCTGGACTTTTGGGCCGCTACAATTGGGCTACTCGTCCAGGCCCATCATTCCAATTTCGGGTACCCACAGTTAACATATAGGATTATGTGTGAGCATCAGTCACCAACTGAGATCTGTGGATACCAAGGCTTTCAAGGCTATACGGTGGTCTTCCCGAAATGGGGAGCCTATCACTAGTATGGTTGGAGGCAGAAGAGGATAAGACAAGGGAGCAGTATTGTAGTGGTCATTATTGTCTTATATGTAAGTCGGGTCCAATTCCTAAATAAGTCATGCTTTCAAAACATTCATTACTAATGGACTTTGTGTGGGTCGGGTGCGATAATAGTTTTTCTCGTGAGGTTTTTCACTTTAAATCCAAGTGTTCTTTGTATGATTGGTTGTTATATTTACTTCGTCTTATTAATCACCAACTATACGCAATTTGGACTAAAATTAATTTGTTTAATAAATTAAAATTTGGTTCGAATTAAAAAGGATTTTATTTGCTTTCATTACAACGAAACATAGCAATTGTAACGGTTTTCCCCATTGTAAAAATATTTGTAACGAATTTAATCCATTTGAAAATTGGCATTATTTATTTTTACTAATAGAATTTGTAACGGATAAGTTCCGTTACAAATTTCATATTTATAATGAACAAAAACCTTCATAATTTATTTTATAATGGATTTGGGATTGGTACACATCCCATATATTAGTAACAAATTTACTAAATTGTAATAGTTTTTATCCGTTACAAATTCTTTATATGTAACGGATAAAATCCATTACAAAATATATTGTAATGGATTGACAATGTCATATATTTGAAACAAATGTTTTTATTTGTAACGGTCAAAGTCTGTTAGTAATACTAGCATATTTTTTTAAAATATTAATTTCTTATCAAACAAATAGATATAAATACACTAGTAAAAATTGCTGCTAAAAATGGCAATGCACTACACTCGGCCAATGCCTACAAATTCAACTCAAAGTTATAAAACTACAAAGTTAAATAAACCCAAAATGTAATATTACGAAAAAAGAAACCCCAATACCTAATCGTGAAAATGAGGATTTCAATGATATTTGTGTTGTGAATGAATTATTTGTGAAGATGAAGCCAAACCAAACGAGAAATCACCTTTGTCCTGATCGAGAAGTTTTAACCAGTAAACAAAACCAAATGAAGGTTTTCTTTTAATAACTAATCAAAAAGTTTGTGTGTTGTGCGTGGAAGGTATAGAGACAAATATGAGAGTTGGAAGATATAGAGGAAGAGACGAGAGAGACTTGGAGAGTGGGGAAAAATTTCATCTCACTCTCCAACTTTTTTTTCTTTTAATAATTTTTGCATAGAATTCCAATATATTTTCAACATATTTTCCTATTTATAACGGATTTTGTCCATTACAAATGTGTAACAGACAAAATCCGTTACAAATGGGGAAAAATCCGTTACAATTTCCCTTTCTTGGTGTTATATTTAACTTATTAATTAATTAATTAAATTTGGACCCTTAAGGCACATACCCGGCAATTTCAAACTGGTATTAGAGCGGGTGTTAATCATTCATCTGGGGGGTATGTCTAACGAGGGTTAGTCGGTCACACAACTACTTGTGTTTGATAGTAGTAACTACACGTAATGGAAGCCATATATGGCATTTTTGCGAAGTCCCAAGATAAAAAGTTGTGGTTATCCGTAGTTGGAGATGTCCAAAAATATTTCTAGGAGAAATCGTTATCCTTAAACCTGAGGAAGCTTGGTCTAAGGATGAATATATGGTAGCTAACTACAACTCTAGGGAGCTAAATGCCATTTTTTGTGGACTAACCCAATAAGAGTTACTCCGAATCTCTATATGTACTACCTCCAAGGAGGCATTGGATATTGTCCAACGTACCCACGAGGAAACCAAGACCGTACAAGTCTTAGAGCTTCAATAACTCGCCATCAAATTTAAGTTTTTGAAGATACAAGAGAACAAGACATTCGGTGAGTTTTATACAAAATTCTTTGATGGTGCGAACTCCAATTTTTATCTAGGAGAGAAAATCCCAAATTTTAGGGTTGTTAGAAAAACCCTTAAGTCACTTCCACCTGGGTTAATTCCCCACATCTCAGTCTTAAATATTGTTGGAGGTATAGATAACATGAATTTAGAGGAAATCATAAGCTCGATCCAAACCTTTGAGTAAGAAAAATAAATTGAATCCCAAGGAAGAGAAGGGCATCGTGTTGAAGACGCATATCGATTTAGGTGATAATGAGATCGAGATTGCTTTATTGATGAAGAAATTCAAGAAATTTCTCAAATCGAATCCCTAAAAGTTTACATCTAATAAGAAAATAAGAGAGAACATTAAATCCAGCAAGGTAGAGAAGTCTTTTGGTATACAAGATCATAAGTCTCAAGAAAAAGAGGAATCGAATGGTTACTCTAGGAGCTGTATTCAGTACCAAAGTTTTGGACATTTTTGTAATAACTGAGATTTTCAAAACCGACCCTAATCACCTACAGTCACTGTTTCAACCCTTATAAGGTATTAAAATTCAAAAGTATTATAGAAGAATGAAACTATACTTGATGCCCTACAACTTTACTAAATTAACTTGACCCTCTGGAATTCTAATAATTACAAAATAGCCCCTGAAAACTTTAAGCTAACATAACTTGACTTATACTTAACCATATCAACCTTATATCAAATTAATCCTTTAGATTTCAACTAATATAAAATTATAATTTCAGCCCTTGAAACTTTCTAAAATTACAAAAGTACCCCTAAACTTTATCAAAAGTATACTTTCAAGGCTATAAGTGCATATATATAACCAACCAAGGACCAAACACCAAAATTTTGTTAATTTCATAAATCCCCCTATCCAAATAAGCTTACACATCAGAAAAAATAACCAAAAATCACATGTTTACACTATGCACGGATATGAGGAACAAAACCCAAGCCTGAAAATTTTACAATATCACTTCAAATCTACCTCTTTTTTCCACCAATGATCTCCCCTGCTCACATACTATATATACCCCATGAAAACCTCAGTTTAAACTCACTCAAATAGAAGTTTCAAAACTTAAAATTTCCACTCCAAATAAGCACTCTATGATTTTATGTACTATATTCAGTTCGTTTAGTTTCAACTATTTTTTGTGTTGTTATAATGCTAGAATAGCTCAAAACCGTACAAATTTTTTCTTAAAAAATAAACTCCACTTGAAAATTATAAAATTTCCACCATTAAAGCTTGATCTTCAATAGTAAACTTCCAAATATTGATCAAAACTCAGTTTTAAAGCTTTTAATGTCTTCATTAGAACCTCAGGAAATCGAGTGTAATGATTAAATGCCATGGATGTGCCTAATAAGCTCGAATCGATTGAAAGTGTATTTTGAAACAGAAAACTGAAAATCTTAAATTCTCTCCATCTCAACATTTGAAAACAAAACCAAATTACTCACACAAATAGAAGAAATTAAACTATGTTCATAAGAATCCCTGCTATATTTTTAAAATGCACGAATGTTAGTTCAAATTCTTGGCAAACCACACAATTATGGAACTTGAGATATACAACATCTTAATCCACAAAAGCTATATATCTGGATTTCTTGTGAAAAATTAGGTTGAGTTTGTTAATAAATCATCTCAAATGGTTTAGAAATGAAGGAGTTATTCAAGGTCAAAAATCAGAAACCCTAAAGTCAACTTTCGAGGGGAAGAAAATGAACTTTTTGACCAGAAACCTTGACCTAGCGTGCGAGCAATCAGAATTTTCTGAATTTTTTTTCAATATTTTTATTTTATTTTTCTGGTCAAAATGATGTGAGGTAAGGCCATGTTTAGATCAACTTAGCCTAAGTTAGGAAAAAATGAGGTTTAACTTAGGAATATTTTTCCTAAATTATAATTTGACCCCTCCTAACTTTTTCAACTAACAAATTTGAACCCCAAACTTTATCTATGAATACTTCAAAATATTTTAAGACAAAAAAGTCTCTTGCACCAAAGCTTAATTATGACGTAAGTCTAGCATTTTAAAGTCATAATTTATTTATAATTAAACCCCCATAACTTTAAAAGATACAATTTTTGTATAAACTGACTGACCTAATTCCATATACTCATATACCCAAACATTGTATACAAAGAATTAAGTACCAGCTCCTCCCAATATCCTCTTGTGATATATAAAGCCGTACAATATACCGAGCAATTAGGTTTTCCTACATTTTTAACAGTAAACTTAGCGTATTTAGCATACTGTTATTGATATCACTATGTAATAGTTCCTATTTACTCTTAGTATGTGCATGTTATAATATTGTCATACTACATATTTTATTGAATATCATTGATATTTGAATTTGAATGTGAATTAATTTAACCCTTCTCACCTAATAACTAATATCATGTTCCTTAATGTTTTAGTTCACCCCTGCACTTATGTGCAAATATTTATGTTATGAGCATCAGTATTCACTAGGAAGTAGACCGATGTGTTATCCCACATAACTTTCTACTTGGCCTAATGGTCTCAGATGATTGAGAGCCTGGATTTATTACTACATATGTATGAGTGCCACTTTAATTGTGTGCCTAACCCATGACTTTTTCCCAAAGCTTTGGGTTAAATATTATTATTTAGTTTTGCTGATGGCTTAATTATTCCCATACCCCTTAGTGAATTGGTAAGTATGGAATTATTAGTTCAAAGATCCTTGACTTTCTTTATATGACACTTATTGAACTCGTAAGTATGGGATTATTAGTTCAAAGAATCTTAATTTTCTTTATAAACTGATAAGAATAGGATTATCAGCTTTATTTATTTAGTGTTGCTAGACACTGATTTTATACACACTCCAACTCTCATCCATATGTATACTTGTTATAGAACCGGTAGAAACTGCTTAGCCTATTTGTGCTAATTCCTTTTTCCTCCAAATGAATCCGAAGAAAGAGGATAATATCTCTTCCCTTTTAGAGATAAATACCTGTCACCTATTTGCATGCGTGACTATATGGACAGAGAATAAGCCAGATGGGAGCAAGGAGTGGCGCTTTTCGATTTTCCACTTTATAGTATATACTAAAAAAAAATAACTCACCCTGGGGTAGTTCTACCCTATTTAACTACTTTAATAATGAATAAAGTTATGTTATTCTGCCTTAACTTTAATTCATTGCTTTATGTATACTTCTTGTTCATTCATACCAAAACGCAGGGTGCAATAATTTTGCACATGTGTGTCCTATTAGGCTGAAGATAGGAAGTAATAAAAGTAAATAGATGAAGTCCACTATCAATGATAATGACATCGACTCAAACAATTAGTCTCCCATTGAATGCAACTTCATCATGTCCACCTCCATTGAGGATACGGTAGGTCCTCAAAAATCGATTAGTAGAGATAAGGTTGAGAAATATGGTTTTCAGTCTGATACCAATGGAGATTAAGCGATTGTGGAAAGGAGTTTTATCGATGAGAATAAATAGCAACTTTAAGTGAAGTTTAATGAAATCCTTGAGTTGAGTCGAGGCACGAAGAAAGTGGATGACAGGATTATTGAGAAGATTGGTTTATATAAGAGTGAGCTAAGTGATTCGAATGAGGTTGAGGCACAAATATAAATTTTAATAAGATGTATCAAAGCCACAGTAGAGTGAGAGGAAAACATCTATAATAAAACACAAATCCTAACATACATGCCTAACATTAAATCTCAAATTATACATGCCAAGTCCCGCTATCCAATATACATGACAATTGAAAGTCTACGCAATATAACTCATTCAAGTGAAAAGTAAATGCCAGTCAATAAAAATAAAGACATACGCCAGCCTCTGTAGTCGGGAGCCTCGAGAGAGATAATGATGGAGGATACATGCCAGCTGGAGTAGAGGAGACTAAGCGGGATGATTAATTCTAGCAGCTTGAGACTCACCACAACAAATGGGTCAAAACCCTTGAAAATCTCTAAGCTATGCAACTTAAATCAGATATATGTACAAATGATACATTCAGAGTTTATTTATTCGATAACGATAACCCCACATAAATAAAAAAAAACTCACAATGCATTTAATTATCTCATTAGTTTCATCAATTAATCAACCTCTTAATTAATCACAATGTAACTAATATGTGCCCCTTTTCCCTGACCATGTCATGAACATGTTGTACACCCATACAAAACTATCACACAACCATAGTCATGTAATTCACAGTGCCGGAGACAAAGTAGCTACCATGTTATGCAGTGTCATATTTCCACCCCGCGTGTGACGCACTCAAAGCCCATATCAAACCGTACTCCTCATGTATAACAACACAAGAGTATTCCTTCTTGTCCCACCCCCAAAAATCCACGTTCATGAATTTATAATAATAACATTCCAAGTTCATAACTTATCACTCGTCTTTACATTTGTAATACTCACTTACCCCATATATCGGTTCATTTAATTAGATACACTCAATCAAATATTG
Organism: Sambucus nigra; assembly: GCA_949130495.1. Taxonomy (NCBI): domain Eukaryota; kingdom Viridiplantae; phylum Streptophyta; class Magnoliopsida; order Dipsacales; family Adoxaceae; genus Sambucus; species Sambucus nigra. The sequence continues at coordinate 363,088,679 of OX422213.1, read as the reverse complement.
TTCCATTACGCTAAGGATTTAAGGGATTAAAAGTCTAACATAGGACTACACATAAAACAAAACATTAAACTAAAAAGGTATGTTAATTAAGAGTTATAATGTCTTCACTACCCATCTCTAAACTCCATCTGAGGATATCTCATAAAAATGAAATCCAAAAAAGGACCCCCCCCTCCCCCGATATACTTCCATTTATATAGAGCAGTCGCTAAGATAATGAATTAGTTAAACATTTATTAATGAGTTAAATTAAGAGCATTGTAGAGTGGTACATGATCAACCCATAAGTTACTTGAGGGATGTGCGACTAACACTAGTAAATTTAAAGGATGGTGACATTTCACGAATATTTTATATTAGTCCATGTTATCCTTATGCATTTTAGCACTTTTATCTCCGTTATATCCTACTTTTATACTCATATATTGGTTAATCTCAATATATATATATATATATATATATATATATATATATATATATATATATATATATGTTGTGCTAGGTTTATCTGAGTTTTTCTAGGTACTATTCATTATCTTCCTCCATTTAATTCAAGCTTCCGTTGCTGCTTTCAAGCTTTGTTAATTAGTTTTCTTTCATAACTTATTGCTTTCCTACTTTCTTTATTTCAATACACGCTTTAATATGCTTTGTATCTAATTTAGTTTAGGTTGAGATTGATTGAAACCACCTTGGATTAATATGGTTGCTTTGCTTTGGTGATGGATTTGGCTAGTTTAAATGGGTTAGGTTGTTCTTAATTTTATGACTAGGGTATTTACCGATGTATATCAAGTACGCGTTATATTACGACATTATGTACGTAATTTCTAAGATATTTGTTTACATCAAAATCATAGTATGTTTTTGTGAGAATTTTGGGGGTGACAACATTGGATTTGATTAATTGATAAAATGAGATTTAATCTTGATAAACTTGTCTTTCCATGTAACCATTTATACTAATTAACTCGAGATGAGTGATATTATTGTCAATCTACAGTTTTTAATCATTTTGATTAATCCTAATTAAAATACATGCCTAGATTAATATTTTGTTAACCCTATAATCTTTTATACTTTTATTGGAGAAATAATAAATCAATTAAAGTCTAACACCCCTTCCCTATGGAATCGATACCCAGACAAACCCCAATACTCCCATAAGGAGTCCAGTCATATTTTAGATTTTTGCGTAGTTGTAGGAGCCCAAAGCAACGACAACGTATTTACACGACGCTCGATTTCTCCTGCTTATCAAATGGCACTATTACCGAGGAATTTTTTATTTTAGAATTTCATTGATTTAGTATTTCGTAATATTTCCTTTTTATTTGTATCTTTTATTAACTAGTTTTGTAGGAATTCTACATTTGAGCACCGTGAAATACTTGAATCTATCGAGAGCACATCACATCATGGAAATCTCCATCTTGAGATTTTGGGGGTACGCATGTCTTATTCTAATGTTTTTGCTAATTGTAATGATAATTCTTAAAATCCCCCCAAACCTATTACTTTTGGTAAATAATTTCAAAGTCAAAAGTTTGATACATCTAAAATGTGTTTGGGTGAGTATTACAAAAGTCAAGTAAAGGATTTTAAAAATTTTGAGAATGATATTTCCGATAAGGGGCCACAAAATCAATATAATAAGAATATTGAAACTAATTTCAATAGTTTTCAAATTCTTATAATAATGATTTTGATAGTAGTTCCGATGATAGTTTTCTCATTTCAAGAATCTGCACCTCCACTTATGACATTGCGGGAGGGCTTGCACATTTTTTAGAATGAAAGGAGTGAAAATTGATATCGGGAAGAACATAATTATTGGGAACAAGAGTTGGACGCATTATTCGAATCCAATGGTGATTTTTCTTTCGAGACTTTTGAAGTTGAGGAATGTATTGAAGCAAAAGAGAAATCGATGCCTACTTTGGAACAAACCATTCTTCTTTTTGCCCATGGAATAATAGATAATGGAAGTGAAGAAAAAATGGATGTAATATTTATTTGCAATGAAATGATTTATTCTTTAAAAAGTAAAGATGAGGTTGAGACTTATGTTTCACCTCAAACTATTTTGGAAGAACATTTCATTAAAATTGAATCCTTGTCCTTTGGAATTCAACCTTCAAGCGATAATGAGTCATCACTTAAATTTGAGTTTATTTTCTCCCGATATTTATTCTATATTATCAAACCGTTACAAGTATTCCATGAATCAGTTCAAAATTTTAAACGATCAACCCTTTCACTTATGAGGATTACTTGCTTGAGTCATTATTCATGAAGGCAATCTTGCTTCTATGTGCGCCACATCCCAATCCAATTGAAAAATATTTGGATTCCATGTGTATTCATCACCCACTCAATTCAAACCCCCCATTATCCGCCAAAATCTTTTTAATTGGTGATAGATCCTTTTCCCGCACAAACTATGTCATCATTTGTTTAAAAAAAATCATATTTTTTAAAAGGTATGCACTCAAATTGGGTACACTAATTATCCCTCAAAGTCATATTGTATTTTGAGTGGTCCCTAAATGTTTTTAACTTCTAGTGTATAGTTAGTTAGAATTTCAAATTGTTGGTTGTATACAGTAGTTATTTCATTTATCTTCCTTTTTACTTATCGTCTAGTGAAATTAGTTAAAATTTTGTTATTTTTTTTTTTTTAGTTATTATGCTTAGTGCTAACAAGTTTAGTAGAATCTTTTGAATTGTACTTTTTGGAGATTGATCCATTTTGGGTATTGTCATTATTTTCATCTCTTTAGCTTGATTCTAGATTCACATTGAGGACAATTTAGGTTGTAAGTTAAGGGGTGTGGGATATGCCCTCCATTGCTTTTTGAGTTTCATTGATTGATTATATGATTTTGTTAAAAAATTGAAAATTTTCAGAAATATTTTCCTTATTTTTCCCCCGTTGTTGGGCATTTTGCGTTTATGTTTGTTAATAAAATTCAAATAAATGGCCAATCCATTAGACAATTAAGTGATGTATGTTCTCGATTTCATAAGTTATTGGACCTTAGTCCCGGAATCATTGATACTATGAAAAACTTTATGAATTAAACTTTAAATCCATGAGCACATGCACTTTTCTTATTTAAATGCTTTGCTTTAAAGCCTTTATAACTCGAAAATATTTGTTTGCATTGTATATATTTACATCAAGTGAGCGTTATGCTTTTTTTTTCATTTACGAGTGTTTGCACATTACTTTTTCTTTCTTGAAAATGTTGAATTAGTTAGTAATCACACTATTCATTCATTGATCGCTCATTAATGGAGTTCATTTTGAAATGTGTTACTTGAGCATGATTTTTAAAGTTAGTTTGACTCGAGAATTATTCAAACCGTAGGAAATGTTCGTAGGCCCTCTTTGTTATTTTAGCAATAGTAATATCAACCTCACCTTATATATGTTGCCTCGTTAACCCCGTTGATCTTAAATATAGCGTTTCGTTATAAAACCCAATATCCCTTAACCAACTCCACATTGGATGTTTTAAACCATATATACACCTTCCATGCTTTTGTTTAGAATGATACTTGAGATTGGATGATGTTTTTGTTAGGTGGTCGCAATTGAGCACGTGAGAGTGAAAAGAAAAAAAGCTGAGAAGAAAAAAAAGGTGAGAAAGAAAAGAAAAGAAAAGGTGAAGAAAAACAAAACAAAAGAAAAAATAAGAAAACAAAAGAAAAATATGAGAAAAAGAAGAAAAAAGAAAGAAAAAGTATTTTCTTAATGTAAATAGTGCTCATTAATATTTGTCACTCTCTTTAGTTATATCCGTTGTTTTTTATGGAATTACATTTCAATTTTGAAATTACCCACAATTTGTTATTATCTCAAGCATTTCATTCGCAAACACCTTTGAATTTGTATATATCCCATTCCTTTCATAAACCTTACCAAACCTATATTATAATTCATACAAGTCCTATGTGATGAATTTGATTCAAAAGTCATAATAATAGTGATAATATGTAAAATTTCATTTCACCTCATTTGATGAACGATATCCTTTCATTGAGATTACATATTTTTCTTTTTATATATAACGTTCTTCTTAATGACATGTGCATGAACTAGTTTCCATTTACAATTACTCTTTATACCTGCATGTCGTGTGTGTGTTACACCCCATTTTCGAATGCTTTCATTTACTGAGTCTAAACACCGGAGATGATTGAATATCATACATGCTTTAATTATTATTATTCAATTTATGAAAGTTTTGCCAAATCAAATTGTTTTCATGTGGTCACTCTTCCTCCCACTTTTTTAGGTTTTAATTGTAATGAATCTATTTTTATTTTAATTATTATGAAATTTTGGGTGATTTCAATCACTATGTTAATAACTTGTTAAAATCTTTTTCGTTATTATTGAGAACGTCTTGGATTGTTAATTGGACATACTTTTATAGGAAACTTTATGTTTGCGGGTTTCATCCCTGAAAATCCTCACGAGACAACACTCGTCCACTAAGGTAACCTAGGGGTTTAACGACTTGTTGCACATACTAAATGCAATCGTTCGTCCATGAAAGTTACATTTCTTTCTTTTATGCTTATATACGTTTCGTTATCTCCCTCAGTTGGACTCGTTTTGTTTTGTTTCATCACTAGGGACTAGCAATGTCTAAGTTATGGGGTGTTATACATCATGAATATTGTATATTAGCGACCATTATCCTAATGCATTCTAGAACTTGTCTCCATTATATCCTAATTTTATGCTCATATATTAGTTAACCTTGATATTCAATATATATATGCTTTGCAAGGTTTATCTAAGTTATTGTAGGTATTGGAACATTAAATAAAACATTTGGTTGCATTTCAGTAAAGTTTTGTTGCAAGATGCAAATTCAAGGGCGTGCTTAAAATTTTATACTTCTTAATCGGGGCATCAAAACTTGATAGGAGCATCGTTCATCGATTCATCATCATGTGGCCACAAATGATGCGTCATTTCGAGTTCGGGTGATCATGTTAGATCCATTTTCGTAAACACAACATGTTTCCCTTTTTGAAGAATAATTTGCCCAAGAAAACCAAGCACTGATCAAACGGTCCCTCTCCTTCGGTCGATCGGTCAACAGGTTTTGTCTATGAAGGAAGGTAGTGGGCATTATTCAAGACCACTCACCCAACGGTCAAAGGACCGCGATCGACCGGTCATAGCAAATATTTTGCATTTTTGCCTTTTGTTTTGTTTTTCGTTTTCTTTTAATCCAACTTACTATATATATGTAAGTTAGATTTTTGGAAAGATAGCTTTTATTGTAGGTTTTAGGTGGGGTTTGGTTAGTGATCTCTTCCTTTTCTCCCTCTTTAGGTTTCCATCCATTTGTGTTGTAAGTATTATTCATTATCTTCCTCTATATAATTGAAGCTTCCATTTTTTATTTCAAGATTTATTAATTAGTTGTCTTTCATAACTTATTTATTTCCTAATTTCTAGCTTTCAATACATGCTTTACTATACTTTGTAACTAATATAATTTGGGTTGAGATTTATTGACCTCACCTCACATTAATTTGCTTGTTTTGATTTGGTGATGGATTAGGTCGGTTTAAATGGGTTGGGTTGTTCCTGATTTTATGTTAGGTAGATTTAACGGTGTATATCATGTATGCGCCATGCATAATTTTTGGGATATCTATTGTTGCAAAAATCACATTTTGCTTTTATGAGAATTTAGAGAGTGACTACTCTAGAGTTTATCAATTGATGAAATGAGATTTAATCTTAATAAACTTGTCTTCCCTTGTAACCATCTATAGTAATTAACCCGAGGTGAGAGATATTATTCTCAATCTATAGTTTTTACTCATTTTGATTAATCTAGCTTAAATACATGCCTAGATTAATCTTTGGTTAACCATATCATCTTTTACACTTTTATTTGAAAAATAATAATTCAATTAAAGTCTAACACTCATTCCTCGTGGATTCGATACTCGAACTATCCGTTATATTCCCATAAAGAGTGTAGTCATAGTTTAGGTTTTTGCATAATCGTGGGAGCCGATGTGATACCTCATGACTATTGTATATTAGCACCCATTATCCTTATGCATTCTAGCACTTCTGACTCCGTTATATCTTAATTTTATGCTCATAAATAGGTCAATCTAGATATTCAAAATATATATCCTCTGCAACGTTTATTTGAGTTTTTTTAGGTATTGGAACGTTAATCGTTGCATTTGGTTGTATTTTGGGAAAGTTTCATCATAAGGTTCGACTTCAAAGGCATGTTCGTAATTTCGGACCTCTTGGTCCGGACATCATGAGAGCATAGTTCGTCAGGTTATTTCGCATGGCCATAAACAACACGCCATTTCGAGTCCAGCTGATAAAGTAAGAGCCATTTCAGTAAACACAACATTTCTCCCATTTGAAGAATAATTTGACACATCACCTATCAACTTGTCCCTCTCCACCGGTCGATCAGTCAATCAGGTTCTGCCTATGAAGGACGGTAGTGGGTATTATTAAGGACCATCAATCGATCGGTCAAAGACCACGGTCGACCGATCATAGCAGATATTTTGCATTTTTTACCTTTGTTTTCTTTTCCCTTTTCTTTCAATCTAACTTACTAAGTATTTTTAAGTTGGATTTTTGAAGAGATATCTTTTGTTTTAGGTTTTACTTAGGGTTTGGCTTGGGAGTTCTTCCATTTCTCCTTCTTTGGGTTTCTATCCATTTGCGTTGTAAGTACTATTCATTATCTTCCTCCATTTAATTCAAGCTTCCATTCTTATTTTCAAGCTTTATTAATTAGTTATCTTTCATAATTTCATGCTTTCATACTTTTTTTTCTTTTAATAGATTTCTTAAATACATGCTTTAATATGCTTTGTAGCTAATTTAGTTTAGGTTGATATTAATTGAACTTATCTTGTATTATTTTGGTTGCTTTGCTTTGGTGATGGATTAGGCTAGTTTAAATGTGTTAGGTTGTTCTTGATTTTATACCTAGGAGATTTAACAGTGTATATCACGTATGCGTTGTATTTACGACCTTACGTGCATAATTTTTGGATATTTGTTAATGCCAAAATCATAGGAGGCTTTAAGAGAATTTAGAGGGTGTAAACTATAGATTTGATTAATTGATGAAATGAGATTTAATCTTGATAAACTTTTTTTCCCATATAACCATTTATAGGGATATTATTCTCATTCTATAGTTTTTACTCGTTTTGATTAATCCTAGTTTAAATACATGCCAAGATTAATCTTTTGTTAACCCTATCGTATTTTACACTTTTTATTTGAGAAATAATAAATCAATTAAAGTCTACCACTCATTTCCTGTGGATTCGATACCCGCACTAGCCGATATACTCCCATAAAGTGTGCAGTCATAGTTTAAGTTTTTGAATAGTCGCGGGAGCCGATGTGATACGTCATGAATATTGTATATTAGATCTCATTATCCTTATGTATTCTAGAACTTTTGTCTCTGTTATATCCTACTTTTATGCTCATTTATTCTTTAACCTATACATATATATATATATATATATATATATATATATATATATATATATATATATATATATATATATATATATATATATATATATATATATATATATATATATTGTGCAAGGTTAATCTGAGTTTTTATAGGTATTGGAACATTAAACTGAACATTTGGTTGCATTTTAGGAAAGTTCTGTCGCAAGATGCAACTTTCATGGCATGCTCCTAGTTTCAGACTTCGTGGTCTAGATAGCAAAACTCTATGGGAGTATAGTTCATCTAGTTAGCTTCGTGTGGACACAAACGACACGTCGTTCCGAGTTAGTATGGTCAAGTTTGAGTCATTTGCGTAAACACAACATTTCTCCCATTTGAAGAATAATTTCCCCCCCAAAACAGAACATTGATCGATCAGTCCCTCTCTACTGATTGATCGGTCAATCAGGTCTTGCCTACAAAGGAAGGCAGTATGCATTATTCAGGACCATCGATCGACTGTTCAAAGGGCCGAGGTCTAGTGACCATATAAGGTATTTGGCATTTTTGCCTTTTGTTTTCTTTTCAAATGTGATCCGAGGGGTATTTTGGTTATATCCTCTTTTATTTTTTGCTACATATATTAGTTAATCATAGTTTCTTCTTATGTTGCATTTTATTTTATTTCATTTCATATTGTATTGGTCTATTTAGATGAAGGGCTTTAGGTGAACACTTGAGTATTAGGCTTATTGTATAGATGGACATAAGTCCCACGTTGGTTTGTTACTCCTTTAGAGCTCACCTCCCTATCCTATAAATAGACCACTCCTCGTTCTCATTTAGGGACTTGAACTTTGGAGAAAAAAACTTAGTTATATTTCTTTATTTAAATTGGTGTGGTGTCTTTAGAGTTGCCATTAGACATGTGGTTACGTCAATTGGTATCAGAGTGAGGTGTCGCTCCCCCATTTGTGTGTGAGGTGTCACCATATTTTTTTCATTTAAATAGTTTTTCACATTTTAATGGCTCTCAAAAAGGCAACACTTGATGAAAGATTTATCCAAATGCAAGAACAAATGGCCTCCCTCATGGGGCAACACATGGCCACCCTCACCCAACACATGTCATCTATTTTTCAAAACCCTAACCCTTCCCCCATACCCCAACACCCCCAAGACCCATCTCCATCTTCTCCCTACACAAACCCTAACCCTAACTCCACCACTCACTGCACCACCACCCTAACTACCCACCCACCCATTAATATTTCACCACAAACCTTACACCACCCTCCTGCCACCAACAACCCCCTGCCCCCTCCTGCTGCTGTCACTTTTTCGATCTTCGAAATTTTTTCAAACTCCTCCAAATTCTCACAAACTTATCCCAAGCCCTCTTCTCATCCCGATCTACAAATTCCCTAAAAAATCCCACCCCAAAATACCCCTAAAACAGCCTCTACCGCCCATTTTTCCCTCGGCTCTGGCGAATTTGGCACTCTTCCCCCACCCCCTTTCGGTGTCCGATCGGATCCATATTTCCCACCCCAGGCAACCCACCCCCGCTACTTTCATCCCATTTGGCCAACTCCGATCACCGGACCGACGAAACTCTAGCCAACCAGGGTGGAGCAGCCCCCAAGATCCCTATCCCTTCTTTTTTCACCTTTTTAACCCAAACAACTCCTGAATAATCCCACCCACTAAATTCTAGGGTTATTCCCCACCCACTTACCACCACTCTCTCACCCAACCCTCCCTCCTCCCTCCCCCACCCATTTCTCACCCATCACAATTTCAGTTCCCCTGCCTACTTTATTCTTCCGAACACCCGGTCACTCATCCACTCCCCTCCATATATTACCCTCACCCCTCTGCCTCCCATACATGACCCCTAAACACAACCTCCAACCCATTTTAACCCCACCCCACCCCTATCCCTACGACCCCTATGCCTATCCCTCACCCCATACACCCAACTAGTGGTCCTTTCATGTTCCCTATCCATCTACCACCCTCCATCCCACACCTGCTTCATCATCCACCCTTCTCCCACCTTTGTTCTCCCATATTACACCTCCACACTCACCCTACACCACCCCACCCCTTCCATCTCACATCGACGCGAGTGACGTGTCTAGTTCTTTTTCCTCCACCCCATACGACTCCCACCCCCATATTCGTGATTGGATTCCACCCCCAACTTTCCTCCTCCACCACCGGATATTATTTCCCCACCCCGACCCCTCTAGATTCCCGTCGATGCTTTTATTTCCATGAGTACTCGGTGCTTGTCCCCATTTTGCTGATGACCATCCTCTCCCCCCCCCCCCCCCCCCCCCCCCGCGGTGATTCCCCCACCTCCAATTGCAGATCCACCTCAGCCTCCCCCACCTCATGCTCAAGCCCGAGATCTTTCACCTCATATCACAAGGCAGGTTCCGTTTATTGGTTTTGAGTATCTTCTCACAAGTGATGAGGATGTGATTCCTGCCCCACCAGGGGGTAACCCGTTGGCTTTATCTCTTCAGCTCCTCTCTAGGAGTTTACATGGGTACATTCGGGTCGATGTACCCATGTTTGATGACCGATAATATCTGGATGCAGTTGATCAGCTTACCTTGTTGGATCTCGTGTTTAACTATACACACGTGACGGGATGCATGTATGTTCTATTAGCCGCGATGAAGTTTCAGGGGTATGCCGTTGTTTGGTGGCATGATCTAAAGCAGAGATGGGTGGTTGATGGACTCCCGCCTACTCAAACTTAGGACGAGTTGAAGGCTTTATTGCTTGTCGCCTTTCTTCCGACTACATATGAGCCGGACCTCTTCGCTAGAGTTTGGACTTTGCACGAGGAGATAACGATAGTTGATTATACGGAGCGCTTTCAGTTACTATGTAGTTGGGCCCGACTTGACGAGTCCGAGGAGCAGTGGATCAACCGCTACATCACCGGCCTCCTGTCCTACATATAAAGAGACTCGGCCTTGTGTGACATACCCACCTTTGTTAATGCGATGGAGTATGCCACTAAAGCTCGAGACACATCCTCTAGCAGCCGCAGCTCGTGCTTCCTCCCGGAACCCATCTCCTCCACTGTCCACTGTCCTTGCTCCTCTATTAGATCCCTCTTCCGCTCCCACCCTTTCTTTCGCTGCCGCACCACCTTCAAACCCCGCTCCAACCTTCAAGTGCTACAACTGTGGTGTTGTTGGTCATTGAGCTTTTGCTTGTCCTACTCCACGTCGCAGTGCCCTGATGACGATGACTTATGTGCACGATTACCTGTCGGACAATTATGTTGACCCCGAACATGCATTGATCACTATCTTGACCAGTAACAAGGAGGGCATCACCCTTTGAGTTCGAGGACGAACTCTTTTCTAAGAAGGGGAGAGTGATGTGATCAGAAGGGTATTTTGGTCATATCCTCTTTTATTTTTGGCTACATATGTTAGTTAATCATAGTTTCTTCTTATGTTACATTTTATTTTATTTCATTTCATATTGTATTAGTCTATTTGGATGATGGGCTTTAGGTGAACACTTGAGTATTAGACTTATTGTATAGATGGGCATAAGTCTCACATTGGTTAGTTACTCCTTTAGTGCTCACTTCCCTATCCTATAAGTAGACCACTCCCCTTCCTCATTTGGGGACTTGAACTTTGGAGTAAAAGTTTAGTTATATTTATATCTCTAAATTAGTGTGGTGCCTTTAGAGTTGCCATTAGACGTGTGGTTACATCATTTTCCCTTTTTTTTAAATTCAACTCATTATATATTTGTGAGTTGAATTTTTGGAGAGAGATCTTTCATTTTGGGTTTTATTTTGGGTTTGGTTTGTGAGGTTTTTCTTTTTCTTTCTCTTTAGGTTTCTATCCATTTGTGTTGTTGGTACTATTCATTATCTTCCTCCGTTTTATTCAAGCTTCCATTGTTGTTTTCATGGGTTGTTAATTAGTTATCTTTTATAATTTCTTTCTTTCCTACTTTCTTGCTTTCAATACATGCTTTAATATGATTTGTACCTAATGTAGTTTAGGAACCCAGGGGGTGTGGTAGAGCGGAAGGGGCTCTTCCTCCCTTAACTAAGTGTCGGGGGTTCAATCCCCGCCTTGGGCATGGAGCAACCTTAAATCCCTGGGCCAGCTGTCCCACCCATCGAGGTGCCTACAAATCAGCAAAGAGATTAGTCACTAAGTCGTTAGTGGATACCCTCGTTTACCAAAAAAAAAGCTAATGTAGTTTACGTTAAGATTGATCGAACTCACCTTGGGTTAATTTGGTTACTTTTCTTTGGTGATGGATTAGGCTGGTTTAAATGGGTTAGGTTGTTCTTAATTTTATGCCTAGGAGATTTAGCGGTGTACATCAAATATGCGATGTATTCACGACTTTGCATGTGTGAGTTTTCGGATATTTGTTGATGCCAAAATCATAGTAGGATTTTACGAGAATTTAGGGGGTGACAACTCTAGATTTGATTAATTGATAAAATGAGATTTAAGCTTAATAAACTTGTCTTCCCATGTAACCATTTGTAGTAATTAATCAAAGATGCGGAATATTATTGTCAATCTATAGTTTTTACTCATTTTGATTAACCCTGGTTTAAATAAATCCCTACATTAATCTTTTGTTTACCATATCATCTTTTACACTTTTATTTGAGATATAATAAATCAATTAAAGTCAAGCACTCATTCCCCATGAATTTGATACCCGCACTATCCGTTATACTCCCATAAAGAGTATAGTCATAGTTTAGATTTTTGCATTATCGTGTGAACCAATGTGATACATCACGAATATTATATATTAATGCACGTTATCCTTATGCATTCTAGCACTTTTGCCTCTGTTGTATCTTACTTTTATGCTCATATATTGATTAACCTTGATATCCCATATATATATATATATATATATATATATATGTGGGTGTGTGTGTGTGTGTGTCTGTGTGTGTGTGTGTGTGTGTGTGTGTGTGTGTGTGTGTTGTACGAGGTTTATCTGAGTTTTGTAGGTATTGGAAGGTTAAACGGAGCAATTGGTTGCATTTTGAAAAAGTTTTATCACAAGATGCAACTTTAAGGGCACGCTCATAATTTCAGACTTCTTGGTCCGGATAACAAAGTTATATGGAGTGTAGTTCATCGAGTTAGCTCTGTGTGACCGTAAACGGCGTGTCGTTTTGAGTCCGAAAGATAAAGTTAGAGCCCTTACCGTAAACAAAAAATTCCTCCGCTTTGATGAAGAATTTGGCGTGGAAAACGGAGTATTAGTCGATTGGTCAATCAGGTTTTGCCTACGACAGAAGGCAGTGTGCATTATTTAGGACTAGTGATTGACCGTTTAAAGGACTGTATTCGACTGATCATAGCATATATTTTGCATTTTAGACGTTTGTTTTCTTTTCCCTTTTTTAATTCAACTAATTATATATTTGTAAGTTGGAATTTTTGAGATATATATTTCATTTTAGGTTTAAGCTTGGGGTTTTCTTTGTGAGCTCTTCCTTTCTCCCTTTTTGATTTTCCATCCATTTGGCTGTAGGTACTATTCATTGTCTTCCTCCATTTAATTCAAGCATCTATTGTTATTTTCGAGCTTTGTTAATTAGTTATTTTTTATAATTTCTTGCTTTCCCACTTTCGTACTTTCAATGCATTCCCTAAATGCATGCTTCAATAGTCTTCGTTGCTAATTTAGCTTAGGTTTTAAATTAATTGAACTCACCTTGGATTAATTTGGTTGCTTTGCTTTGGTGAGGAATTATGCTAGTTTAAATGGGTAAGGTTGTTCTTGATTTTATGCCTAGGAGATTTAGCGATGTTTATCATGTATGCAACGTATTTACGACCTTATATGTGTAATTTTCAGTATATTTGTTGACGTCAAAATCATAGTAGGCTTTTATGAAAATTCAGGGGGTGAGAAATCTAGATTTGATTATTTGATGAAATGAGATTTGATCATAATAAACTTGTCTTACCATGTAATCATTTATATTAATTAACTCAAAGTGAGGGATATAATTCCCAATCTCTAGCTTTTACTCGTTTTAATTCATCCTAATTTAAATACATGCCTAAATAAATTTTTCGTTAACCCAGTCATCTTTTACACTTTTATTTAAGGAATAATAAATTAATTAAAGTCTAGCTCTCATTCCCTGTAGATTCGATACTAGGACTAGACGTTAAACTCCCGTAAAGAGTGTAGTTATAGTTTAGGTTTTTCAATAGCTATAGGGGCCGAAAACAACAACAACATATTTACACGACCCTCGATTTTCCCAGCTTATCAGATGGCACGAGCGATCCCTCATTAACACGTTAATTATTGTGGAGGGGTATACGAATAACCCCTTAAGCACTTTAAAGGTAAACACTTACACCCTTATTGGTACAGAAAATGGGTGCGCGAGCAAACCAGCAATAGACATAGAGGGACGAATGAGTAACCCCTCCTTAGCATGTTAATTATCTTTATCTTTGACAGGTTAACTTAGCAAGAGGCCTTCGTCGAGCAACCAGGTTGTGTTGGGACATTTTGAGAGTTTTGGTTTGGAGGCTGAGAGGTAGGAATTTTTTAGTAAGCAAAGGCTTAACCCCTTCAATAATTTGAGAAGGAGATAATAGTAGTGCGTGAGACTTAATGGGTCGCTCTCATAGACACACACATCATTAAGTCATTCACACAAGAAAGCGAGTAAGCACATAAGTCACACCCTGAACCCAAATCCATCCTAATTATTTATTTTACAATAATTTAACCATAATATCCAAACAAATGAGATATAATGCATTTCATAATTATCATGTACAATGTACACAATGAACCTAAACACGTTTTCTATAGCATGACATAATTAACATTAGAGTCATAATTAAGCGAACTTACAATACTATGATTAACTAGTACCATCATCAAATTAAAACACTCTAACTCAATGTATACAATGTATGAGTGTATTAAAATCATAAGTGTGACACTAAAAAAAATACATATCTAAACTCTCACTCTTTTTAATGGTGCAGCTCTCAAATCACTGATTATATGGTGTCCTAGTTGGCAGTATATAACCCATTTTTTTTAAATATAAATAATAAGTTATAAAGCTTAGTGAGGTACTCCTTCCCTGTAATGAAATAACAGTTCTATATCAAATATTTGAATATAAAGTCCAAACAATCCTACTCGTTATGGCACTAACAAACTCTGGAACAAAAGTTCCACAAATCCTTGGATCTTTGTCCAATTCCAATCCTAGATCATAAGACCAAACCAATCCTGGATATTTGAATATCCAAACAAATCTTGAATACCGATGTACTCAAACCAATCCTCTCTTAGATCTATATTCATATCCATCATATCATTTACATATCTGTATATATAAAACAATCATAACTACACTCACCTTGGCAACTTAACGCACTTTTCCTTTGCCTTTGTTCGACGTTTATTCAACCGGTTCCTCTTCTCTTCCTATCATTCTTATAATGTTAGTATTATCATAAGAACTTTAATAATCCAAAGAATAACTTAAATGTAACCCAATTCATAAGCATCATATCATCCCATTCAAATCATTCATCATAAATGAGATTCTATCTAAATTCAAGTTAAGATATTAACATATTTAAATCATAGTATAAATTATAATCAACCATTTCATATCAATCATGTAAACTACTAACCCATATTTAATCAATGTACACTTAGCATACTCATCCTCATTTTATGCCTATAATTACTAAATTTATTTTTAATATTCCAAACATACTTTAATTTCTTCATGGTAATTCAATCCTTATCATATTAGGTTTCCAATACAAATGATGATGCATTATTTCAAGTTTCCTAGATTAAGATATGCTCATTTCTTTATAACATAGTAAACCTACCATATAAGCTCCTCATGTATGCAGTTAACTTCCAAGAATTTTCATGATTTTTTAGCACCATATCTTTATATGATTTTCTATATATTTTTAGTACACATACTTATAAATACAAAATTAATGTTTCATGATTTTTAGAGGTCATTTGCTATTAAATTCTTTATCAAACTTAAGGCATATGTGAACAACTAATTAAAACATCAACTATGGACCAACTTCCAACCATCACCGAGGTCTAACATCGTGGAGTTAAATTCTAATTTTTTTTATATTCTTTGAATATATAAGTCGAATTTCATCTAAATTTGGAATTACTGAATTTCGAAAAGTATACAAGAAGATACAGAAGTTTGAATACACAAGGCTTCTCAACAAAATAATATAAAGGGTTTACACATTCAACTTCCTTTAAAAAACTTGTATCCATCCATCCATATATACCAAGGCATGAAAGTTTAGTGAACAATTGATGAATTTTATGATTTCAATCTGTAATATAGAATAATAAGAAGATTTATCGATAGAATTACCTTAGGAACTCTTTTATGATTTTTATAGATTTTTTTTCAATTTTGCCCTCTCACTTTTCTTCCTATGCTTCACAATTCTCCCTCTTCAAGCCAAAGTTCTCTTATGGCTTAAATGTGTGTTAAAAGTGAAGAAGAAAGGATGATTTTAGCTTCCAAAGTCGGACTAAGGGTGCCACCAACTCTAACCAATCAAAACACAACATTTAGATACAATAAAGACAAAAAACACAACATAAATTATGGACGACTTTACCCATAGTTCGTAATTTTGTGATATTCTTTCACTCGTATGTCTGTTTTTCACACCGTTTATTGAGTTGACATTTGTAAGAACAAAATTTTCAATTGAGTCCATTGTATAGTTTTGACTTATTCTCGTAACAAAACACGTTTGAGTCACAGGTCAATTTTTATTCTAGCGATCCCACACAGACTATGGCGAGTTGATGCTTAATTAAAGATATTGCGGCAAAGCTTATTGGAATTATTTATGCCGAAGTTTAAATTGGTGCAAGTTTATTTTTCTTCAAGATCAATTGATGTCTGAGATCACTCAGGTATGAATGCGTAATTTTAATGAGACTCGGAATTTATTTTAAAATGATTAAGATTGTAATCTTTACTAATTATGTGTTTTTTTAAAATGTTTTATAGTGTTTGAAAAGGTTTACACTTTGTTTTAATATGATGAGGACGGATTAGAGTTAAATTTAATTGGAACTCTTTCTTAAAAGATGGTTTAAAAACAAACTTTAATTCGTTGGTCGGTCAAATGATTTGACCAGTCGTTCGAGTGACATTGCTATTTCGTTCAAACGACAGGTCAATATTGCTTGACCGACATGCCGCCTCAAGTAAATTATATGAGGCGTGTTTTCAAACATATTTTAAAAGGTTTTCATTATGCAAAAATTAGTATTTGTCCAGAACGTTTCTGCACACAAGTTTTCTAAGGTTTTCCAAAGTTAATGCATCTTTAGAGTTTCAAAGATCCGAGTTATCATTAATATATGCTATAGTGATATTTGTGGCACCAAGAAGAGTTGTTATACACTTGAACATTGGTGGTTTTGCGGTGAAGATTCAGTGGAGTCCGGTTTCAACATCGTAGAAGTTACAAGCCATATCGGTGGACACCGAGACATACATGGACGTGTGTGTTGTGGACAGGTATCGTGGAAGAAGGTTACTTTCTGCGTAGGCACTGTGAGAGGAGTGGTTGAAGATCAGAGGAGTGTCATGTCTCTTGGGTGGATCGAGTCATTGAGTAAGAGCATTGTCTGTACCTTTGTAAAACCATATTCATAGTGATTGTTTGGCTTGGGTCGTCCGGGTTTTTTTTCCGTTGTGGTTTTTCTCGTACATCCAGCGTTGTGAGTATTCTTTAATTTATTTTACTTGATTTAATCAATATATGTATATTTAGGATTAATCAAGATAAAATTTGGTTAAGTTAAAAAAATTCACAACTTGGTGCGTATTAAAAAATTGGAAAAAGGTTTTTAATAAAACTGAAATTATTTTTGTCATCCTTAAAACAATTTTCGCATAAGAAATTAAAAAGGACCATCAAATTGGTATCAGAGCTAGAAAGATATTATATTTGATCCCTTGTGTGTTTTCGAGATGAATTTGGAGGTTTTGAAAGTTTTCGTGCTCCTATTTTTATGTCATAAATTATGCTTATTGGAAAATGCGAATGAGAAGTGCTTTAAAATCAATTGATGAGTGTGTTTGGTTAAAGGTTGAAAAGGGTTGGACACCACCAGTCACATGAGAGGGTGAGGTCACTAGTTTGAAACCCATTGAGTCATGGACTGATGCTGAACCTAGGCTTGCACTGTACAACTCTAAAGGTCTGAACGTAATTTTCTCACATGTCACACCTGAAGAGTATAATATAATCATGACTTGTGAAACTTCAAAAGAGGCTTGGGATACATTTTCACTTACTCATGAGGGCACTAGCACGGTTGGGGCGTATAAGTTATAAAACCTCATAACACAGTTTGAGACGATTAAAATGTTAGATAGTGTGTCATTTGATGACTTTTACGCAAGGTTATCTAATATTGTCAACTCGTCATTTAAGTTAAGTGAGAGGATTCTCGACAACCGTATGATAAAGAAAATTTTGAGATATTTATCGAGTAGGTTTGATGCAAAAGTGACTGTTTAAACTCCTTAAGAATGCTTCATTCGATGAAACTTGAAGAGATTGTAGGTGACTTACAAACCTATGAACTCGATATGTTTACCTCCAAGCAAGTGACAAAGAAAGAAAAGGGCCTTTCTTTGATAGAATAGAAGGAGGAAACTAAAGTTTCAGATGACGATTCCGATTCTGGTTTTGAGGATGTCACCTTGTTGGCTAAAAAGTTCAAAAAATCTCTTAAGTGTCAAAAGCAATCGAAAGATGCCAAAAAGTTTGAAAAATTCAAGAACAACAAGGTTGAGTCCATCCCTAAAGATAAAAGTGAGAAATTTAATAGGGTTGAGTCGGATAGGTGTGAGGGCTATGGTCACAAAGTTGTCGAGTGTCCAACTAGACTTAAGATAGAGGACGAGAAATCGATAGCTTATAATGCCACCTTAAGTGATAATGGTACAAAAGGGCGAGAGAGTTACCTCATTGAGAGCAAGTTTGTTGCTTTCTTGTTATGTCATGTGAGAGACGACGATAAATCTTCCCATGAAGATTCTCATGTGTATGACACTTTCGAGGCCGTTGAATCCCAAGTGAGTGAGGGAGAAGTTAGTGAGGACGAGTAGGTAGATGTGAAAGAGTTGCAAGTTGCATTTAATGAATTATATGTCGGAGCGGTGAAAGTGAAAAAGGTTAACTCCAAATTGTAAGCTAGGTTGAATGAGCGTGCCATATAAAATAATGATGCTTTGATTGAGGATCTTAGGGCACGAGAGAAGAAGCTAGAGTATGTCGAGAAAGAGAGAGATAGTCTTCATGGTTTGATGGAGACTTTGAAAATGGAGTTGCTAGAGTTTGAGGAGTCTAGGCGTGTGCTTGAGTCTAGGATTTATGAGTTGGAGGAGAACTGTAAAACCTCGAGTAAGGTTAAGTTTGACTTGGAATCTAGGTCAAAGAAGTTGGATAGGATGTTAGGATCCGTCCTAATCAAAAGTGATAGGTGTAATATAGGCTACGACGATACTGTTCCCATTCCCAAAACCAATACCAACCGTGTGAGAGATCCCACTAGGAACGTGAGGAGAGGTCGATATTTTGGTAATAATTCCCGCTGTCTTTACACTTGCACACATTGCGATAGGAAATGTCACCTTAGACATTTTTTCTATGACCTTAGGAATAAATTCATGTCGATTCCCAAAACCGCCACCCGCCATGTTACACCAACTTGGGTTAGGAAATCAGATTTAATGATTTTAGGACTAAAACTTCATGGTTCTCATCTGGTTGAAATTAATTCTTCCCATGCCAAATCTAAAGGATGATTGTATCACCATGTTTGTCATATACTAGTCTTTGCATCATGATTTATATGTTGCTAGTGTTATGACATGTGTATCACTTATGTATTATTTTTTTCATTTATTAGTATTATTTGAAAAATACAAAAAGATTTTGCTTGTATTTTAGTCAAAATATGTTGAAAAACCAAAAAGATTTTCGGTTTGTTTTTGTTTTTGAGTTTACATGTTTGATGTGGCATATTGATGTGCTTGGACCCCCCCCCCCCCCCCCCCCACCCACCCACACACACACACACCAATTCCTTTCATTATCCATGTGACTAGGACTTGTGGTCATAATTATTGATACTTAGAATGATCTTAACCAATATATTATGAGGTTGTTCCGAAGTTGATATGCATTTTGATTCGACTTTGTATATATGCCATCTTTGCACACATGCACAAGTTTATATGGATGTTTGACATCTCTTGCATATTTGAGTTTGGTGAGACGTTCTTATCTCAATTTTATCATCTATACATAAGAAGACATAAGGAGGAGGTGTGCATGTAAGAACCGTTTATCATGAGGATTGTAATTAAAAAAATGATGAGTGTTCATAGAAAAGGGTTGCGAGAGTGTAAAATTGACTCGTCGTGAAAGCCACCGTTTAAAGACCCCGAAAAAATTAAAGGCAACAAAAAGAAACATTAAAAAAAATTACATTATGCTAATTTAAAAGAAAATATGATATATAATTAAGGGAGTTTGGATGGATAAATTAAACGAGTTTACACCATGAATCCTACCGTTGAAAAATCATGTCATGACACTATTGTTTGTAGAATCGTCAAAATTCTAAATTTGTGTGCATATTTGATTGCTTAGTTCATTAAGCCCACACTTTAAACGTTCACATGTGGCTAAAATAAAGTTTGACGATTTATAGCTATGAATTAGAGTTTCGTGATCATTTCGATGTGTTGGAATTTTGATTCATTTGTCGTAGTTCACTCCCATACATTCCTTGTTCATGTTTGATCACATCAATACTATGTTAGCATGTAACTCACCTTTGGTTATTTTTGAGTTTTCTTAGTTTAACTACTGTTTTGGTACTATTTTGCAGTTTCGAGCCCCTTCCAGTTAGATTTTTTACGAAATTTTTTCACTGGCCAACATTGTTTAACTTTCAAAGCTAAAACTGAGATTTTTGATTACTCGTTCGAGCGACATCTTCATATCGCGTGAAGTTCTCGTTTGAGAGCGACGTCGCTTTATCCTTCGAGCGACGCCTCTGTCTCGTTCGAGCGACGTCTGGTTTTTTCAATTCACTCTGTTTCAATGCCTTGCGGCATATGCATCACATTTTTTGTATTTATGGGTTGCTTCTAGGGTTATGTTATGCAGTTTACTTTGATCTATTACATATTTTGCTGCATTGAGTTCGTTTATTCCCACCTGCTTAGATTGATTAATTCATATTGTGTGATTATTTTTTGCTAGCTACGGATTTGATATTCTTTATCATTATTAGCTGGTTGCTTGCATGATTATCTAGATATATTTCATTGATTATGCTTGTACTAAATATTTTGCTAAATTGGTATCTTTTCACCGGGTTGTCTATTCAAGACAAAAAGGGGGAGAGATGTATGTGATGTAGGGGATAATTGTTGAGCACTGTGTTTATTTGTTGCACACATTTACATTTGTATCTACATTAGTATCTTAATTATGTGCATATTTGATATCCAGATGTAAAAGATGTTTTGTTTCAAAGTGGTATATCAAAAATATTTTGCTCACATATCACATATTTCGTTATGATTTATTTCATTTGTTCCTCCATACCTCACTGGGTATTTGTCTGTTTCATGTGTGTTGGTATGCTTTAAGAGATTCAAGATTTCAAGACTACATCACATCAGGACATTCAAAGACAATTCATGCTTGTCGGTCCATTGTTTTCTAGTCTTGTCTTGTAATTTTTTATTTTGGGTTTATGGGATGGGATTCAGGCATCATAAGGCTTGATGGCCCGGCTTAGGCATTCCACTGTTGGTTTTGTTCCAGAATAGTCATAGGGGGAGATTTTCAAGGATAAAATTTCCAATTGAGTCCATTGTATAGTTTTGACTTATTCTCGGAACAAAACACGTTTGAGTCATAGATTAGTTTTTAATATCGCGATCCCACACAGACTATGGCGTGTTAATGTTTAATTGAAGATGTTGTGGCAAAGCTTGTTGGAATTATTTATGTCGAAGTTTAAATTGTGCAAGTTTATTCGTCTTCAAGATCAACTGATGTCCGAGATCACTCAGGTTTGAATGCATAATTTTAATGAGACTCGGAATTTATTTTAAAATGATTATGGATGTAATTATTATTAAATAAATATTTTTTTAAAATGTTTTATAAGTGTATGAAAAGGTATACACATTGTTTTAATCGGATGAGGACGGATTAGAGTTGGATTTAAGTGGAACACTTTCTTAAGAGTTGATTTAAAAATAAAGTTTAATTCGCAGGTCGCTCAAATGACTTGACCAGTCATTCGAACAAGATTCTCTGTCGTTCGAACGACATTGCTATCTCATTCGAGAGACTGGTCAATGTCGCTTGAACAAAGCGCCGCCTCAAGTAAATTATACAAGGCGTGTTTTCCATCAAATTTCAAGAGGTGTGCATTCTGAGAAAATCAGTATTCGTCCAGAACGTCTCTGCACACAAGTTTTATAAGGTTTTCCAAATTTAATGCATCCTTAGAGTTTTAAAGATCTGAGTTGTCACTAATATATGCTATAGTGATATTTGTGGCACTAAGAAGAGTTGTTCTACACTTGAACATTGTTGGTTTTGGGATGAAGATTCGGTGGACTTCGATTTCAACATCGTAGATATTACAAGCCATATCGGTAGACGCCAAGATATACGTGGACGCGTGTGTTGTGGGCAGGCATCGTGGAAGAAGGTTACTTTATGCATGGACACTGTGAGAGGAGTGGTTGAAGATCATAGGTGTGTCAAGTCTCGTGGGTAGATCGAGTTGTTGAGTAAGACTAATGTATGTACCTTTGTAAAATCATATTCATAGTGATTTTGTAGCTTGGGCCGTTCGAGGTTTTTTTCCATTGTGGTTTTCCTCGTACATCCGGCGTTGTGAGTATTCTTTACTTTATTTTACTTACTTTAATAACTAGATGGATGTTTAGGATTAATTAAGATAAAAGTTAGTTAAGTTAAAGTTGTTCACAACTTGGCGCATACTAAAAAATTGGAAAAAGGTTTTTCATAACAATAGAAATTATTTTGTCATCCTTAAAACACTTTCCCCATAAGAAATTAAAATGGACCATCAAGATTATAACTCATAGAGCTACGTATTTTTAGTTCACTCTTAAATAAAATTATTATGTATAATGGGTCAAAATGAGCCTCAAACCTGAAATTGCCTACCGAACCTTTGAAATTAGATGTTTATCACCAATTTTTGAAAATCCTCTGTAATAAAAGCTATAATCAAACTGAATGATAATAATATAACATATTTTATACCAATAAAACATTATTTAAAATATTATATAATCATGATTGAGGTAATTGAGGTCATGAGTATGGTCGTGTTTTCACAACTCTTCATCCTTTAGAAATTTCGTCCTCCAAATTGACGTACCTTAGTTGCTCGAGTCAAACAAATACGGATAGAGAATTTTCATGCTATCATCTCTCTCCCAGGTAGCTTCCTCCACGGAGTGCCTCCTCCACATAACTTTCACAAGTGAGATCACCTTGGATTTTAACACTTTTTCCTTCCTATCCACAATGGCAAGTGGTTCTTCCACATAACTCAAGTCTCCCTTCAACTCAATAGGATGCTCCACTAATAATTGTGAAGGATCCTCTTTATACCTCCTCAATATAGAGATATCGAAAACACCATATAATTAGGCTAACTCCGATGGCGATGCTAGCCTGTAGGCAACCATCCCGACTTTCTCAAGAATTTTATAAGGTCCAATGTAGCGTGGACTTAACTTCCATTTATTTCCAATCCTCATAACTCCTTTCCATGGTGATATTCGGAGACACACATAATCCCCGTTTTGAAATTCAAAATCTTTCTCTCATTTATCTACATAACTTTTCTATCTGCTTTGAGTTATTCTCATTCTATCTTAAATAATCTTCACTTTTTCATTGGTGACCTTAATCAACTCTGGACCCTCTATCTTCCTTTCACCAACTTTACCCCAACATTCTGGTATACGACACTATCTATCGTACAATGCTCTGTATGGAGCCATATCAATAGTATATTGAAAACTATTCTTATATGCGAATTCTATCACAGGCTAATATTTATCCCAATTTCCTTTGAAATCAAGCACACATAAGCATACCTTCCAAAATCTTGATTGTCCTGTGAGACTGCCCATATGTTTGAGGATGAAAAGTTGTACAAAACTTTAAGTTAATACCCATATCATACTACAAACTATCCAAAAATCTAGATGTGAAAGTAAGGTCCTTATCTGAAACAATGGATGCAAGTTCTCCATGTAATCGAATAATTTCATTAACATACAATCTAGCATACCTATCAACTGTATACGTAGTTTTGATTTCTAGGAAACGAGTTGACTTGGTTACTGTTTTCACCACTACCCAAATCGAATATGACCCCTTCTGAGATCGAGGAAGCCTAACCACAAAATCTATCTTTACATGATCCCATTTCCATTCCAGTATTGGCAATGGTTGAAGCAAACCCACAGGTTTTTTATGCTTCACTTTCACTTACTGTCATATAAGGCATCTAAAAACAAAATCAATTATTTCCTTCTTCATATTATTCCAATAATAATGTTCCTTCAAATCCATATACATTTTAGTGCTACCAGGATGCATAGTATAAATGGAATTTTGAGCCTCATCTAAAATTTTTACTTTTAATTCATCCACATTAGGCACACTTAATCCTTGCTTATAAAATAAAGTGCCATCATTAACAATATAAAAATCAATTGACTTATCATCCTTGACATCATGTTGTTTCTTCTCAAGAAATCGATCTTGACTATATAAATCTCGATTATGGGTAGATAACAAAGGCCTCACACTCACATGAGCAAAGAATCTGTCCCCACCCGCTAGCTGTAATTCCACTCCAACCAATCCCAACTGCATAATATGAGAAACACTAGCACACTGAATGCAATATAACGTATTCGAAGTCTTTCTACTCAAAGCATTTGTAACTATATTCACCTTATATTGATGGTAATGGATTGTACAATCATAATCTTTAATTAACTCCGTCCACCGCCTCTACCTCAAGTTCAACTCAATCTGAGTAAATAAATACTTAAGGCTTTGATGGTCAGTAAATATTTCACATACTTCACCATATAAATAATGACGCCACAATTTCAAAGCAAATACAATAGAAAAAAGTTTTAAATCATGCGTATGATAATTACGTTCATGTGTACGCAACTGCCTAAAAGCATAAGAAATAACCTTACCATGCTTCCTAAAAGCACAACCCAATCCCTAATGTGAAGCGTTATTATAAATAACAAATTCATCTTCACCATTTGAAATAGTAAGAATAGGTGCAGTTACTAACCTATTTTTCGATTCTTCAGAACTATTTTCACAGTCAGAATTCCATTCAAACTTTACATCTTTCCTGGTTAATTTAGTTATTGGAAAGGTAATAAAAGAAAATCCCTTAATAAACCTCCTATAATACTCATCCAAACCCAGAAAAATCCTTACCTCCATCACATTATTGGGCCTCTCCCATTTTATAATAGCTTCTACTTTCTTTGTATAAACAGATACATCATCCCCAGAAATAACATGGCCTAAAGATACGACTTGTGACGGCCAAAATTCACACTTGCTAAACTTAGCATACAACTACCTATCTTTCAACACATTTAAAATAGTTCTAAGATGCTTTTCATGTTCAACCATATCACGTGAATAAATCAGAATATCATCAATAAAAACTATACAAATGAATCAACAAAGGGATGAAGTACCTGGTTCATAAGACCCAAAATACAACGGGAGCATCAGTCACTCCACAAGCATCACAAGAAACTCAAAATGATCATACCGATTACGAAAGGCAGTTATAAAAGTATCACTATCCTTCACCCCCAACTGATGATATCTTGATCGCAAGACTATCTTTGAAAACACTTTACCACCCTTCAATTGATCAAATAAATCATCTATACGAGGCAAAGGATACTTGTTCTTAATTGTAGATTTATTCAGTTTCCTATAATCAATACATAAACACATAGTACCATCTTTCTTTTTCATATATAAAACTAGTGCACACCACGGAGATACACTAGGTTGTATGAACCCTTATCAAGTAAATCCTACAATTGAATTTTGAGTTCTTTCAACTCAATAGGTGCTATTCTATACGGTATCATAGAAATAGGGCTACGTATTTTTAGTTCACTCTTAGATCAAATTATTATGTATAATAGGTTAAAATGAGCCTCAAACATGAAATTGAATGATAATAATATAACATACAATCAAATTGAATGACAATAATATAACATATTTTATACCAACAAAACATTATTTAAAATATTATATAACCATGATTAAGGTAATTGGGGTCATGAGTATGATCGTGTTTTCACAACTCTCCTTCATTTAGAAATTTCGTCCTCGAGATTGACAAACCTTAGTTGTTAGAGTCAAACAAATATGGATATAGCATTTTCATGCTATCACCTCTCTCCCAGGTAGCTTCCTCAATGGAGAGCCTCCTCCCTATAACTTTCACAAGTCGTATCACCTTGGATTTCAACACTTTTTCCTTCCTATCCACAGTGGCAAGTGGTTCTTCCACATATCTCAAGTCTCCCATCAACTTAATAGGCTGCTCCACCAATGCATATAAAGGATCCGTTATATAATTTCTCAATATAGAGATATGGAAAACATCATGTAATTAGGCTAACTCCGGTGGCAGTGTTAGCATATAGGTAGCCATCCCAACTTTCTCGTGAATTTTATAAGGTCCAATATAACGTGGACTTAACTTCCCTTTCTTTCAAAACCTCATAACTCCTTTCCATGGAGACATCTAGAGAAATACATAATACCCATTATGAAATTCCAAATCCTTTCGCCATTTATCCGCATAACTTTTCTATCTGGTTTGAGTTGTTCTCATTCTATCTTGAATAATCTTCATTTTCAGTGGTGACTTCAATCAACAATGGACCCTCTATCTTCCTTTCACCAACTTCACCCCAACATACCAGTGTACGACATCATCTACCGTACAATGCTTCGTATGGAGTCATACCACTAAAATGTAATATTGGTCTGATAGTGACAGACAAGAATAATAAAAAAAATCCTAGATATTTATCACAAAGAATATTCCAGGGGCGCGGAATGACACATCGGCCATAAATTTTTCCTGTAAATAGAACACTAGTTACACACTAAAACATGTGACATTGCATAACACTGTTATGCTACGTATAAAGCCGTAAAAGCACAAAGTTATTTTGTTCAAGCTCTCTATCATTTATTGTAGTGCTGACTCATTCTCTAAGAGGGCCTTGCTCTTTATTTATTGTTGTAAAGTGACTCGCGCATTTAAAAATATTGTATTAAATCGTTCTTATTGGTTTATAACAGAAACCAAAGTTATCATAAAGAAAATGTAGTTTTTGTTCATTTTTAAACATTATGATATTATTATCTTAGAAAAATCTTCTATGAGTACGGGTCATGCCTCACCCTTTTAAGATATTCTTAGACCTCAGTACCACTACCCTCCTACATTTGGTGACTCTACTAGGGAGCTATTCTCGCAACTATGGAAAAATAAGGTTATAATATCTCCAATTAACTTGTTTTCGAACACACATTAGTGGGTAATTAATACCCAAGCAACAAAACCTCTAGTGAAGACATGGTTATAGGAAGTAAAGGGCTTATCCGTTCGTGGACCATATGATCCACTCAGTTGCAGCTCCATAATTGACATGGATGAACATCATGGGTTTTTTCGTTAAATTTTTTAATCAACGCAATATGGCCATGTATAGCCTTGGGCAAGCTTGTGTCCTCCATTTGTTACTCCTATTGTGGGAGTGACTGCGCCAAAAGCATCATCCACAAATAAACCAGAGGTCGAGTAACCTTCTATTCCCATTGCGTCTCATTTGGTCAAGAAAACTGAGGTGGAGGAATGTCCTTCAAAGATGGTCACTCTTAAGGAAGTGAAAAATATCCTCTCACTCAAGCAAACCGAGTATCTTTTTTTGCATGAGGAGTTGGAGAATTTTTTCCCTGAAAGACTCAATGACATACGATGCCCAGAGGAGTATCTTCCACCAAAATTTATCAAGTTCAATGGAAAAGGCAAGAATCTTAAAGAACACTTTAAAAAGTTTGTGGAATACCTTGGAGTAAATTATAATGAAATAAAGTTGATGCTGAGAGACTCCTAAAAAATTCTTAGTGGAAAGTCCTACTGATGGTACTCTCCATTGGAACCTAATAACATTCCCACCTTGGAAGAGATGCATAGGCAATTCCTTTAAAAGTTCTTTGTATCAGAAGACGAATTTACTTTGAGGAAATTAGACCAAGAAGTCCAAAAGCCTAGTGAGGAACTAATGAAGTACGTTAAACGTTTTATAGATTGGTCTTTATACGTCCATGAGGAGGCCATATAGGAATATAAGAACAATATTTATAATTGCTCATTTTATTTTTATTAGGCTCATCCCGTTACACTCCACCGCACCTTCATAACCTTTCTAGTCGAAGACAAGAAGTTGGTGACATTTGTAAGATTGAAGATCGTTCATCATAACATTATTCATAAGTGTTATGAGGTGGTTTGGTAAAGCTTAAAATGTCCAATGGTTCTTTTTAAAGAGATATTATTTTAAATAATGTTTTAAAAATACTTTTTAAAGATTTTTTGAAAAACTCACAGCTCTTTAGAATGAACTGTCATGTCGTTCGAGCGAGTATCAGTGGTTGTTGAAATGAGGTTACCATGTTCTAACAAAATCTAGAACATCTCCTTTTGGTTAACTCTGGAATGTCGTTCGAAGTTTCGTTGGAAGCTGTTTGAAGGAGATAGGGTGCATCGTTTAAACGAGGTAGTAGTTCGTTCGAACAAGTACACGTGTTTTTATTTTTTAAACAAATATTTAATCCCTATCTCTTTGCAAAAACTGAAAAACGTCGCTAATGCCGTTTAACACAAGGTTAAACTGTATAAGCAACTCCGAAAGTTTGTTAGAGAAACCCTTTTCTTTAAAAAAAATTATAAACAAGATTTGTTTACAAAGAAACTTATGTACGAGATTAATTAAGATTGTGTAACCAGTTTTAAAACTAAGGCAGTTTCAAAAATTCAGCACACTTAAAGAATGAGGTGAGTAGATGAAGATAATCAACACAATGATTTTTAACGTGGTAAAACCTCTCCCAACAGAGGAAACATTCACGGTGACTTCTAAGTCACAAAAACAAAAGTCCACTAAAAACAAAAATCAGTTACAAACAACACAACATGCAAGCACACAAATCAACCTATACTAAGTTTAGGAATATACCCCACTTGGCTCATTCTAACTTCTGATAGATCTGATTTGTTGATTATGTTCTCCGGTTTGCTAACTTCCTTTGCTTTAGCTTCTTTACGTCGACTCAAATGATCTCAGATCTTAAACACAACACTTCCAGTGTAGTAGTGTGTTAAGTGTTTTGTGTAGTGATTCCTATTCACATGCATGAACTCACACACACTTAGACTTACAAACAGTCCTAAACAAATTACATATAAAGTCTATATGCAGTGAGTTTGTTATTTTTCTTTCTTACAAAACCAAAAACCTTTTGACCTTTCAAAATAACCCAGATTCCACGGAGATCTTGCTTAAGAAATCGGTCAAGACCTTTCTCAATCTCTTTTGAAAATATTTAGGAGATTGAAAACCCTCCAAGTGCGAATCCAACTAGGTCAGGTTAATTTTTGTAAAAACAGAAACTATAAAACATTTTTCAAACCAAAACAGAAATGATTTTCTTAAACCAAGTTGAAAATATGCAGATCTAGTGAAAAATATAACATGTAGAGTCAGATCTAATATTTCTATGGAGAAAGAAACTAGATCCTTACTCTAACGTTTAAGTTGTGTACAAGATC
The DNA here is from genome assembly GCA_949130495.1 of Sambucus nigra. NCBI lineage: Eukaryota > Viridiplantae > Streptophyta > Magnoliopsida > Dipsacales > Adoxaceae > Sambucus > Sambucus nigra. Next base: position 363,059,068 of record OX422213.1, on the reverse strand, counting down.
AGAAATCACGAGGTTACAGCAACATGAACAAACCACTCTCTCTCTCTCTCTCTCTCTCTCTCTCTCTCAAACACTCAGGTTGTGTTTGGGGTAGGGTTTATTTGAAGTTTTTTTTCAGAGGTTTGTTTCAGAGACGAAGTGTTTAGGGTTAGGGTTTGGTTTTGGCTAACTGTTTCCCTTTCTCTCTCTTCTCTCTATTCTTTTCTCTCTTCTCCCACTTCTCTCTTCTCTCTCTTATTTTTTTCTCTCAGGAAGACGAATGACCAAAAGTTCTCTAAGGCAGAGAAGGGAAGGGTATATATAGTGCCTGGGGAAGGTTCTGGATGATCGAGGCAAATCAAAGGCTGAGATCAAGTCTTCAAGGGTTTTGACTTGATCCAATGGTTATAGAAAAGCGGTGGCTTAAGAGCATAGTGATTGGTTCATATGTATGCACTGGGATTAACCAAGAACGCATGCAGGCCCTTGATAACAAATGATCCAACGATCAACAATAATGCATCCAGCCCTCTCACATAAGAAGCACAAATACATAATCCCGGAGGATGACAAGTGTTGGCTGGTTATAGGCTCTCACACGCGCGTCAAAATAATTACAAAACGTCACCCTGAAGTCTCTAGTGCTTTGAGATTGTACCCAACCAAACAATACAGAGAGAAAATAAAGTTTCCAAAATATTATATTAACCCCAAAAACTTTATAAACCAATTTTATTAATAAAAACATTTATTCAAAAATGTTTAAAAAAATATTTAAAAGGTTTAAAATATATTTAAAAATTCCCAAAAAATTATTAAAGCTCCAATTAAAGGGGAATTAAACACACACTCAATTTTAAGCAATATTAAGACATGTATGCACTTCTAATTGTGTGTAGTGTGATTCATTTAGTATCTTCATAGATAATTGAAGGGGATTAGAGAGATAGGTTCTGAGGCTTTTTGGATTCTAGGATAGACTACAAATTTTGTCAATATTTCCAAATTAGTTGAGCACTTATACAATGTAGACTTAAGCAAGTCAAAGGTATAAGGTGCTTCAATCTCCCCCTTTGGAAATATGAGACAAAATCTCCTTTGAGTTAGCTTAAAACTCGTAGGGAACAAAAAAAATAAAACCTAGTCCTATACAAAAGATTCTATCTACCCATTTCCTAGAAAGCCAAAAAATTACATAACTCAACTATTTACAAATTTTTACCCTAGAAACGGTAGACAATCAGTAGAAGAGATTCCTGCAAATATACACACTAAGATCAAGCAGTTTAGATGAAATGTGAACAAAAATGAACTTCATAAAACTCAAATTTCTCCCCCATTTTGTCTCAAATGGACAAAGGGTAAAACTTAAAGTTTTAAGAGTTTAATCAGCGCATACCATGCCTATAGAATTACGTAAATACAGAAATCTGTTATAGTCCAAAGGTTTAGTGAACATGTCTGCAAGTTACAGATCAGTAGACAGGTAATGAATTTCTAATTCCTTAGTTTCAACAAGTTCACGAATAAAATGATGCCTTATTTTAATATGTTTAGTTCGCGAGTGTTGAACCGGTTTTTTAGATATGTTAATGGCGCTTTGATTATCACAATACAATTGTAATTGATCTTCTTTGATCCCATAATCACTTAACATCTGTTTGATCCATAACAATTGAGCACAGCAACTTCCTGCTGCTATATATTCGGACTCAGCCGTAGATAAAGATGTGCAATTCTGTTTTTTGCTACTCCAACCAACTAAATTATTGCCAACATAATAATAGGCACCTGATGTACTTTTACTATCATCAGTACAACCGGCCCAATCAGCATTAGTATAACCTATGATGGTGCTACAGGTATCCTTAGTATACCTAAGTCCAAGGTTGAGAGTGCCTTTTATATACTTTATTATACATTTTACGCTCAATAAATGGCTCTCTTTAGGGTTATTCTGGTAACGAGCACACAGACATACAGCATACATTATGTCTGGTCGTGATGCAGTTAGATAGAGTAGGCTACCAATCATACTACGGTATAGAGTGGAATCAACTGACTTACCAGTTTCATCTTTACATAATTTAACAGTAGTACTCATAGGCATTTTGGCGACTTTGGCATTCTCTAAACCAAATTTCTTAACAAGTTCTAAGGCATACATAGTTTGAGATACAAAAAGCCCATCAGAATTCTGTTTCACTTGAAATCCTAAGAAAAGCTGTAGCTCCCCCATAAGGGACATATGAAATTCCTTATGCATACTAGCAGAAAAGGATTTAACTTCAGAGTTTGAAGTTGACCCAAAAATGATGTCGTCTAGATAGACTTGGGCTATAATAATGTTTTTGTCAAAATGTTTGACAAAGAGAGTCTGGTCATTTCCTCCTCTCTTAAAACCCTTATCCAACAAAAAGTTGGAAAGGCGTTCATACCAAGCTCTAGGAGCTTGTTTTAAGCCATACAAAGCCTTTTTCAGACGAAAGACATGGTTAGGGTATTTAGGGTCAATGAACCCTTTGGGTTGTTCTACATATGTTTCTTCGGATAGAATTCCATTTAGGAAAGCAGATTTTACGTCCATTTGATAAAGTGTGAATTTTAAGTAACACGCTATGGCGAAAAGAAGTCGAGCAGATTCAAGACGAGTGACAGGGGCAAAAGTCTCGCTGAAATCTATTCCTTCTATTTGAGAGTAGCCTTGAGCAACTAGTCTAGCTTTATTTCTAAGGATTACCCCATTTTCATCAGATTTGTTCTTAAAGATCCAACGTGTTCCAATAACATTTTTTTTTTGAGGCCGAGGTACGAGATACCAGACATCGTGAATGACGAATTGTAAAAGCTCTTCCTGCATAGCAGAAATCCAGTGTGTGTCATTCAATGCTTCATTAACATTTTTCGGTTCCACAAGGGAGACGAAACATGCATAATTAGCATAATTTCTTAACTGGGATCTAGTACGAACTGGCTCATTAGGATTACCGACCACGTTGTCAATGGGATGATCTTTAGAGACCCAGCCAGGTACTTCTGGACTCTTAATAGGTAACGAGTCATCTATTTCTGGTGAATCAGTTTTGAAATCATTTTCAGATTCAACCACAATAGGTGATTCAGATATCTTATTTTCGACAATAGTGTCACTTACAATTACATTTATCGATTCCATAAGAGACTTAGTACGCAGATTGTATATACGATAAGCACGACTGTTTGGTGAATATCCTAAGAAGATGGCTTTATCACCACGAGTTTCGAATTTAGACAGATGTTCTCTATCTTTACAGACATAACACTGACTTCCAAAGGTTCTTAGGTATTTCAGATTAGGCTTCTTACCGTACCACAACTCATAAGGGGTTTGTTTAGAGTTTTTCCTAAGATAGACCCTATTAGTGATATGACAGGCAGTTCTAATGGATTCTACCCAAAAGTATTTAGGTAGGGATTTAGCATGCAACATGACACGTGCCATCTCTTGAAGAGTTCGGTTTTTCCTTTCAGCAATACCATTCTGCTGAGGAGTTTTAGGGGCACTAAATTCATGTTTGTAACCGTTGTAGTCACAATATTCAACTATTCATGTGTCTATGAACTCTCCCCCTCTATCACTACGGATGCGATTAACTTGAGTGTCCTTCTCATTTTCAATTCTTAGAAGAATTTTCAAAAAGTTCTGAAATGTGTCAAATTTATGTTTCAAGAAGGCAACCCAAGTGAATCTTGTGAAATCATCAACCATGACAAGGATATAACTGTGTCCACCAAGACTAACAGTTCTAGAGGGGCCAATAAGGTCCATATGGATGAGATCTAAAGGTCTATAGGTAAGGATGTCTTTAACCTTTTTATGCGAAGTCTTAACTATTTTTCCTTCCTGGCAATGACCACAGACAACACTGGAAATAGGTTTAATTTTAGGAATACCTCTAACTATCTCTTGACTAAACAATCTACCAAGGATATCATAACTTAAGTGACCCATACGATTATGCCAGATTTCATTGTCATCCATTCTGACAATGTTACAGGTTTCAGAACTAGTCTTGACAGTATAACAATTGTCAGATGTTCTAAATCCTGTAATAATGCATTCACCTTTATCATTTAAAATTTTACAATTGTTCTTTGAAAAGGTGACAGTATGGTCAGAGTCACAAAATTGTGATATACTTAGGAGGTTGGCTTTAAGACCTTTAACTAATAGAACATTTTCGAGAACAGGCATTCCTTCTTCTTTTAGGGTTCCTTTACCTATGATCTGAGATGAGACACCATCACCAAAAACTACTTTCCCACCAGCAAACCTGGTTTTGTTTAGAAGTTTTGTTTTATCTCCTGTCATATGTTTGGAACATCCTGAATCTAAGTACCAACCAGATGAAGTGTGTTCAGCTTTGAAAGCAGTGAAGACAATGTTACACTTCATTTGGGGTAAAAGATCCTCTTTTCTAACCCAAATAGCTCTAGTTTTAATTTTGCGCAAGTTTGCCCTCATTTGATAAAATTTTCGAGATACAGTTTTTTGTCGAAAAACATTTGGAGCAGCAAACTGTTTGTCGTGAAAAAGTTGAGCTTTTGGTTTAGGAAAGTTTCTGGAAGCCTTTCTCTTAAATGAGCTCTTAGTTTTGGTCTTTCTATTTCTGTAGTTAGAGTTCTTATCAGGTTGTCTTGGAAGGACATAGTTGTTACGACTTTGCCTAGAATAGTTAAAGTTCTTATAGACAGAAGTATTGTATATAGGGGTGTTTAGACGCCTAGCATAACAACCTTCAAAGGAGTGACCATAAATGTCACAGTAAGAGCAATATTGATTGCTTGAGGGATGAATTTCCTTAGGAAAACTTTTAAAGATAGGTTTGACTGCGTTCTGTTCATAAGTCCTATTTCTAGGGGGTATGGTCTTATAGGTAGAATCAGCCTTTCTGATCAAAGGACAGACGTATTTAGTCTTAAGTGCAGTCTCAGCTTTAGAGGTACTAGACTCTCCAATGTCTTTCTGTTGTTGTTTTTGATCAAATTCATTTTTAATCAAATGAAAGTCTGGACATGTTTCAATTGGTCTTTTGCCCCCAGACACAAACTTAATAGGTTCAAGTTTAGAAGTTTGTGGTTTGTTCTTAGGGCAAAATCCAATACCGGTTCTATCATCAGAATTGGTCTTGGAGTCAACAACAAAGTCAGTAAAACAATTTGAATTGTTTTCAAACTTAAAAACTTTTTAAAAACGGTGGTTGTCTTTGTTTTTGCTTCCTCCAATTCTAATAAAGTTCCCTTATATTTCATTTCCAGAATTTCATTAGTTTTAGTCAACTCTTTTAATTTTTGATCAAAAGTTTCAATTTCAGATTGATGAGATAGACACTGGTTAGTGTACTCCTCAGCATTTAACTTCACTATAAGACTTAGATCATCTAATTTCTTAGTCAGGTCTCTAACAGTCTTCTCCAGTCTAGTGCCTTTTTTAAGAGTCTTAGTATACAAGGTATGGATATCAGGGAGGTCATCTGTGTCGGAGTCGCTAAGTGAAGTGTGTGTAGCGACCCCTATCGATTCAGTTTTAGTACTCACGCACCCATTTGCATCGTCATTATCGAGATCACTTTGACTCACACACACGGAACTAGAACTAGCAACATTTTCAGGCAATAGAGCATCTAGGCCAATCAAAGCAGTATTCACACAAGCAGAAGTAGGAGCATCATTATCACACACATGAGTATCATCATTGTAAATGATCTTAACATAAAAAGACATGCAAGGGTCAAGTTCATTAGATGACTCAAGTTCCTCTTCATCAGAGTCACTTGAATCATTCCAAGTTTTACAAACATTGGCTCTATTGTGTGTGTTGGATTTATTCAGATTAACTCTGCAGTCGTGTGCAATGTGACCTAGTTTCCCACATCTAAAACATTCAATCTTTTTAAGGTCTCTAGTGGATCTGGAATTGTTGTCCTTAGGATGTTTGTCAAAGCCTCTGTCATTAGGTTTGGGATTAGACAGAGTAGGATAATTAGGTTTGCCTTGTTTAGTTGCCTGTTTGTTTCGAAATTTGACAATTTTCTTAAATTGTTTAGACATTAAAGCAATCTGATTATCTAGTTTATCTATATCACACTCCTCATCAGATTCAGAATTGGTCAAATTGGACTCAAGCTTAGGTATCTTAGAGGCAAAAATCAAGTTAGAGTTAGGTTGTTTTCTTTGAGAATGATTCAATTGTTTCTTAAAGTCTAATTCCATTTCCACAGTTCTAAGTTTGCTACTGAGTAACTCAGGAGTAAGGTTTTGATCATTCATTTCCTCAATAGCATACCTCTTACTGTCGAACTTTTATGGTAATGACCTTAGGATTTTAGAGACAATTTCATTTCTATCATAAGTAACACCATTAGCATGCAACTTAGTGACTATATCAGTTAAGTTCATGTAGAAATCATCAAAAGATTCAGAATCAGACATGATCAAAGAGTTGTACTGCTGGATAAGCATTTGGGTTTTAGCAGTTTTGACTCTTGAGTCTCCTTCATGTGCAGTGATTAATGTGTCCCATGCTTCCTTAGAAGTGGCGCAAGATGAGATTCTTTTGAACTCATACTCATTAATGGACATAAAAATGGCATTCTTGCCTTTACTGTTATTTCGAGAAATGGTTTTCTCTTCTTGGGTAAATTCATTCAAGATTTTCTTTACCCTCTCATCACTTCCTTCAGTGGCTGGTTTAGTAGTATAAGTGTATCCATTTTCGATAATATCCCAGACATCATCTCCTAAAGTCCCTTGGATGAAGGCAACCATCCTTACTTTCCAGTAAGCAAAGTTGTTTCCATCAAAGAGAGGAGGTCTGGACAGATTACCAAACCTTTCATTCTTCTCGTCCATAGTTAGGTTTTTTAGAAAACGATTTCAGAAACACAAGATCTTTGAAATAAAAAGTTAACAGGGCTCTGATACCAATTGAAAAACGTCGCTAATGCCGTTTAACACAAGGTTAAACTGTATAAGCAACTCCGAAAGTTTGTTGGAGAAACCCTTTTCTTTAAAAAAAATTATAAACAAGATTTGTTTACAAAGAAACTTATGTACGAGATTAATTAAGATTGTGTAACCAGTTTTAAAACTAAGGCAGTTTCAAAAATTCAGCACACTTAAAGAATGAGGTGAGTAGATGAAGATAATCAACACAATGATTTTTAACGTGGTAAAACCTCTCCCAACAGAGGAAACATCCACGGTGACTTCTAAGTCACAAAAACAAAAGTCCACTAAAAACAAAAGTCCACTAAAAACAAAAATCAGTTACAAACAACACAACATGCAAGCACACAAATCAACCTATACTAAGTTTAGGAATATACCCCACTTGGCTCATTCTAACTTCTGATAGATTTGATTTGTTGATGATGTTCTCCAGTTTGCTAACTTCCTTTGCTTTAGCTTCTTTACGTCGACTCAAATGATCTCAGATCTTAAACACAACACTTCTAGTGTAGTAGTGTGTTAAGTGTTTTGTGTAGTGATTCCTATTCACATGCATGAACTCACACACACTTAGATTTACAAACAGTCCTAAACAAATTACATATAAAGTCTATATGCAGTGAGTTTGTTATTTTTCTTTCTTACAAAACCAAAAACCTTTTGACCTTTCAAAATAACCCAGATTCCACGGAGATCTTGCTTAAGAAATCGGTCAAGACCTTTCTCAATCTCTTTTGAAAATATTTAGGAGATTGAAAACCCTCCAAGTGCGAATCCAACTAGGTCAGGTTAATTTTTGTAAAAACAGAAACTATAAAACATTTTTCAAACCAAAATAGAAATGATTTTCTTAAACCAAGTTGAAAATATGCAGATCTAGTGAAAAATATAACATGCAGAGTCAGATCTAATATTTCTATGGAGAAAGAAACTAGATCCTTACTCTAACGTTTAAGTTGTGTACAAGATCAGAAATCACGAGGTTACAGCAACATGAACAAACCACTCTCTCTCTCTCTCTCTCTCTCAAACACTCAGGTTGTGTTTGGGGTAGGGTTTATTTGAAGGTTTGTTTCAGAGACGAAGTGTTTAGGGTTAGGGTTTGGTTTTGGCTAACTGTTTCCCTTTCTCTCTCTTCTCTCTATTCTTTTCTCTCTTCTCTCACTTCTCTCTTCTCTCTCTTATTTTTTTCTCTCAGGAAGACGAATGACCAAAAGTTCTCTAAGGCAGAGAAGGGAAGGGTATATATAGTGCCTGGGGAAGGTTCTGGATGATCGAGGCAAATCAAAGGCTGAGATCAAGTCTTCAAGGGTTTTGACTTGATCCAATGGTTATAGAAAAGCGGTGGCTTAAGAGCATAGTGATTGGTTCATATGTATGCACTGGGATTAACCAAGAACGCATGCAGGCCCTTGATAACAAATGATCCAACGATCAACAATAATGCATCCAGCCCTCTCATATAAGAAGCACAAATACATAAGCCCGGAGGATGACAAGTGTTGGCTGGTTATAGGCTCTCACACGCGCGTCAAAATAATTACAAAACCTCACCCTGAAGTCTCTAGCGCTTTGAGATTGTACCCAACCAAACAATACAGAGAGAAAATAAAAGTTTCCAAAATATTATATTAACCCCAAAAACTTTATAAACCAATTTTATTAATAAAAACATTTATTCAAAAATGTTTAAAAAAATATTAAAAAGGTTTAAAATATATTTAAAATATATTTAAAAATTCCCAAAAAATTATTAAAGCTCCAATTAAAGGGGAATTAAACACACACTCAATTTTAAGCAATATTAAGACATGTATGCACTTCTAATTGTGTGTAGTGTGATTCATTTAGTATCTTCATAGATCATTGAAGGGGATTAGAGAGACAGGTTCTGAGGCATTTTGGATTCTAGGATAGACTACAAATTTTGTCAATATTTTCAAATTAGTTGAGCACTTATACAATGTAGACTTAAGCAAGTCAAAGGTATAAGGTGCTTCAAAAACTTTCCCTCTAAATAGAGACAGGGGATTAAACTTTTACGCAAGCCCTTTTAGAGTTCTTTTTGTGATCAAACTCTATAATTTTTTTCATCCAAACCCCTTAGATCTTTTAGGATCACTTTTCCAAACCAAAAAGAATACAATCTAAAGTTCTAAACCCATGTAAAGAGTTTCTATTGTTGATTTGTGTAGTTAGGGATCTACGGCTGAGGAATAAGGGAATGTCATACTCTAAAGGCTGATCGGTGGATACCGAGGGAAGATCTGCTTGCTGTGAGCGGTGTTGGATGACATTATTTTCTGTTGAATATTTAAAGACATCTCCATGTTATACTTAGTGGATGTCTAAGTAGACTATGAGTTACTAAATGTCTGTAATATCTTAAACAGTGTTGAATTAAATGTTTTGCCCAAAAGGAATTTTTCCTCTATCTTCTTCCCATTATATTTTTGTTTGGAATTTGGCTTCACAATTTGCCTTGCATGTTCACTTTAATTTAAATCAGGATAAATTTGGTAAAAAGTGAAACTGTATGTTTAGCCTAGGATACATACAAGTAAATTCATACAAACCCTATACTTTCTCAAATTGGTATTAGAGCTGGTTACACTAATTTATTATGTGATCTTTAAATTAGGACAATATGGATAATTTTTATAATAGGCTAACTATTTTTAATGGGTCAAATTATGCTTATTGGGAAGCTTGAATAAGGTCGACATTAAAGTCAATTGACAAGAGAGTTTGGCTTGTTTGTGAAAGAGGGTGGACACCCCCCACCGTGACTAACGACAATACCGAAAGTCTTAACACTGTCAGCTCTTCGATAAAGATTGATTTTAAATGGAGTAACATTAACTCCTGTGGCTTGAGCGCAATTTCTAGTGCAGTCACTCTCGATAAGTTTTGTTATATTATTATATGTACCACATCTAAGGAAGTATGAGATACTTTAAAACTCACCCATGAGGATACCAACGATGTGAATGATTCTAAGCTATAAAATCTCACCACACACTTTGAAACTATCACTATGCTAAAATCTGATACTTTTGATGAATTTTATGCTAGATTACCTGATATAGTCAATTCTAGTTTCAATTTGGGTGAGAAAATTCCTGAGACGAGAGTTGTGAAAAATATTTTTAGATCCCTATTGTCCCGTTTTATCCATAAAGTCACAGCCTTTAATTCTCTGGTAATTTTAGATACACTTAGGTTACTCGTAAAAGCCGAAAGAAAGAGGGATCGCTTTAAAAGTATAATCTAAAAAGAAATGTGAGGTCTCTTCCGACTCCGAATTTGATTTTGATCTCGATGATCTTACCCTTTTTACGAAAAAATTCAAAAAACTTCTTAAACTAATAAAAGAAAATTCTTCCAAAGAAAATAAAAGTTTCGAGAAAAATAATGATTTTAAATTGGGTAAGAAATTTTTTGAAAAAACGAGAGGATAATACCCTAAGAAAGAAGAGGATAGATACTACGAGTGCGAGGGTAAGGTTGACAAAGCTCATGAGTGTGCTACGAGGTTAAAGAGACAAGGTAAGGGTAAAGTTGCCTATAATTCCACTCTTAGTGATAGCGATGTCGGGTCAGTGGATTTCGAGGACAAATCACAGTATGGACGTAACATCACTGTGCTCATGGCCAGTCGTGTTAGTACATCTGATAAACCTCACTCAAATAAGGAATTTGCTAAACATGATGACATGAATAGTGAGTCTAGTTATTCCGGAGAGAGTGGGGGAGATAACATTTTCAGTGAGGGAGAAAGTGGCCTTCGACGTGCTTAGGTCGAGCTTTACGCCAAGTCCTTTAAAATGAAAAGGCAAATGTTGGAATATTATGGGATTTTCTAAGGCACAATGACTATTTCATTTTATAATACGAGCGCAATTCTTATATCCCATAATTCGGTCCAACATTCCCACACGAAGCACATTAGGATACGCTAGCAGTTCATTCGTGATCTCATTGAGGAGAAGGTCGTGTCCTTGAGCTTTATGAGCACCGAACACAAATTTGTCTATATTTTCACGAATACTTTAGATCCACTAAGATTCGAGAATCTTACGTAGTCTTTGGGTATTTGTTTTGTTGATTGAGTTCGGGTAATTTATATAGTGTTGGGTAGTTATAATGATCATATCATTTGTTCCTATTTCTAGATTGTATTTCTATGCTTTTTTTTTGGGAAAATCATGACAAATCTAAAAAGATTTTTGGTTATTAAGAAAATTTTGAAAAATTCAAAAAGATTTTATTCTTGATAAAATGTTTGAAAAAGACAAAAATATTTTTGTATTTTTATTTTTCACCATATAAGGATGTGCACTTAAGATGTTCAAATCACCACTACATTCCATCCATTCATGTGACATTTTTTATAGTGTATTGATGCATGGCTTTGTTTCTTTAGTGTTCTTAATAATGCGTGTCTAGCATGTCATCGTTCATCGATTATTACTTTCTTCATGCTAGGTTTTTTATCACCTTTATTGCATACATTCACGGAATTTTTGAACATTGTACTTACTTATCATGTGTCGAATACGGTGTTGTCATCTTAATAATGTTTAATAACCAACCAAATGTACTACAAATAAGTTGTGTTTGTAAGAGCCATTACCCATATTTCATTTTTTTTTAAAATTATTCTATGTTAAGCAATGGAGAGGGGCTACGAAAGAGAAAATTCTCTAGACGTTACAAACCACCATTTGGAAAAAGAGACTAAAAGATTAACGACACACATAAGTAGAGTCAATTTCATTTTGTTCAACATTCTTACACCTAAGGTAAAAATTGAGCTCTTTCTTTAGAATTATCTCATGACTTCATACAACTTTGTTACGTATGCCTATGTTGATTTGCTCGTGGAAAATATTCACATAATTACTTCTACTTTCATGATTTAGATATTTTATTGTTATTTCATGGTGTGATGTATTTGTACCCATATGTACATTTCATAAATATACTTGATTTCTTTTATACTTGAGAAGATTGAGAATTTATAAAAAAAATAGTTTGAATGCTTATTTGGAATCTCATCTCATGTTGATTATCTTTGTGATGTTATTTCATTTGGAATCGAGTGGTGCTTGAAATTCATGCTTAATTTCTTAACCTTTGTCAATTATATATAAGAATGAGGAGAAAAAATTGAGGGGGATTTTATTTTTTCTTTGAACTCGTGCGTGCCACGACATTTTATTTGTCTCATGTGTGTAGATCATTCCGCCTTCATGATGATTTCATGGACCAAACAAGATGAAGACTTTCAGTTGAAGACTTATATATTTATGAGTTTTTATTTCTTGATTTGGGAGGGAATTAGTTATATTAGTCTGAGGGGTCAATTTGGCTTCGGTTTATTTTTTGTACCAGGATAGCCAAATGGGCAGATTTGTAATAACAAAATTTATAATTACTCATTTTATTTTTATTTGGCTTATCCCATTACACCCCACTGCATCTTCATGACCTTTCAAGTCGAAAAGAAAAAGTTGGTGACATTTGCAAGATTGAGGATTTTTCATCATAACATTATACATAAGTGTTATGAGGTGGTTTGGTAAAGCTTAAAATGTCCGGGGGTCATTTTTAAAGAAAGTTTGTTTAAATTAAAAAAAAAAACTCATTGGCCCGTTAGAACAAGATGACATTTCGTTCGAATGAGGTTCCAATGTTTGAATGAGATCTAGAACGCCACCTTTTTGGTTAGCTCTGGAATGTCATTCGACGTTTCATTGGAATCCGTTTGTACGAGATAAGGTACATTGTTCGAACGAGGTGGCAATTCATTCGAACAAGTAAGCATGTTTTTATTTTTTAACCAAATATTTTAAAATATTTAATTCCTATATCTTTGTAACAACTTTCCTTACAAGTAGAGATGCGGTATTAGACTTTTACACAAGCCTATTTTGAGTTCTTTTTGTGACCAAACTCTACAATTTTTCATCCAAACCCTTTGGATATTTTAAGGTCACTTTTCCAAACTAAGAAGAACACAACTCAAAGTTCTATAATCTTGTAGAAAATTTCTCAAATGTTGATTTGTTGAGTTAAGGCTTTACGGCTGAAGAAGAAGGGAATTGCATATTCCAAAGGCTGATCGGTGTACACTGAAGGAATATCTGCTTACTGTGGGCAGTGTTGTATCGCATAATATTTTGTTGAAGATTTGAAGACATCTCCGTGTTATAATTAGTGGATCTATAAGTATTTCGTGAGTCATTAAGTGTCTGCCTTATCTTAAACAGTGCTCAATTAAAGGTTTTGCCTGAAAGGAATTTTTCCTCTATCTTCTTCACATTTTTTTTGGGTTTGGAATTTGGCTTCACAATTTGTCTTGCATGTTCATTTTAATTTAAATCAAGACAAAATTTGGTGAAAAATGCATTTGTGTGTTTGGCCTAAAATACAAGTGTATCCATTTAACCACCTGCATTTACTCAAGAAAATCTTGTTACAAATTTGTGTGGATGGACTGCTCGATGAATACAAGATTCACGTGATCAATAAGACAGCGAAGGAACGTTTACATAATCCCCTAGAGAGAAAAAGAATATTGCGATGATCATAAAACCTAAGGCTCAAAATTAGAGAGCTCAGGTTGTCCCTCAACAAGGAAGGTTCCGGGTTGCTCACAGCAAAGCTGTAAACTATGTGAAAGATAGTCCCAAAGGAAATATGGGGGACCAAGGAGCGCTAGAGAATGAAGGAGTTTGAAAAAGATGTTCTTAGGTAATGTACCACCTACTTTGTAATGTAGTGTGGAAGAAGCAATGGATTGGTATTCAATGCTCATGCGAGAAAGAGTGTCAGGTCCACCCAACTCCCTCTAGAAAGTGCCCATAGCAGCAGATAGAGCTAATGCGAAGTTTTGCGATTTGCATAAAAGGATTCAACACTTAACAAAGGATTATTATTACTTACTTAAAATAATGAACGAACAAGTCGCTCAAGTTACTCTTCCAATCCCTCCATTATATGTAAATGAGATGCCACTGTCAGCTCATGAATATGGGTATATAAACATGAATATTACTCAAGATCTGGAAGAAATGATGAACTCTATGAAGTGGAAGGAAAATAACCAATTGTGTGATGATCTGTTGCTCAGCCTGACCAGTATAGATTAGAAGCGTGAATGGGATGACGAGTTGGAAATTAAAGAAGTAAATGTTAGTGTAATGCTCGAGCAAGATGAAGGGGGAACTTCATAGCAGAGTACGCTTATAATGTATAGACTTGTGAAATGGAGCTTGACTCAGAGTGATCAACGATTGCTAAAAGCCCAAAGTTCAAGTGGTTCTTTGACCAAATTGGGGTTAGCGAAAAAATAAGGATGATGATCACCGAGAAGATTCTCGAGGTTGTTCAAGATAGAGTGTACCCATCAATAAACTAGGATGTGGTAATTAACAGGCTCATGAAGATACATGTCAAAGGTGGTATTTTAAGAAGCTAATAGGCAAGTACCTTTCTTCCATTAAAAGACCTTGTATGTAACTACGCTGGTAAATGGGATTATTTTCCCATAAGCATTGCTAAATGGAGGGGCTTCGATTAATATCATGCCCATTAGCACGCTTTATGAGACAGGGATACCCAAAGGAAAGATTGTGCCAATTCTATAGGCAATGTTAAGTTTTGATAGTGCAGGGATGCAATCAATTATATGTGGATATTGAAATAAAGTTGGGAAATTTTACTTCCCGCGTCAAATACCATGCCATTAATTACATCATGAGATATTAGTTACTAATCGAAAGAGTTTGGATTAACACTCATGGGATTGTGCTTTCCACGTTCCATTAATACGCAAAAGCTAATATTCGTGGAACAGAGGTTAACATTAAGGCGACAGAGAGACCTTTCTTGGTGGAGGAATCCCACATTATAGATGCGGCATTTTATACCGAGTTAGATGAAGAAAGTAATGCTCACTTGATAAAAGGTGTTAGGGAACAACGAACAACCCACGAAGGGAATCAAGTGAGGAAGTCCATCCATGATAGGTTGGGGCCACGAGTGGTACCCACTATAGTAAAAGACTGTAACGCCCGAATTTTATTGAATTAATAAAGTCGAGTTATATTTTCAGACTCATGTGATTCGCAAATTTTATGGACTTGGATTTATTAGAAATTAATGGAATTAATTTAAATATGCTATTTTTAATTTAAATTAAGGTTAAGGAGAAAAATTCCAAAATTCCGCGTACAACGTTAAGTGTGTTAAATTAAGTTACGCAATTTAAATAGAATTAAAAGAAATAAACGGGACGAATTATATAATTACATTTATTTATATATTATAATACGATAAGGATAAAATAAGGAAATTCAAAGAAATAAAATAAGAAATATAATAAAGGGATTTTCGCTTAAAAACTAAAAATGCTAAGAAAAAATTGAAAAACTTCCACAAGGTGTAAAATTAAATTCTGGACAACTTTCTCTTCTTCGGCGATATCATAAAAAAATCGTTTAGACCCATATTAAGGGTATTTTCTATTCAAAGTTAGTTATAATTTTTTTTGAACAATTTTAGTTAGGTTGGCAGCCAACTTTAGATGATTTCCACTTATTCTTTAAGTCTTCTCTATTCCATTTGGCATAGGGTATCATCACTATATGTTTATAAGCTATTTTAGATGGGTATGGGTCATATAGGGTGGCTTATAGGTGTTATCTACCCCATTTTCTTCTATTTATGGAGAATGAACATGTTTATTTTGTCAAATCTAAAAATGATCACTCTCTCCCCCATTTTAACTCGGGAAAAGCTTACTTATACACTATATATTACAACCGTACTATCCCACACAATTATCCTTACATTATGAAGAGTTTTCAAGTGTTATAGAGGTGTTATTTTGGGTGTGAAAGATGATTTCTAGAACTTAACATTTGGAGTTTATTGAGTTTTCTTTTCTACGTCTTTA
This sequence comes from Sambucus nigra, assembly GCA_949130495.1. NCBI lineage: Eukaryota > Viridiplantae > Streptophyta > Magnoliopsida > Dipsacales > Adoxaceae > Sambucus > Sambucus nigra. The sequence goes on along the minus strand of OX422213.1, from coordinate 363,043,134 downwards.
TCAAACTTATTATCTTCAAGAGGTAGGGGTTCTACACTGTTTTCACATTTAAAATCAAAGCATGCTAGATATATGTATATATGTACGATTATCACAACATATGAATATTTACTGAATAATATGTGATCAAAATGGATAAAAATGAATATGGATAAAATTAAAGTTTGAAAGAATGATAAATTTCAGAATCTTTAAGTAAAATATTTATTGTATAAATCATTTCAAACTTATTGATTTCATGATAAAATATTATATTGAACTTGTAGGATACACTTCTAGAGTTGAGAAGCACTTAAGGATTTACGGTAATTGTAAAAATAAAAAGAATGATTTAACTATACATAGAACTCGGGCGTTATGTGCCACGCATGGTTCGAATATATTATGGATCTTGCGCGTACCTAGCTGAATAATGTGAATATATATATATATATATATATATATTGTATATTTTTTTGTAATCATACCCGCGCTACTTTCTATCACGGAGGTTCCGTGCTGGGACAGTCTTATCTCGATTGGACCTCCATGGGGGATATTGACTCGTACCCTAGAACATAACATCCCTGGATATAGGCTATCTGAGAATGACAGTCAGACGGTTCTAAGAGACGTGAGGATATGTTCTGACCTCTTAGCGATTGGGAATTATGCTTCGCCTCCAATATGTGTGTTTTGTGTTAATACAGTTCGAGAGTGATTCCGAACTAGTATTTCCCTTTTGTACGAGTGATACGGGGGACTTGATAGCAGAGTATGCCAGCACCATAGATTTTACGTGGGGTGCCCGATTAGTATATATATTATATGAATGATAAATATTTATACACCTATACCTGTGATTCATCTATTGTGCTTGTAAGTAGATAAAATAGAATAATTAATATTAAACGAATTAAGTGGTTAAAAACTTAAGTCTTAATTGAGATGAATATAACTGGCTTGGCAAATTCATAAGAAAAGGTTATCGGATATAAACTATAGTCATGTGATCACTTGGATTAGGCTTGGTGAATGAAAATTTGGGTTAGACTTAACTATGTTAATTTGGCAGTACGTTAGGCGTGCACACTAGTTGAGATGTGAGAATTCTCAAGTGAGTGTCGAGGTCCTAACATGTATATATATCAATTGGTAAGCATTTTAAATGCTTGCTAAACTATTTTTAAAGCTCTTTTACACTCAGGCTCTCACCCATTTCCTATTATCCTTTCTTCCTCTTGTATATATAGTACAGGTGCCCAGCCACAGGGCCGTCAAATCTAGATCTTTGGACCATTGACGTGCTGCAACTAGTGTGAAAGTTGCAGGTCCTTGTAGTAAACGACTCCATTCTTGTCTTCCCAGTTTTATATTTAGTTATTCTCAGATAGGGCATGTGTCGCCCATTTCCATATTTCATTTAGTTCACAGAGAGACTTGTACTCTTTATTATTTCAGGCTTTAACTATTGTTGGGATTGTTTTATTTATTTCCTTGTCCTGCGATTGGGATTTATTATTTGGATTGGTTAATCTATCTTGGTTATTTCATATGAATGATTTAATTTTAAAATTATTATCTCTATTTGTAAAAATGGTTTCGTATATTAAATCATAACAATAGGTCTTAATTTATAAAATCAAATGTTTTGACACTTAGCTTAATTATTTATTAGGTGATTAATAAAGAAAAATTATTTTTCGATAGTGATGCTAAGAATGAACCAACCGGATACTTTGATTTAATTTAATAAATGACTGATCACCGGCTATTTAATTAGGCAGGGTCTCACAGAAGTCTGCAAATTCGAATGAAAGACCTGCCCCACTAAAGGACTCTGAGCTCCAGGAAAGTGCAATCAAAGCCCTAGAGTGATTTGACACGACCTACGTGCCGATGGGCAGGTATAGGGGTATGTCGATCGACAAACCCTTATTTTTTGAAAAAAGTTATCTTTTATTTTTTGACAAATTCAAAATACCTCAAAAATAAATATTTATTGCAAAAAATCCTTCTGGCATTATCCATTTTTACCCATCGTATCTCAAAAATAAATATTTTTCTCTCTTTTTCAAAAAATAAACTAGCCCATCCTTTTTACAGTCTCAGCAACAAAGTAAAGAGTGCATGTATAATAAGTCATTTAAAGAAAGATAAATTAAAATTTCATTCATATATATACTTCCATTAACATCTCTTTTTTAGGAAAATAGAAGAAAATACAAATAACGGGACTCAGCCCAAACCCCCAAACTCTCTCTCTCTCTCCCCCCCTAGGATCCCCCGTCCCTACGTCAAACGCGCTTCCCCCAGCGACGAGTTGAGGGGCCTCCACTACCTGATCCCCATCCTCCCTCAAAAGTAGCAAACGACACCAAGAAGGATGGAATCGCAATCGATTCCCGAATATGAGCCGTCAAAGAAGCCATCCAGTCTCGGATGTCCCTTATCCAAGCAGTCGATCCTCGGACATGCTGCAAGAAAAATAAAAAGGTAAATCAGTCAAACTAAAGCAAAATACGAAATCAAAAAGACAAAGGACATAGAAATACAAAAATATACCTCTGGATCAAGGACATCCTCCGTTATCCCCAACACCACGAGGTCCATCGCATTAGGGTGATGCAGTATACTCAATGACCCCCCTCGATCCAGTCGAATTTTGTAAAAAGGAGGAGCAAACTACAAATATGGAACCTCTGTCCCCACTGACGACGATGCATTACCAGTGCTGTTGGAAGACCCCACCGATCGATTCGTACCCCTGCCCAAAGCTGTAAGAGGCGAAGGCATATTCATTACATCATAAATATAGGAGGGCATCAATTAGCTCGTCACAACGTAAAGGTAGTCGTAAGTTGCCACTATGTTAGTATAGGCCGAGTAGGGCTCTCCAATCATCGCCACCGCCCTGACCTCCTCCGACATCCCTTGAACCTACCTCATGTACCCTGGGGGCATCGTCGGTGGGATTGCCACCTCGTCTTCCACGATCTATTGGACTACTCTCTTTCCTAGATACCAAGAATATTCGAACTCGGACGCCAACAGCCATCGCATTTGCGCATTGCCTCCGGTCACCCCTGTGTGTTGGATAACCGTCCCCCGGGGATAGAAAGTCACCTGCATTTTGCCAAGATAAAGTCAATACTCAAATAAACAAAGAAAATTCCTAATAAAAGGATTCAAAAGATATAAGAAGAAATAACCTGGTAGCTCGTCAGGACATTCAAGACTTGACGTACTGTCGACAAGGAGAGAGACTGCTTAAATTTTTGGTTAGACTTTTACCATTGGTACATCCGACAAAAACCTCCCACTGACTCATCATGTAAAATAATCAAGCGGGCATTGAGCCCGATCACCTCATACAACCACATATGCAAAAGGATAAGGGTTAGCAATCAGAATAAATCAAGAAGAAAAATGTAAGAAATTACATAAAGAGATATGAGAAAATTACCTCCAAAAGATACGTTGCTCCAGTAAAAGTCTACCGGCAGCACCGACTAAAAGCATCCAAAAAGAATAAAGGGTCGCCAAAGTAAGGCTCCCCCAGTCAAAGAGAGGGATATTAGAAAATACCCTCAAATTTTGTAAAAACCATAAGTGGACGACGGCACCGCTCGACGCCACCAAAAACCCTCCCAATAAAAGAAGAATAAATAAGAGGGCCATCTGTCTTACCTATAAACCGTCGGTCTCATCAATCCTTTGACTCAGAAAAACCTCCCGGAGAAAAGAAATATGGATAGAGTCCCCCGAGGCTATTCGCCCCACATCGCCCAGCACCGCATCAACCGTCGCATGTGTCACCATCTGAGACCGATCCACCTCTATCTGCGTATCCTCGCAGTTAATCCCCAGCAGGTACCAAACATCAATGGGGGTCACCGTCATCTCCCCGAATCCCAAGTGTATGGTATGGGTAGTGTCTCACCACCTCTCCCCTTTTGCACACAAAGCGGTCATAGAACGCGGCATCTCATCCAAAGCAGACGCCAAATGACCAAAACTAGTGGAGGAGACTACCCAGCGCACCACCACAGAAAGGTGCTCCCATACATACCTGAATCCCATCGTCCCCCGGGAACAAAATCTCGTAACAGCTATGCCAGTCTTCCAAAACAGAAGAGAAACCTTGTATCAAAATTCAAATAAACAAGAAAATGCAAAGAGGAAAACGATGCCAAAAGTCATGTGGTACTTATATAGCCATTAGGGTTCCTCACCCTAGATGATCAGTGGGAAGAGTTTGATCATCGACGCAGGATCGAACATGTTAAAAACGTTCTCATCGCCCAAAGCTAGGGGCACCCTAGCCCCCACTCCATGTTAGCCCAATCGTCAATGCCCAACCACGCCATGTGGGTCTCACTACTTGAAAAATTCGCCATTTTCTAGTCTCAAACGTGGGAAGAACGCATTAGAAGATTGAAGAAGAGAGAAGCAGAAGATAGGAAATCTAGAAGCTGTGAAAAATGAAGAGAATTCGCCCCTATTTATAGGAGGCTAAGGGGCATGTCGATCGGTAGTTACCTTACACCCATCGATCGAAACCTGCCTATTCCCCTTCCCAAGGCAGCCCAGAAGACTACTCCACTACTTATTAGCAATCCCTTCAACCCTTCGATCAGCAATACCCCTGAAATTTTATATAAAAAATCTCAGAAAAGGCCAAAAAATTCAAAAAACTTCACGAAAAATTCCTAAAATTGCTAAATGAATATTGGAACATTTCTTCACCAAGAAAACCATTTTCAAGCTCCCAAATCCCCAACCGGATTAATAGCATGTTATATCCCCAAGTTAAACCCTAAAATCTAGCGCACCCACATCCCCAAAACTCACTAAATCTCCCCAGTATAAATTAAATGCTTTCCCAGTAGGGTTATGTCATATCCTATCCATTTTTCCAGCAGAAATTCCTGAATTAAACTTTTCCCCCAAACAGAGTTAGAAGACCTATCCGAAAATCTCTCCCTGGCAAAAACATTCGTCGTCGGAATCCCAAAGCCTCAAGTCATCAACTGTTTCCCCAACATAATTTCCAGACTAAGAATTTTAGCTCCCCCAGCAAAGCTATCCCTTCTCAAAAAGACATATTCCCCAGACAGATGTCTCTTCCCCAGAAAGTAAACCCCACATTATTTAAGGTCCTCAGAATTAACCTTGACCCTCAGAATTGGTCGCTCCTACTTAAGGTCCTCATAATTGACCTCGACCCTCAGAACTGGTCACCACAACTTAAGAAATTGGTTACCTCCACTTAAGGTCCTCAGAATTGACCTCGACCCTCATAATTGATCGCCTCCACTTAAGGTCCTTATAATTTGCCTTGACCCTTATAATTGGTTGTTCCTACTTAAGGTCCTCAGAATTGGCCTCGACTCTCAGAATTGGTCGCTCCTACTTAAGGTCCTTATAACTGACCTCGACCCTCAGAATTGGTCGCTCCTACTTAAGGTCCTCAGAATTGAGCTCGACTCTCAGAATTGATCGCCACAACTTAACGTCCTCATAATTAACCTCGACCCTCATAATTTATCGCCACAACTTAAGGTCCTTAGAATCGATCTTGACCCTCAGAATTAGTTGCCACAACTTAAGGTCCTTAAAATCGACCTCGGCCGTCAAAATTGGTCACCTCTACTTAAGGTCCTCAGAATTTACCTCGATCCTCAGAATTGGTCACCTATACTTAAAGTCCTAAGAATTGACCTTGACCCTTAAAATTGGTTGCCTCCACTTAAGGTCATCAGAATTGGCCTCGACACTCAGAATTGGTCGTGCCTACTCAAGGCCTCAAAATTGACCTCGACCCCTAGAATTGGTCGCCTCCACTTAAGGTCCTTAGAATTGACCTCGACCTTCAGAATTGGTCGCCACAACTTTAGGTCTTCATAATTGATCTTGGCCCACAGAATCTTCCATTCCCAACATTACCTTAGGTCCTCATAATCGACCTCGACCCTTTTAAATGATCATCCTCATCCCTTTGGTCCACATAATTGAACTATTTCCCTGAACATCATGTGGTGTCTATTAGAAGTCTTTCACTTATTCAAAGATCACCCATTGAGGGGCACGGTAGACACCACATTCTAGGACCCCTTAAGTCTTTCCTTAGGTCCTTATCACCTCCTCATTCACTACAAACCTTAGGTTATACTTCGAGTACTGATCTAGAGGCCACTGTGCACTCCCATGACTCGATTTGACTCCAATAAACTTCATCATTAGAGCAAAAGCTTAAATAATCGTTAAAGGTAACCAAATCCCCTTTCCAACGGTCTTTCCCGTGCATAAGTCAGCAAAATGATTCGGATGACCGATCTATTTTTCTTCAAAAACTGATCCAGAGGCCACCGGACGCTCTTGGGCTCTATTTGACTAAAATCAACTCTTTAGCTCGATCGAGACTAAATGAATCTTCAAAGGGAGCTTAATACCCTTTCCAACGGTCTGCCCCATATGCGAATTAGCCTTACGATACGAACAAAAGATCCATTTTACTCCGAAAGGTCATCGGACGCTCCCGGGCTCCGTTTGACCAAAACTAACTCTCTGAATTGAGCAAAGCCGTTCATAACATCAAAGTACCTCGCATGAATTTTCCAATATTCCACCATGTGCATGATTTAGATTGATGATTCCGGCTAACGATCCATCGTTGTCCAACAATCTCCTATCCAAAGGACCGATGTGCACTTTCGAAGCCCCGTTTGACCCAAAGTCAACTCCCGAACCTGGGACAGTCTAAGGATTCTTAAATGTCTTTAGGTTAACTTTCTAATGGTATGCCCGTGTACAATTTAGAATTACATACGGATTACATTTTATGACCATTATTCCGAACAATTTGCACAAGACTGCCAATTGGCGGGTCCATTTTCCTGCCTATCGGCACTGTGTCTAGGGTTACCTACCGATAGGCAGGACAAGGACAATGCCGATCGATAGTCCCCCTACCCTATATAAGGAGATCATGAGATCACCTTCCAAGGCACCTCAAAATCATCAATTTCAGTGATTTCAACAACATTCTTCTACAATCAGTGAAGTTTCCTTGTGTAAAATTCTTCTCCACCTTTCATTCCCATCACTTTCATACCCAATTTAGCAAAAACATTCCTTATCTCTCGTCCTACATTCATCCCAACTTGCAATAAATCTCATCAAGGATCAAGGTCAAGATTTTAGTCTCTAAAGAAAGTCCAAACATCATTCTCTCTCTCTCTTTAAATTTCTTTATTTTTGCATTAGTTATATAAATTCCTAATTTAGCTTTTAATTTAGACCTTATACATTAAATATCTCATCCTTTATTAGTAATATTGCAAATAATTTATTTTCTATAAAAAAACCAAAACAAATAAAAATAGGGTTACACATATAAATTCCGACGGGATTCTTCATCACATTTTCTCCAAACCAAAAATTATATTTTCTACACACACATAAATATAATAAACTCTTGTTTGAATCAATGGGATAAACCCCACCCTTGTGCTGCATGCGAACTACGAGGACTTTGATGCCTCTATAGGCTACGTAGGCGTCTCGGGCTAAAACCTGAGACTCGAGTCCTATTTTCATCTTATTATCATTTTCCTATTATATATATATATATATATATATATATATATATATATATATATATATATATATATATATATATATATATATATATATATATATATATATATTATTCATATATATCATACTTTTGATTCATACTTTCATCTTATCTAACGTATATTATCGTTTCATCATAAAGATCAGTATCTCGATAAGCACACACATCATAATTTTTAATTATTATTTTGGGAACATTCCTACGGATGACCTCACTCTGTCTTTTCCATGATGCGAGTCGAGCGATGTCGATCTCCACTTATACATACACGCATACACTCTTCATAGAAAAGTTAAGAAAAATAAGGACATAAGTCCATGAGAGACCGAAAGGGCGGGATGGGTGCCTAACACCTTCCCATTTCATAAATTAGCCTCTGAACCTCTGAACTATTAGTTTTGCAAGCATCAGTTTGTCTTTGATGTCGCTCCCTCGAGGCGGCGACATGTTCTTTTGCCTGATTTGTGCAAAATAGGCCGACGATTCTAAATCTTTACATAACCCCAAAACCTACGACAGCCGAAGCACCCCACGATGTAGCGAAGGGCGCGAGACCTTTATCTCTCCCTCTTTATCCACCCCCCGAAAGCGACCGGGGAATAAAGGGGAAGATCTCAGGATGTCCACAGTATAAATTACCCGTTTGGGATCATATAAGAAAGTTCTTGCTAGGATCTGTCCCGGAAGAAATTTTAGGTCCAACGCAATCGCGATTCAGAGGTAGTTTCATTGCAAATTCAACTTCCTCCTGATCATCCATCTAGTTTAGTTTTCATTTAAGAGATTATGTATAGGCATTGTTTGGCACCTGATTATTATATAAATTTAGTAATTATCCTTGAGTTGTATTTGAGTTACTGTTGAGACTATTATGGTTGTTTTCATACATCTATTCAATTATTCATATTAATGGGTGGATGTACCTTGTCTCAATTATCTATTTCTTTATTTATCATTTATTCCATTCTCTTATATTGCATGCTTAGAATGATATCATATTATTAGATGTCGTTTTTTAACTATGCATGGGTGGCTAATTAATATATGGAAAATATGAGGTGTTGCACATTTATCATAAACATTGAATAAGAATCTCTATAAAATGAAATATAAAACTCATGCACATTCACACTATATTCACAAGCATCCGAGTATTCACCCTTCTTGACCGATACCTAAAAGTCACTTCATGATGGGTTAGCATCACCACAAGGTGTGGTGGACCTAAGAGATACGCATTCATTGTCCTTTTTTCCACGTGCCCTCAACATATAAGATGATTCCCCTCACCCATCCACACGACATACGGATTATTACAATAATTCATTAATGTCTCTACTTTTTTCTCATATGTGTTAACATAAGGTATATAAGGAGGTTGTTCACATATACTTGGGTATATATAATGGCTTCTAAGCATAGTCATAAATGATTACCTTTATCGTCAAGAGGTATATTGTGCATAATGCCAAAGGGGATATACCTCCCTATTTTCCACGTATCAGGTGGCTAAACTTCAACGCCGAAGATATGGGAGGTCGAACAATTGTGCATAATGCCAAAGGGGATATACCTCCCTATTTTCCACGTATCGGGTGGCTAAACTTCAACACCGAAGATATGGGAGGTCGAACAATTTATATCATTATAAACATTAATGAATAATCTAAGAATACTAAAACCATGCACGACGGTATATAAAATATGAGAATAAGAATGGGATAATAAATACGAGTCTAAAAAATAAATCAATAAAGTTGAATTTATTTAGATAAATGAATAAATAAATTTCGATAATACAAATATCAAATAAGAGTCCACAATACAAATGTCTCAATTGTTTCAAAACCAAAATGGAATGTAAACAACTCTGGAAACTACCGCGACCCATAGTAAAAAATCTTTGAAATAAATAAAAACTGAAATGAAATGAAATGAAATCCTATATTAAGATTAAATTGTTGCCAAATTAGCCTAATTGCAAGTCTGAAATCTCAACCCTGCTTCTCCTATTTGTGAACACCTGTAAAATATTTTTAGGAGATCAGGTGGGTTAAACCCCACAAAATAAGCAAGCAAAAGCTTAATTTAACCAACAATATTAAATGAGACTTATTTTCGTATCATGACATTATATCGACACTCACATCAATATACCTCACCCATTTATCCTAAAGTGGAATCTAGTTAAAAGTCTAACTACACTAGACATAGCTATCATGTATAAATTCAAGTTCAAAAGCTATAAAGTATGTTACCAAACCTCAACCCCAAGGTTACAATATAGTAATATAATTATGTACCCAGAGTCATAACCATGCATAATACCCATATACTACCTCAAAATAAGTTACATAACTACATCATAGTCATAATAGTAGCACAAATCAAATCCACATTTGAATACATCCAATACAGGATCACACACACACACACACATATATAACATGATGGATCCACCCTTCGGGGACCTCTTTTGTGCCTCTATTGGGTAAACCCATACGAAGACCCACCCTAATGGATCACAGAACACCCACAAATAAAGCAAAAAGGGAAATCACTGCACAATCACACCATCACGTAATCATATATCGAGATTCACACGATGGTTCAAATATCCATCTCGTAAGACAGTCAACCAACTGAACATATGATCAGGATGTATACCTATACACAACACGAGTCATCTACCAAAGTGGTAGTCCACGATCCCTCAAAATAATCCCATAAAATCTCCATTGATAGATTCTATAAAAATGCACAAACACATGATATTCCACATATAACATAATAAGCATATATACACCAATACACATAACTATATACAGTATACCGATCCTGACTATACAAAAGGTGCCAAATGCACCTCAGATATAATCTCATTACATGTTAGACTATTGTCTATTTCATCTATTAAGAAGATTATATTGGAATAGGAGTATAGAAAATTCATTACCTGGACAAAACGATGTTGAGTAAACCCAAATAAAATTAAAGGTTTTTCATCCTTAACGCTAATTGATTTTAGGTGAGATGGGGTTTGGAAAACGGTCAAGAAAAACCCAAAACAAACATAATACATAATAAGAGTGAAACGATTAAGATGAATCGTGGTAGACATGGAGGAGAGTTGGAACCCTTATCCTTTTCACGATCGATCATCTTTTTCCTCACTTGAATATTTTGAGGAGAAACGTCTTAAACTCTCCCATGATAATTTGGGATGCCTAAAAAAGATACATGGAATGCTCTTGGATATTAAATAAGTCTCCATTCAAATGTGGAAAAAGATACATATCTTTATCAAGACATAAGAAATAATAACTAAGGTGCCACTTCCTACTGCAATGGGCACTAAAATAAGGTTGTGACTTATTTGGATCGTGAGCTATCTCCAAAGGGGGTGAGTGGGTGTCTCGACTGACATTTGACAGATGTGATTCCGTTCTTTGACTTAGACCCTTATGACCCGTTATAGCTAAGACCCGTTTTGTCCATCAAAGTGAGGGCGATGCAATAAATATATTCCTCAACTTATAGGAATGCCCTTTAAGGTAAACTCTTACATTCTTAGACTCTTCCAAGTCTTTTTTGATCTTTTAATTTTAGGCCTCGAGCACTTCTCGAGCACGGGATGACTCGAGTAATGTCGTCTTCAAAGCGTCAACATTCTCATGTAAAAGATCGACCTCTTTCTCTCCCTCTCTCAACCTCTTTATAAAAGTAGCTTCTCAGACCTTCAAATTTCTCATAAAGTGTTTTATTATATTTTATGGCACTAATCTCACTGTCACACTACTTAATATTGTGGTATAATGTTCACTTTATCCTCATTGAGGTACATATTAACAATCCCATAATAAGATTTTTCAAGTTTGACCTCACCCTTATTAACACAAACTCCATATTTATCCTTTAAGTCTCTTTTAGGTTCAGACTCGACACCATCATGATCAATCTTATCTTTAACAAGATAGGGAAGTAAGAATACACATGGTTAAGGAGATAAATTGCATTTAATGGGATACTCACTACGATTTGAGTATGAGTCACTATCGTTAAGGCTGGAATTCATTGTCTTCTTTTTATCACTCTTCCTCTTTACCCTTGTAGGACACTTAAATTACTAATGCCTGATTACTTAGCATTTAAAAAACTTCCCCGAATCATATTCCCTCTTCTCATCACCTTGGGACTTATGATCACAGTTACGAGAAGATTTCTTAACCCTATTTGCGTTGGTGTTCTCACATCTCTTACTGTTAGATTTAAAACTTTGTGAATTAGACCTAAGAAACCTTTTGAATTTGTTGGTCAATAAGGCCATCTCTACCTCTTTGGATTCAAAATCTTCATCTAAAGCAGATGAGGCACTTATCAGTGCCTTTAACATGCCTTTTTGGTCATTGGACCTTTGTAAACCTCAAAAGTTTTTAAAGCACTGATTAGCTCTTCAAATTTCATGGGATAAACCTATGAACCAACGGTGCCAAATCTTCCGTTACCACCTAGGAATTCGGTATCCTCTCTCTCAAGTCAAAAGAAGAATTAACGGTGTCAAAGAGTTAAGTGTAAAAATCACCAAACGTGAGATTCTGATGCATTAACAACATCTCAAACTAAGTGGTGATTTGTTAGATCTTCGAGACCCCCACAATATTCGTTCCCGCATGCGTAACCTTTAGGATGTCTTATGTCTCCTTCGAAGTCTCATACGTCATTATCTGAGGGAAGTTTTACGGTGAAACTCCATAAAAACATTCCATTGATACCTCATGATTTAAAATTATATAGTTTATGGTCATCCTCGTTCCACTTAACGACCGATTTAGGAACCATCTTATAACCCTCCTTCACTGTGGGTGGTGTAATACCCCGTATTTTTATGATATTTATTTATGGGATTAATTGAATTAAATGAGTATTAATTGGATATTAATCCGAATAAAAATATTAACGAGATGTGAGTTAGTATTTGATTATAATGTGTATATATGGCAATATATGAATATTGGAAATATTGAAATTGTCGCGAGATTAAAATACGACAATTTGGGAAATTTTGTAGGGACGCGCGTGACGGTCGCGTCAGGAAAATAAGTATTTGAATTAAAAAGTGAATTTTATTTTTCTCACCCGTATGGTCATTTTGAGTGCGCCAACGCGTCCGGAAGGATCGAAATAGTCTAAAAACACTAGTCGGGGGTTAAGTTTGGGTCCCGGGGCATTTTTGGGCCATACCGGTAACTTATAAAGGCATTTTGGTAATTTCGGAAATTGGTTGATTAAAACCCACGAAAATTAGAGTTAAAAATCTGACTTAGTATTAACCCACTAAGCCATGTTCCAACCCCAATTTAGGTAGTGGGCTACGGGAGAAGTTAGAAACCTTAAAGCTTAGGCAAAAACTAACCCCACCTCCATTAACACCTTGAGAAGAACTTGTAGAGAGAGAGAGAGGAAGAGAAGAATTCTGCAGAGAGAGAGAGAAGGCAATTCAACCTTCAAGATTCAACCTCAAATTCAGAGAACGATTAAGGCAAGTGGTTTAATTATAATTAATTCAATGCTATGCTTTTCCATGTTTAGGAATTATCGAAATTATCTTGGAAGATTAATATAGACCCATGAATTGAAAGGTTAAAACTATGAATTATGTTAGGGACTGCATGTAGAAACATTCGGGACGAATTATGAATTCAAGATTATGACCCTTGATGATCTAAAAACGGATTTAAGAAGAGGTTTATTAATGTTCTTGAAAGAAGTAGAAAACTAGGGTTCTTGATGAAGATTTGATCCAAATATAGCCCTTGGTTGATGAATTATTAGTTTTAGAACGTTAAAAATGTTGTAGGATGGTTGTATGATGGTACTATAACGTTATATTAGAGTTTCATGCATTAAAAGTATGTTTTGGGATGATTTGAAAACTGCAAAACGAAGCAGTCCGTAGCCATACCTGGTGCATTCGATCGATCGATGTTCATCAGTCGATCGATCGACCACCATCGATCGATCGAAGGAAAAGGTCGATCGATCGACCTTCCCAGAATGAGTAAAGTTTTCCCTATTTTAAATTTTAATGGTGGTAACCCTTGGAAAATATTATTGGAGACCTTATGAATACCCTTAAACTTAAGGAAGACCAGTAGGCATGGTTATGAAATTTGGACCTTAATTAGGATTCAATTTGAGGAATTATTCTAATCTAATGAAATTCGATAAGTGAGATAATATGTGGGTTAAAAGTGTAAATTTGAATAATTTGATGAAATGAGGTTTGGGGCAGAAGTAAGGACCTTAGGAATAAAGATGTAATATGTGGGAAAAACAGGAACTTAATAGTCTATTTGAGATAGGTTTTAAGTATAAGAGACTATGACGTGAGACGTGTCGACGGTTTAAAATTTTATATTAACGGGAGACTTAAAATATACAAATTTGGAATAATGGTATAAGGATGTAGAGTATACCTTTATTAATATTGAGATATCTAAGATGTGTGAATACTTAGTATATGATTTTTATGTGTATGACATACCTACCATACTTGCTATCACGGGAGGTTTACGTTCGCTTAGGGCCTTCTTATCCTTGTGTTGCCCGGATTTAGATTGGTACCTCGATGGACATAGGTCAAAGAAGGACTTATTGGGATGTTAATAAGTCTGCTGATCGTGGGAGCGTAGGTATGTACGTGACCCATGTGATGTGACTGTGTTCGCCTCCATTGTTTGTGATGTTGTTATCTGAACGATTCCTGAGAGATTCGGAATGCGTGATCCTTATGTACGTGATGTACCGGGATGGATAGCAGAGTATGTGTGCGCCGCAGCTTAGTCTCGGGGTGCTTGTATTGTATATTTATGATGTGAATAATATACGATTATATGATAAAGAGATTGCTATGTTAAATTGTGAGTATAGTAATTGTAACGTTATGAAAAGATAAAAGGGGACGGATATCAATAAATGGTTTTGTTAATAATTGGGAATCCGAGAATTAAAGTAGAACTCTCTATTTAATTGTTAAGGTTAGAATTAAAACGTGAACCGAGTAGAAGTGTTAGAAACTCTTTTGAACTAAATAGTTATGAGAAAACACATGAATGGGTACAGGAACGTTAGGAGTGCACAGTTAGACGAGAGGTGAGTATTTCATGTGAGAGCACGTCCTAACATGTATCTTGCATTTATTGTTTTAAATGTTATTAAAGCACTTGCTGTTTTCAAAATACTCTCCACTTTCGGGCTCTGACCCATTTGCTTTCAAATCTATTTTTTTTTGTAAAAACCATTTTAGGTGCCCAGCCACAAGGACACCATGCTTAGGATCCTCATTCAGGTGACGAGCTATAGCTGTTTGTGGAAGTTACAGGACCTTGATTATAGACGCTTCATCTATCTTGACTCTATATCCATCATTTATCAGTTGTAGGGCATGTCGCCCATTTCTTTTAGAGATATTTCATTCATTTCAGTTATTCAGACTTCGGGCATGTAATTAATTCAGGTTTCAGACTTGTCATATTATTTTCAGTTGTGGGATTGTTGTGAGGAGTTTTCCTCCGGACTTATTACTATTAGTTGGTTATTTCATTACTTATTTATGGTGAATGGATTTATGTTATTCTTCCATTATTCTTTTATTGCATGTTAATCAGACTTAACTTAAAATTTGGCAACTTACTTTTTAAATACTAGGTGGTTAATAATCATAAAAATGTTTTCGACAGTGATGCTATTAACTGGACCAACTTGGCATTTTGTATTAATTTAATAAAGGAGTAGCTACCCGGTATTTAATTAGTCGGGTTGTCACAGGTGGATACCAACCATTATCTATAGCTAATCACAGATGCTTATCTAGATAATTAAGTAAACGCTTTATACAATCCTTTCGATACACATAATTTCAACCATAAAGCATTGGTGGATGAGAAAAGAAACCACCCTCCATAGACACCCTTATAAGATTCATATTCAGAAAACTTATAATACTCGCTTTGCTATACTACACCAAAAAATCATTTTTCTCACTTTTCACCCGCAAAGGCTTGTCACGGTAAAAAACTTCGACAAAAAAATATGAAGTCGTTGCCAAGGTCTTTGAATGTGACACATCCATGGCAACACCTTGTCACGATAAAAAAGACTTTGACAAGGTCCGTGATAAGAAAAAAGAAATTAAAACCCTACCAAATCTGTTCGTCGCTTACCACAAAATAAAACACTCTATTTTAAACGGTTGCACTGTTTTGTGGCGATTTATGTGGAGATTTCAGTTGATTTGTGTGGATTTGCGGGACAAGAAACAATTAGGGATGTCTTCTTTGGCGAATTCAGTCGATTTGTGGGTTTCATTTTTGTGTTGGGTTTCATTTGTGTGTGTGTTTTCATTTGTGGCGATTTCTTTTGTGTGAATTTCATATATATTTTAAAACCCACAAATATTTCATTAGTATACCTACTTAGGGTAAGGATCACCGTGCTGGAATTTTTTAACACGCTAATTTCAGTATTGTGTGGTGTTTTTTTAAATCACTCTAGTATTGTTTATGTATAAAAAATCATAGTGTAGGTAATAATTTGGTGACTTAATTTCTTTCCTTATCTACAGTCTAAAATATTTTCTTATTTAGGCTTTAAGAGCGAATTTAGGGCAATGAATTATGTTGGCTTCAAATAGAGTATTTTATTTTTTTTAGATGAAAAATAACAAGTTTTATGATACTAGATTTTGTTTTTCTTTGAATAATATCTTCGTTTTCTGCTAAAAAGTAGGTTAGAACACTAACGCATCTTTTTTTATTTGGAAACAAGCAAATTTTGTTTGGGTTTATGATATAACATTTGGTTGCTTTTCTGGTAGTACTTTTTGTTTGGACAAATGAACTTTATTTGTACATATGGGTTAAGATATTGTCTCAGTTTTGTTTGGTGTTTATTTTTTCTAGATTGGACGTGGACATCTTCATTACTGATAGGTATATATATACTTGCTCAGGGTATATATATTTTCATTATAGAGTAAAAATCACATGCCTATGCTATGCCTTAGGCATTTATAGCATTTGGGGTATGTGACACCCCGACTAATTAAATACCGGGTAGCTACTCCTTTATTAAATTAATTCAAAATGCCAAGTTGGCTCAGTTGATAGCATCACTGTCGAAAACATTTTATTATTACTAACCCCCTAGTATTTAAAAAGTGAGTTGCCAAATTTTAATTTAAGTATGATTAACATGCAACAAGCGAAATAAAGAATAAATACACCATTCACCATACTGAAGCAAAACTAATAACCATCACAATAGAGTAAATAAAGTCTGGAGGAAAACTCCTCACTACAAATCCCACAACTGAAAAGTAAACTGAATACTGAAACAATACATGCTAAAATCTGAAAACTGAAATGTAAAAGATGCTCTAAATAGAAATGGGCAACATACCCTACAACTGATAGATAGTGACTCTGGAATCCAAAAGATAGAAGCGTCTATAAGTAAATCCCTGTAGCTTCCACAAACAGCTACAGCTCGTCACCTGAATGAGAATCCTATGCTTGGTGTCCTTGTGGCTGGGCACCTAAAATGGTTTTACAAGAAAAAGATTTGAAAAGCAAACGGGTCAGAGCCCGAATGTGGAGTTATATTTTAAAAACTTGCAAGTGCTTTAAAAACATTTAAAACATTAAATGCAAAGTACATGTTAGGACGTACACTCACATGATATTCTCACCTCTCGTCTAACTGTGCACTCCTAACGTAAGTACCCATCTACAACGATATAAACCACTAGCTAAGTGACATCATAACTAGCTAGACTGTAATGGTTTCCACCCTTATTACCCGGTTCTAATAACATATAACGCTCGTAATTAGATAGGGATTGAATGTAAACTCAGATGCTCAAAATGCAATATATTTCTCTATCAGCTAACTCATTTTATTTATCGAAACAATACCGTAATTATATTCACATCATTAACATGAAGATTCTCATTAATTAAGTGTATATTATTCACATCATAAATATACAATACAAGCACCCCGATGACTAAGCTGCGGTGCACACATACTCTGCTATCCATCCCGGTACATCACGTACATAAGGATCACATATTCCGAATCTCTCAGGAATAGTTCAGATAACACAAATCACAAATAGTGGAGGCGAACACAGTCACATCACATGGGTCACGCACATACCTACGCTCCCACGATCAGCGGACTTATTAACATCCCAATAAGTCTTTCTCTGACCTATGTTCATCGAGGTACCAGTCTATATCCCCCCCGTAGGCACACAAGGATTAGAGGGTCCTAAGCGAACGCAACCTCCCGTGATAGCAAGTATGGTAGGTATGTCATACACACAATTCATATACCAATACTAAGTAAACACACGTCTTAGTAATACCGTATTTTAATCGTAGTACATATTGCACTCTCGTACTAACTATAATTATCACAATTTGTACTATTCCGGTTTGTAATCATACGCGCCATAATTTCTCACGTCGTAGTAGACACTCACGTCCCAACCCAAACCGTCCATGTAATACAACCCTCGTATGTAAATTCCTTCTCATAAATACCCAAATGTCTCAATTCTATCATTACTACATCTACGGAATGATATCTATATCCTCGAATAAGTTTACGGAACTCCAAATATCAAAACAGTCCAAAAAGGACCAAACTGTCACCTTGTTAGAAGTCTCGTTCGAACGAGACTGTTCGAACGAGATTCCTCTGCCAACTCGTTAGAAGTCTCGTTCGAACGAGGCTGTTCGAAAGAGGTCCCAGTTCGTTCGAACGAATTGTACCTTCTAACGATATCTCGTTCGAACGAGATATCGAACGAAATCCATTCTCGTTAGCAGCGACTGGTCAACTCGTTAGAAGCTCGTTCGAACGAGTTCGTTCGAACGACCTGGGTAGGGGCTTCTAACGAGATGCCAGATTCGTCCCAGATTTTTCCCTTCCTCGTTTTTAACCATTTTAACACTTCTAATCTCATCCAAAGTTCATCCCAACAACGTTTTATGGTCTCTAAGTGATCCTAAACATATTCAAGTCAACTCCTAACATGTTTTCAAGGATTAAATCTCTTCAACATCAATTAACATATGGATTTCTACACTTTTCCCCAATTATCTCAAGAACATGAACCCTAACATTTTGAATCATGAATTAACCCAACAAAATCCGTTTTAATTTCTTTTCAATCATGTATATCATCAGTAAAAACATCTACCTATCATTCTACATGCAATCCTTCTCAAATTTCTCAAGTTCTATGATCTAAACTACATGGGTTTTCATTATCTTTCAAGAACAATTGATATTCTCCAATTTCTAACATGGAAAAGACATTCTCTGAAATTAAATGGAATAAAGTCACTTGCCTTGGTTTGATTTCTGACTTTGGTGTAGGTTTGATGATGTTTTTCTGCAGAATTTCCTCTCTCCAAGCTCCTTCTCCAATGGTGGCTTAAGGTGGCTAGGGTTTGTTTTGGGGAAAGTTGTAAACCTAAAGATAACCTCCGTAGCTTAATGGTTTAATATGGGATGGTTAGTGGGCTTAGTGGGTTTAATCCACATCAGATTTACATCTCTAATTTTCGTCACTTTTAATTCCTAAAAATGTAAAATTACCAAAATACCCTTTAAGTTGCCGGTATGGCCTAAAAATACCCCGGGACCCAAACTACACCCCCGGGTAGTGTTTTCTGACTATCTCGACCCTTCCGGACGCGTTGGCGCACTCAAAACGACCATACGGATTATAGATTTTAAATTCACTTTTATTAAAAAAATATTATACCGTGACGCGGCGGTCCCACGCGTCTCAACAAAATTTCTAAAATGCCGTATATAAATCTCACGACAAATTTTATAATACCAAGTTCATATATAATCATATATGCACATATTCAAATACCAACTTGCATCACATTAGTATTTATAACCCGGATTAATTTCCAATTAATACGCATTTAATTAATTAATCCCAAAAATAAATATAGTCAAAAGTACGGGGTATTACATACTTCCCCCCTAATAACTGAATTTCGTCCCGAAATTCGAAACTAGAAAGTACCTGCTAAAAACAGCTCTGGATAACGTTCGCGCATCTCATCCTCGCGCTCCCATGTGGACTCCTCGACATTGTGATGTCGCCACTGAACTCGCACTAACGGAACTATCTTTGACCGCAGTTTCCTCTCGCTTCTGTCCAAAATAGCAATCGGCCCCTCCTCGTAGGAACTATCCGGCTGGAGATCGATGTCCTCCACAGCAATGTGAGAATGGGCCAAATTATCTCTAAGGTATTTCCTCAGCGAGGAAATATGAAACACATCGTGAATCCGATGCAAATGCTGTGGTAGCCCGAGTCTATACGCAACCGGTCCGATCCGCTCAATAATAGGAAACGGCCCCACATACCTCGGTGCCAACTTTCCCTTCTTCCCGAATCGCATAATCCCCTTCATAGGAGATACCCTGAGCAAAACCCGGTCCCCCACTTGGAACTCTCTGAAAAATCTCTTCGCATCAGCATAACTCTTCTGCCTGTCTTGAGCTACCCGAATGCGACTCTGAATCAACTCAATCCTTGCCGAAGTATCCTGAATCACTTCCGGCCCAAGCAGTTTGTTGTCCCCCACCTCCAACCAACATGCTGGGGAACGACAAGGCCTACCGTACAATGCCTCAAACGAAGCCATGCCAATCGTGAACTAATAGGAGTTGTTGTAAGCAAACTCCACCAGTGGAAGGTACTGCTCCCATCCACCCCCAAAGTCAATAATGCACATGCGTAGCATGTCCTCCAACATCTGGTTGGTGCGCTCTGTCTGCCCATCGGTCTGCGGATGATAGGCCGTACTCAACCGCAATTCCGTGCCCATTGCCTCCTGGAAACTCTCCCAAAACCTCGAAACAAATATCTTGTCTCTGTCAGACACGATATTTAGGGGCACACCGTGAAGTCTCACAATCTCTGAAATGAAGAGCTGGGCATACTGTCCCGTAGTGTAGTCAGTCCTTACGGGTAAGAAGTGAGCGACCTTGGACAACCTGTCCACAATTACCCAAACGGAGTCGTGACCCCTCTGCGACGTAGGCAACCCCGTGATAAAGTCCATGGATATGCTCTCCCACAACCACACCGGGACTTCCAATGGCTGTAGTAATCCTGCTGGTCTCTGATGATCCACTTTTACAAGCTGACAAATGGCGCATTTCGAAACAAACTCAGCGATATCTCTCTTCATACCGCTCCACCAATACTGCCGTCTCATGTCTTGGTACATTTTGTCCCCTCCGGGATGTACCGCGAACCGTGAGTCGTGCGACTCTGCCATCACATCGTACCGCAATTCTTCCCCTTCCGGAACTACCAATCTCCCATTGAAGTGCAATCCCCCGTCTGAGCTAACGGTATAGGACTCGGCTCCCTCTGCTAGTAATCGAACTATCTGCTCCTGACAGAACGAGTCATTAGCCTGTGCCCGTACTACTTTCGTGACAATCTGCGGTGTAACGGTCATCACAGACATGAAAGATCGGGCCACTGCATCCTAGTGTCCCAATTCCTTCCACTTTGCCTTCCACACCTCTGCCACCTCATCTGCTGGCCTACGACTCAACGCGTCTGCTACCACGTTAGCCTTACCCGGGTGGTACTGGATGTCGAACTGGTAGTCTTTCACAAACTCAAGCCACCTACGTTGCCTCATATTCAACTCTTTCTGCGTGAACAGGTACTATAGGGACTTGTGGTCCGTGAACAGTTGGAACCTCTCCCCCAAAAGATAGTGCCTCCAAATCCGTAGGGCAAATACCACCGCTGCCAACTCCAAATCATGCGTGGGGTAATTCTTCTCATGAGGCTTAAGCTTACGGGAAGCATAAGCTATGGCCTGTCTCTCCTGTTGCAGTACACCTCCCAGTCCTTGCAAAGACGCATCGGTGTAAACCAAATACTCAACTCCCGATCTCGGCAATGCTAACACAGGTGCTGAGGTCAATTTGTCCTTTAATTCATCGAATGCCAACTGGCAGGCATCACTCCAGATGTAGGGCACACCCTTACGAGTCAGATGTGTCAAAGGACCTGCTATCTCCGAGAAACCCCGAATAAACCTCCTGTAGTATCCTGCTAGACCCAAGAAACTACGAATCTCCGTTGGTGTCGTGGGCTGTCCCCACTCCCTTACCGCTGACACCTTCCCCGGATCAACAGATATTCCCCGGTCGGAAATGATATGCCCCAAAAACTGGACTTCCTTCAGCCAAAACCCGCACTTCTCATATTTTGCATACAACTCGTTCTGACAAAGTGTCTGCAAAACCTGCCTCAAATGCTCGGCGTGCTCCTCCTCTGTCTGAGAGTCAACCAGAATATCATCAATGAAGACAATGACAAACTGGTCTAGGAAATCCCTGAACACTCTGTTCATCAAGTTCATAAACACTGCTGGAGCGTTGGTCAAGCCGAAAGGCATAACCCGAAACTCGTAAGAACCATATCTCGACAAGAACGCAGTCTTCGAGACATCCTCCTCCCGGATACGTAACTGATGGTATCCCGATCTCAAATCAATCTTCGAGAAGAAAGAAGCTCCTCTCAACTGGTCGAATAAGTCATCGATTCGAGGCAACGGATACTTATTCCGTATCGTGACCTTATTCAGCTCTCGGTAGTCCACACACAATCTCAGTGAACCATCCCTCTTCTTCACAAACAGAACGGGAGCACCCCAAGGTGAGGTACTCCTGCGAATAAAGCCCTGACCTAACAGCTGCTCTATCTGATCCCGTAACTCCCTCATCTCAGCTGGAGCCATACGGTACGGTGCGCGTGCTATAGGTCTCGTACCTGGTAGCAAATCTATGACAAAGTCTATCTCTCGACTGGGTGGTAAGCCTGGTATCTCCTGAAACACATCTGAATACTCCCTGACAACCGGAATCGAATCTAAAGGAATCACAACCTCCTTAGAGGTATCCTCCTCTATGTAATACAGATGAGCGGTCGATCCTCCCTCTGGGCGAGGCATCGCCACTATAAACATCTCTTGCCCCGGAATGGAAAAAACAATGCTCCCACTGAAGCAATCAATCATGGCCCTATATGCTACGAGCCAATCCATACCGATGATCACATCGTGAACATGCATGTCTAACACTAACATGTCTGCAGGCAATACCAAACCACCAATCTCTACCCCCACTCCCCGGCATATAAAGAAAATAAGTGACCCACTCCCCAATGGTGAGTCGACACACGTCACTGTGCTCTCTGCCGTAGCTAACAATCCAAAAGCTTTCGCGAAGTGTGTAGCTATAAAACAGTGTGTAGCACCCGTATCAAATAACACCCGACCCATAGTGCCATGGATAGGAAACGTACCCTCGATCGTGGGCGGTGCCTGTGGAACTGCAGCCTGGTGGACGTTGTAGACACGTCCATACTGTAGCTGCCCCTGCTGAGCTGGGACAACTGGAATGGGTGGCAATGCTGCCATCTGTGGCGGTGCGGGAAGAGCGGCGGGAAACATAGGTCTCTGTGGCTCCTGGCGAGCACCCTGCTGCTGCTGCTGTGGGGCCCTGCCCCTATCAGGACAATCCTGCTTCTTATGGCCAGTCTTGCCACAAACAAAGCACTTCCCTGGGAAGTTCCCTCCCCTCTGCCCCTGCTGTCCCCGGCCCTGGTGGCCGTTACCGTTCCTCCCTTGGCCCTGCTGGCCCTGATGAAACTGCTGCCCATTCTGCCCCTGCTGGCCCTGATGGCCGTTTGGACCCTGATGGCCCTGACGGAAACCTCCCTGTCCCTGCCTGTAGTTCCCTGACCGGAACCTCTTATTATCCCCCTGCTGGGAGCCCTGCTCATTCTGTCTCTGCCCCTGACCCGATTGTGCCCCGCTGGCACCATGTCCTCCAGTCCTGCCCTGATGGCTAGACTCCCCCGACCTCTTACCCTCGGCCATATGAAAACGGTGGTCCTGGCAGTGCAACAATGCAGTGTTAACCACATCAGAATAAGTGGCCAACGATAGGTTCCCTAGCAGATGCTGACGGATCCTCTAATTCAACCCATCGGTGAACTTCTCAATTTTCTTTTTCTCTGTTGGAATCTCGTCTGGAACGATATTCAACAGGTTAGTGAACTCGGACTCATACTCGGCCACTGTCTTGCCTTCCTGCTTCAGACTCATCAGCTTCCTCCTCATCTCCGTATGAACAGCCGACGGAAAGTACTTGCGGTCAAACCGCACCCAGAACTCCTGAATCGTGAGAGTATCCCTCTCCTCCGCGGTGGTAATAGACTCCCACCACTGCAGTGCAGATCCAACTAGCTTGAAAGTAGCTAGCACCTGCTTCTGAACATCAGTGCACTCATGCATCCTCAAGTGCCTCTGCATGTCTTTCCTCCATTGGCTCGAGACTACCACATCTGAGCTACCTGCAAACTCTGGCGGATGCGCTTTCTGAAAAGCGTCTCGTACACGCTCCCAAGCAGACGGGAATGCATTAACCTGTGCTGGCGCGGCAACCGGTGCCTGAGGCGGTGCCTGCTGAATCACGACAATCGCGGCATTTACCGCTTGGGCTACTATAGCTGCAACCTCAGTGGCGTTCATCATGCCCTGGACTGGAGCGGGCTGGGGTTCGGGCGTTGCATCCCTTGGAACTCGTCGTGCACGTCGTGGAGGCATCTGAAATAAGAACAAAGTTTATAAGTTCGCTGTTATAAACTTAATATAGCTGAAGAACGAAGCATACATAAAAAGAGTACAACAGTCCTAAAATATAGGGCTCTATATCAAAGAAACGTAGCGAAAACATAATAGCCGTACAGATCCTAAAGGACACTAGAACCTGGCTCTGATACCACCTGTGACACCCCGACTAATTAAATACCGGGTAGCTACTCCTTTATTAAATTAATTCAAAATGCCAAGTTGGCTTAGTTGATAGCATCACTGTCGAAAACATTTTATTATTACTGACCACCTAGTATTTAAAAAGTGAGTTGCCAAATTTTAATTTAAGTCTGATTAACATGCAACAAGCGAAATAAAGAATAAATACACCATTCACCATACTGAAGCAAAACTAATAACCATCACAATAGAGTAAATAAAGTCTGGAGGAAAACTCCTCACTACAAATCCCACAACTGAAAAGTAAACTGAATACTGAAACAATACATGCTAAAATCTGAAAACTGAAATGTAAAAGATGCTCTAAATAGAAATGGGCAACATGCCCTACAACTGATAGATAGTGACTCTGGAATCCAAAAGATAGAAGCGTCTATAAGCAAATCCCTGTAGCTTCCACAAACAGCTACAGCTCGTCACCTGAATGAGAATCCTATGCTTGGTGTCCTTGTGGCTGGGCACCTAAAATGGTTTTACAAGAAAAAGATTTGAAAAGCAAACGGGTTAGAGCCCGAATGTGGAGTTATATTTTAAAAACCTGCAAGTGCTTTAAAAACATTTAAAACATTAAATGCAAAGTACATGTTAGGACGTACACTCACATGATATTCTCACCTCTCGTCTAACTGTGCACTCCTAACGTAAGTACCCATCTACAACGATATAAACCACTAGCTAAGTGACATCATAACTAGCTAGACTGTAATGGTTTCCACCCTTATTACCCGGTTCTAATAACATATAACGCTCGTAATTAGATAGGGATTGAATGTAAACTCAGATGCTCAAAATGCAATATATTTCTCTATCAGCTAACTCATTTTATTTATCGAAACAATACCGTAATTATATTCACATCATTAACATGAAGATTCTCATTAATTAAGTGTATATTATTCACATCATAAATATACAATACAAGCACCCCGATGACTAAGCTGCGGTGCACACATACTCTGCTATCCATCCCGGTACATCACGTACATAAGGATCACATATTCCGAATCTCTCAGGAATAGTTCAGATAACACAAATCACAAATAGTGGAGGCGAACACAGTCACATCACATGGGTCACGCACATACCTACGCTCCCACGATCAGCGGACTTATTAACATCCCAATAAGTCTTTCTCTGACCTATGTTCATCGAGGTACCAGTCTATATCCCCCCCGTAGGCACACAAGGATTAGAGGGTCCTAAGCGAACGCAACCTCCCGTGATAGCAAGTATGGTAGGTATGTCATACACACAATTCATATACCAATACTAAGTAAACACACGTCTTAGTAATACCGTATTTTAATCGTAGTACATATTGCACTCTCGTACTAACTATAATTATCACAATTTGTACTATTCCGGTTTGTAATCATACGCGCCATAATTTCTCACGTCGTAGTAGACACTCACGTCCCAACCCAAACCGTCCATGTAATACAACCCTCGTATGTAAATTCCTTCTCATAAATACCCAAATGTCCCAATTCTATCATTACTACATCTACGGAATGATATCTATATCCTCGAATAAGTTTACGGAACTCCAAATATCAAAACAGTCCAAAAAGGACCAAACTGTCACTTCGTTAGAAGTCTCGTTCGAACGAGATTCCTCTGCCAACTCGTTCGAACGAGGCTGTTCGAACGAGGTCCCAGTTCGTTCGAACGAACTGTACCTTCTAACGATATCTCGTTCGAACGAGATATCGAACGAAATCCATTCTCGTTAGCAGCGACTGGTCAACTCGTTAGAAGCTCGTTCGAACGAGTTCGTTCGAACGACCTGGGTAGGGGCTTCTAACGAGATGCCAGATTCGTCCCAGATTTTTCCCTTCCTCGTTTTTAACCATTTTAACACTTCTAATCTCATCCAAAGTTCATCCCAACAACGTTTTATGGTCTCTAAGTGATCCTAAACATATTCAAGTCAACTCCTAACATGTTTTCAAGGATTAAATCTCTTCAACATCAGTTAACATATGAATTTCTACACTTTTCCCCAATTATCTCAAGAACATGAACCCTAACATTTTGAATCATGAATTAACCCAACAAAATCCGTTTTAATTTCTTTTCAATCATGTATATCATCAGTAAAAACATCTACCTATCATTCTACATGCAATCCTTCTCAAATTTCTCAAGTTCTATGATCTAAACTACATGGGTTTTCATTATCTTTCAAGAACAATTGATATTCTCCAATTTCTAACATGGAAAAGACATTCTCTGAAATTAAATGGAATAAAGTCACTTGCCTTGGTTTGATTTCTGACTTTGGTGTGGGTTTGATGATGTTTTTCTGCAGAATTTCCTCTCTCCAAGCTCCTTCTCCAATGGTGGCTTAAGGTGGCTAGGGTTTGTTTTGGGGAAAGTTGTAAACCTAAAGATAACCTCCGTAGCTTAATGGTTTAATATGGGATGGTTAGTGGGCTTAGTGGGTTTAATCCACATCAGATTTACATCTCTAATTTTCGTCACTTTTAATTCCTAAAAATGTAAAATTACCAAAATACCCTTTAAGTTGCCGGTATGGCCTAAAAATACCCCGGGACCCAAACTACACCCCTGGGTAGTGTTTTCTGACTATCTCGACCCTTCCGGACGCGTTGGCGCACTCAAAATGACCATACGGATTATAGATTTTAAATTCACTTTTATTAACAAAATATTATACCGTGACGCGACGGTCCCACGCGTCTCAACAAAATTTCTAAAATGCCGTATATAAGTCTCACGACAAATTTTATAATACCAAGTTCATATATAATCATATATGCACATAATCAAATACCAACTCGCATCACATTAGTATTTATAACCCGAATTAATTTCCAATTAATACGCATTTAATTAATTAATCCCAAAAATAAATATAGTCAAAAGTACGGGGTACTACAGGGTATGGATTCATGTTCTCATTATACATTGAAAATTCGTGTATATATATATATATATATGGTTGAATTAATCAATTAGGGTTTTTGATCGTGACACGTTCGTGATAAGGATAACTTATCACAGACTTTGGCCGCGACATTTTTGTGACAATTATGTTATCACCCCATGTCATGTCACGGATTTGTCAAGGTTTTTTACCGTGACACGTCTATGACGAGGTCAAAATTATCGCGGACTTTGATCAGGATAAATTTGTTGTTAAACCAAGCCATGTCACGGTCTTTGACGGTGACAAGTTTGACTTGTCAAGGTTTTTTACCGTGACAATTGGCCAGTTTTGGTGCAGTGCTACTAGTTTGAGAAAGGTTGTCTATGTCCAATTAATTAATAAGTTAAAAAATTCACAATGTTCACAAAATAAGTCGTAATCAAATTTTGTTTTTTATTAGTCTTTACGAGATAAACCAATTCAATTGACAATAAACTATAATTTTACCCGATAAAATTATTTTGGTCCAGTTTTAGATGTACAAAAAGTATGCACATATAAACAGGATAAATTTTAGAGTGAAAATTTTTGCCAAAAAAATAACTATCACACGAGTACAGACTAGTAGTGTTTACATGACTTTACACAAGTTTAGGTAGGGCTTACATAAGGATCAATCTCCAGCCATGAATTTTCTCCACCACTCTACACTTTCACCTAAGTTCGTACTATAATAAGTTGCTGTCCGCCGTAACTTTACAACAACTTGCATAACCCTCGGGTCTTATTATCAACCAATCTCAATCGAAACACGATAAACCCACACGAAAAGTTTCGTGCTGAATCTTAAAATGCGAAGGTAGGGGATTTTTATGAAAAATTTCTTTCAGAATAAGGAACGTTACATGACCTTTCAAACTCACATGAAAGCTCTCAAAATCTAGTTAGGTTTTTGATAAAAATTGGGATTCTGTTTTGAAATATGAGTTCGACCTTATTTATATACTGGTGCAACTAATGGGGCTTTAAATCATGCTTTTCAAAATTTGAGCCTCTTACAAACGAGATGGGTTTCGTTCGAATGAGATATTTTGTACGAGATTTCTGGTATGAAGAAAAGTGTTTCATACGACCCTATTTGCTTATATGTTGCATATATACTATTGGATAAAGAGAGCACGAGAGGAGCACCGTATTGGAACCCATATACCTATGGAAGAGTGTGTCATCGTTCTTATATATTATTTTGAGTGGTGAGATTAAGGTGTGTGGGTATTAAATTAGGATTCATAATTAGGGAGCACCACGATTCGCAAAGCTCATCAATTATAGTAGAGACTTTACACTGGCCTAAGGAAATCTGCAAGAGCACCATTTTTCTTAAGGCTTATCGATTGTAGTAAAGACTTTACATGTAGTGGCCTAAGGAAATGTATTAATAGCTTATAAATCGAGGGTTTGCGGTTTTTTATTTTGCGATATTGTGAATTATGAGTTGCGATTTGCTATCACGAGTTGTATATAATTTTAATTTATGATATTTTTTAAGTTGTACACAATTTCGATTTAAGATTTTGTTATTAATTTTAAGGGTACAAATGTAGGGTGTTAAAGAATAATAAATCTATTTGTTAGTTCTTGATGATGATTTATTGTGACTTTTTTCAATCTAGATACATTGTTTTGAAAACTTGGGACTTTTTAAATCTCGATAACTCGATTTGTTTGTTTGTTGTAGATGTTGATTGATTTGTAATATTTTTTTTATTACGAGCATATTAACAATATCTAGTGGGTCAAGTTTAATTAGCAAGCAAATATTTTTTAACGAGTGCCTTATGATGTTAAAAATTTACACTCAAAATAAATCAAGCAACACATTAAAAAAATGTTAAAAATTATAAAGCCAAAATGAGATATAATTGAGTTCAAGTTTATTGACCCTTTTTAGCGAGGGTCAAAATGATCCTATAATGTAATTGATTAAAATACATACAATTTATTAGAAATTATGGGATCCATTGTCTTTCATATTTCCACGAAGTCAACTAATCATATTGAAGAGTATCCCTTGCACCAATAATTTACATGCACCACAAACTAACTAAAAATTTATTCCATATACCAAGTTAAGAAGCACCCCAAGAGTCAAAACATATATAAGTTAAATTTGACATAAATCCTCATTTTTTTTCTCTTTCTTTCAAACTTCTTATTCTCTCTCAAAATCCTAACTCTACCTTATCATCTCCTCCCATATCCCCACCACTCCTCCCACAACCGCCACCACCTACTCCCATTACCAACTCTCCACCTCCACCTCCACGCAGGGGCGATCCTCAGATTGAGAGTGACCTGTGCAAAAATCAATTTAGGGCGCTTTAAAAAAAATATTATATAAAGATATTACATACCTAAAATGGGCCCAAAAAAATTAAACTTTTTTTTAGGGGCCCATTTTAGTTGGGTGAGATTTTTATGTAGTTGAATCATTCTTTGTACAAATTATTTTTGGATAGTTAAAAAATTAAACTTATTTTAAAAATTGACATTTTTAATATACATAAAATATTTTTGGACCCTTAAAATATACATATATAGGTGCATACTCCACAATGGGCCCTGTGCCATTGCCCATTTGGCACATGACGAAGGCCGACCATGCCTCCACGGCTTCTCCTTCTCCTTTTATCCGGGAAATAACACAACCACCCCACAATTTTAACCATAACTTTATTTTTTTAAGAGAAAAAACATCATAAATAATATTAAATAAGTTCTTATACTTAAAACAATCAAAGATGGAAAATTAAAACCCTAATCTAATCTAATATCTAAATATAAAAATTGTGTCTCTTACCGTAACTTTGCCACTTGGCACGACCCACCCTTTCATAGAATTAAAGAAGGGGATCTTCCTATTAAGTCCTATTAACATGTGACATTTCCTAATAGGTCTTATTTCAACATTTTTTTCTCAATAGGTCTTATTTGTACATATAGTGAATATTCACTGTATGTTTACAAATATGACCTATTGGAACAAAAATATTTTTTCATGGGATCTGATGGAGCAAAAAAAAAATGTTAGGACCTATTGAACTACATACTTAGTAAACGAAAGTAATTGGTAAAAAACTCATTAAAGAATGTCTCTCTCTCTCTCTCTCTCCCTATATCTAAACCGCGCTCTTAACTAAACCTCTTGATCCAGTGGTATAAAACTGTCACTGAAACAGTATTGGAGTGGATTGGGTTTGGTTCCCAGTTCGATTCCTGATACTGCCAAAATAATGTTTGGCTAACGGAAGCCACGAACCGCGAATGAAAATTAGTCAAGGTGCGCGTAAACTGGCCGGACACCTCATGATATGCTACAAAAAAAAAAAAAAAAAAAAAAAAAAATCTAAACCGAGCTCTTCCGCATCTTTAAAGTTTTATGTTCATGACTTTTTCTTTTCTCCTATTTTTATTTCATATGCACGCATCTATATATTCATCTATATAGCCGGAGAATATTATCAATGAGAACAAGCTTATACTGGATCGTTTGAGGAAATTCTCCTTGATATCAATAAGATGCACAAGATTGTTCAATCCAGTAAGGCTCACATTTCCCAATATATTATATTACATGTTATTAATTGAACACTTCAGTTAAATTAGAAGCAGCTTAATTAGGTCTCAGGTCAGGGGTTTGTTAGATTAGTTGTATAATATTATATACGCAAATAACTATTCCAATTTCCCATTTAGGCTATCAAAACCAAAATCAGAAATTCTTTTTGAATTTCCATGCATACACCGGCGAGTGTGGTTATGGTTTAGTTTTTGGAGTTTCATAGTAGGAAGATTCAATGTGCCCATTTTTAGATTACAAAATATTGTTTAGGTGAGGGGTGGATGGATAGTTTATGTTTTGGAGAGGGTTGCTCCCTTTTAGGTAGTTCAACGGTTTAATCACAAAGGAATAAATACAGTAAAAGAGAAATTCATTATCTAAAATATTTGTCTCTGTCTAAACAAAACAAAAATTGGTGTCTGGGTGGGGGATACCAAGCTTTATTTATTATGGTAACGAAGGACGTTTTCGGTCTAACAATTCCTTACATATGGCCTGCTGCCACTGAGGGATCCTCACTAGCTCACTGTTATTCTGCAGCTTCAAAGAAGAATGAACAATGACAAGAAAGCTGAAGAAAATACAATTTATGTACATTGTTATTTTAATTAAGTCAAGCAAATTTTGTCGATGATTTTAATGTACATATTACAACAAATAATTATAAAATGTCCACGTAAAATTCAGTATTCATTAAGAAACACCCAAAAATATAGATTCGTAAAAAAATAACCATTTCTGCACATTCGGTGATCCCTCAATGTAGAAATGAACTTTTGGCAATGGAAAGTCATTGCGGAAATGATCTTAAATGAGCTTTTTATGATGGAAAGCCACAGCAAAAATAAATTTGAGATAATGACTTTCCACAGATAAAAGTTAGGACGATTTATTACTATGAAAAGTTCATTTTCACGATAACAGATCACCGTAAAACAAAAAGTGACTTACTTTTATATTTGCCTTTTTGCCTTTTAACAAATTGTGTCAGCTAACCTCGTAAGCGGACATGAAACGGTTCCCTGGTACGCACATAAGTATGGCAGCTCGAATGTCCTTTTCTGTTTATGTGATGTCTGATCTCTGCGCCCAATTGATGGCTTAATCCATCCACATCTCTCTCTCTCTCTCTCTCTCTCTCCACATACTCTCTCTCTCTCTCTCTCTCTCTCTCTCCACATATATATGTATATATAGATAGTCCAGCTCCAGCACCCTCGTTTGGCTGGCGCTACTCTATTCCGAAGCCTCAGCGCAAATTGCAGAGGTCCTTGTTAAATTATCGTCAATCTCTCAGGTATACTTTGGTTTTATTTAACAAATCGAAATTCACACAAATTCATCCATCCATAGTTTCAGCAAAAGTCAACGCACCTGCCCTGCCGCCTCGGTTGTTAAAAGATGTTCGATTTCGATTCTTAAATTTTAAAATTACCACTTTCTCATCTCCCTCACAACGTTCATCCAAATCAACCAATATTAGGTTGCAAAATTGTTTTAATTCACAGGGCAAGGCACACACTTTCATTCACCGAGTTAATATTTGTAACTATATATTCAAATACAGACTAGTGTGTGACTCAAATTAATAATAAACTTTTGAGAAAACACCAATTATAATGTAACTAATGGTATGACCAAAACCTTTTTTAATTATTGGGAGATCTACCTCAATTATATTTTTATTTTTAAATGTGACTCTTAATGTGAGATGTCCTAAAAAAGAAAGTACCACTCTTAATTTGAGATAGAGGGAATGCCATTTTTCTGGATGGGACCAACTACATATTGAGCATTTTTGATGTTTGATTGATTCTTATGCATCATAGCTATCGAGCTAGTTACTTAGAATAATATACTTTTGGATAATATGTAGTACATTTAATAAATTAGATTCGTTGTGACAAATTTTCCTCTCGTGTGTAAATATGACTTGATTACTTTTGTTCTCTTACTTTTCTGTACTACAAATTGTTTGGAGTTTTTTGTGTTTACATTTGAAAATGGTTAAGACGTTTATCAAGTAGTAGAATTGAGTCTGCTAGTAAAGCTCCAATTGGTGTTATGAATATATGTGGGGCTTTGAATAGGTTATTATGAATATGGTGGTTTTCTGTTGTGATATAAGGTTTTCTGGGACGACTATGGAATACAAAAATACAGCTTGCTGTGTAGCTTTTTATTTTTGTTTTTGATTTAGTCTTCTGTTTCTTCACGAAAATTATATCAGGAATATGTAAATATAGTGTAGGATGGGTGTAAATGCGAGCCTTCATCATAATGGGAATAACTGAGAGTCCTGGCTCTCACCAGTATACTCCAAAGCAGTAGGCACAACTGATAAGGGCATGACCAGACTACTTGAGAAGTAAATTCAACTGAGAAGGGGTGAAACTGAGATCTGGTTTATTGATTCGAGAAGGGAACCTTCGAGAAGAAAGTTACACTACTTTCAGAAATTAGGGATGGCAATGAAGCACGGACATGGATACGGGTGTCGTGTCCGACACGACACGACACGGAAACCTGACACGACAAATCTAAAAAAACTAGGACACGACACGGTGAAAAATAAACATATTGAAAATTAAGCATATATATATACAGAGAGAAATAGCTGAATTTTTAGCGGGTCCTATAAACGACATTGTTTTGCATTAACATGAGCATGCTTTTTTCTTCTTCAATTTAATGCAAAACGACGTTTTTGAGGAGTTCAATTTAAATTCCACTATTTGAGTCTGCATTTGATCGATTTTGTGTATATATATAGTTGTTAAACTAATTAATCAAAATCAACATGGTTAAATATTTATAATAACAGGTATGCATTGAAACCGAGTTAGAGACTAGCTTCATTCATGTTTAACTTTAATTCTTACTATGTATAAATTTAAAAAAGATTTACTTTTTACATGATGACACTAAAATATATTTTAAAAAGGATTTACTTTTTACATGATGACACTAAAATGTATTAAAGTTAATTAGTTTTTAGCGACCATATGTGTGTATTAGTTGTCTGAGAAGTGTCCGCGAAGTGTTTGCCTTTTTTAAAATGTCAAATAATTCCGACACGCCACATGGAGTGTCAGACACGTGTCCGCTAAGTGTCGTACGCGTATCACAGTGTCCGGAGTATCCGACACAGGTACGTCACCTCCGGAGAAGTGTCCGTTCTTTTCATTCTTAAAATATCGTATGTATTTTAAGAATGATAACCATCTTGTGTTGTACTCAAATACTATTTTAAGAATCTTGTGCCTGACATTCTTAAATTATCTAGTTCTTGTTCATTCTTAAGACAATATTTCAACCCGCCCCTCTGTCCCTAATGGGGCGGGTTTTGTAGGTTCTTAAAGGGGTCGGGGTTAAATTTTGAAAACCCGGTCGGGGATTAAGTATTCATTTAATCAAATATCATAAGGTGTGTTTAAGACCTTTAAACTTGAAATTTTCAAGTTCCAATTCCTAAGTTTGTAATTGGGGTTCCCAAACACACACTTGACATTCTTTATATAGTTGTAAAATCTATCAGATTGAGAAGCCAACCCAGCCAGCCGCCCCGCCCCCCCCCCCCCCCCCCCCCGCCATTTCTACCATTTTGGTTGGGATCTCCCCTCTTCAAGAGTTGCTACACTATTGTCGGGTCGGTGCTGTGAGCGGTGAGTCACCTCTCTCTCTCTCTTTAATAATAATAATAATAATAATATATTTTTTTCACTGAAGATTTATTAAAGATTTTATATTAATTCATTAATCACATTTGCATTCTTTTATTTGCCAACCTCAGGGTTTTTGTGTTGTGTTTCGCTGCAACTTTAATATGTCTTTCTTATCATGCATATTGAATGCCTTATTTGTTATAACTTTAGTTATTTACACATTTTATGGCACTGTTTTGATATGCCAAAATTAAGTTCATGTGATGGTTTTCTTTAAACTTTGTGCCTTGTGATCTTTTCATGATTATCCAACATAATTGTTAATTATAGAATCAAAATTTTCCTTCAAAATAAATTCACAATTCCGTCAGTTATTACACTTCAAGTTCTTTTGAAATTGCTTAAGTAGTTGTGCAGAATTTTCTTTGAATCAAATGGAAAGTTTTTAGGCTTTCTTTTACGGTTATTTAACAAGATTTTAAGTGTGGCACAGACGCGGGTCTCCGCATTTTGTCTTTGGTAGGGTGGGGGTGAGATAGTAGTATTGTGGGGTTGAGTTTGGGAGGGGCTCCTCCATGCCATACCTGCCCCATTGCCATTCTTACCAGAAACATAATATAACCTAGTCGGTTAAGTATTGACCGCATCTCCTCTGCTCGTCACCATCATCGTGCACCCTTAAACCCCTCAAAACCTAACCCAAAGCCCAGCCACACCACCTTTACTTCGATGAAGAGAAAACGGCTGAAGAAGAAGCCAAAAAAGTGTTGAAATCCTCCATAGAGTTATGACAAGGAGAGGGGAAAGAGATACAGAGAAATCAGGTGAGTCATTAAAAAAACCCCGTTGGTTCAACTGCAACCACCCTTTTCACGCTTCAACGAATTCCGGCGATGATGAAGCATGTCGGTGGGGGCTACAGAGATGGTTTTTGACAGAACAACAAAGAGATTAAGATAGAAAAAGAGAAATCAAAGATGGGATTGAGAAGGAAGGAGATTGAAAAAGAAAAGATTGAGAAGAGAGAGAGAGGGGAAAGAGCTTGTCGGCGAAGACACACTCGAAGAGTGGCGGAGATCACTAATAGAGGAGAAGAGAGGATAGACGAGGGGGCGGAGAGGATGCTCCGGTGGATGAGGTTTGGCGCGAGAGAAGAAAAAGAGATTACTAGCAAGGGCCGTATCTTAGCAAAGAGCAATGCTTGCGATGTGTTTGGGGTATAGGATTTCTTTGCCTTTAGGCGATGTGAAGGAAATGGATAATGGGGTTGTTGAAGGTTTGCGTATGCTGTTGGGATTAAATAAGTTGGGCTGGGTTCCAAATTGTTGGTCTAGGGTAATTTAAAATGTAGACCCATCAGAGTTTATTCTTTTAAAAAAAGAGCTTGAAAGAATCCTTGTGATAGTTTTTTTTGGTCTCCCTAACAATTGATAATTATTTTAGGGACTCCATATTTAATTTTCCTCTTCTTTTTGGCTACATCTTTTTGGGAATTTTTGTTACTAGACTCCAACTTATAAAAGCTCGAGGACGAACTTTTATTGTAGAAGGGTGGAGTGATGAGAACGGGGAAGTACTCGGGTCGTAATTATAATATCGTTATATGTATACCTTTATTTTTTGACCTTTTTATTATAGTTCTTTATCTTAGGTTAATATTCTAAGTTATGCAGTAACATTTGTTTATGTTGGAATGAGAGTACAACAAATGCCTTGCCCCAAGACAACAATGTTGAGTGAGCCTGTAAAAGATTAAAGGTTTACGCTCCTTAACACCAATTGGTTATAGGTGAGATGGTGGCTTCAGATCTCACTAGTGGTATCAGAGCTTGGTTGGGCCTGTGTCCGGTGTGCCGAGTAATCCGGCTGTCATGTTGTGGTCCAGGAGGGTGTGTTGGAATGTGTCCCACATCGCTTCTGTGTTGGTTATAAGGCTTATATTCTCCTCTCCTTAACACCTGGGTTTTAAGGAGTAGAATGGGCTGGCCAATAATATTAGAATATTCTTAGTGTGCCCTCTTTAGTCTTTTTAGATTTCGGTTATCTTGGTGAACAAGGTATCTTAGCCTATAAAGAAGGCCTTTGAGTAATCATTGTAAATAATTGATATATTATTGGGAGAAGGAGTTTATTCTAATTTGTGCTTTCTCTTGTGTGCCATTTGTTGTATTACGTTACAAATGCTTTCGATCGGCGTTGCTACCTATGGTAGGACATTTCTATGAACTTCATTGTTAGCCTTCCATGCATGGGTTGTGGACACGACACCGTCTTCGTGCTATTGAATCGGTTTTCAAATATGGCCACTTTATCCCCTGCATCCAGCATCAAGGCAATTCATGCCTCCCATGTCGTCATCCTTTATATTCGAGCGGTAGTGTTTCTGCATGGCATACCCCATAGCATCATGTTTGATAAAGATGTCAAGTTCACTTGCGATGTTCACTCCAGTTCTCCAAGGCATTCTATCCACGGACCGATGGTCATACCGAGGTGGTCAACCTGAGTGTTGGGGATTCATTCCGATGCCTTGCTTCCGATAGATGATCTCCCTGGTAGAGTTTGCATTCAACAATGCTGTCAACTACTTCAGAGGCTTTAGATTGTACTTGGGTCTTCCACCCATTCCTCATGACCTCATGGAGTTTCCACCCACGGTCCCGGCTACCCCGTCCACTGTAGAGTTCGCCACCTGCATGGTGGCTTTTCATGAGGACATTTATTTTCTCCTACCATGCATGTACGCTTGTTGCAAGGAGCGTCGTGGTTTATTTGAAGAAGGTCCACTGACAGGGCCATGGCTGGTTTAGACCTTTTCGAACTGTGCGGTGTTGTGGAGACGATGCTTGTGAGGTCGATTTACCCGCTGAGTTTCTCCTTTTCGGGGTGCCCCTATTAACCCCATTTCCCCTGCCAGATGAGGGTCACCAGTTTCTCTCTTATGTTGATCATGTGGAGGGCATTGTTGATTCTGAGCATGTTACTCCTCCTAAGGCGATTACACCTGATTCCTCACTTGCTTGGCCGCCCTGTGGTTGAGGAAATGTAGATCATAGAGGACACTCTCTAGCATGTTGATCCTGATTTTAACTGCCGGTATGGGGGCTATATGGTATAAGACTATATAACGATTTCTCGAGGTAGGAGGGATAAAGCAGGAGCATGAGCTTACAGGGATATTTTGGGCCAGCTTTATTTTTGTATTTGATTCTAAAACCTTCTACTAATATCATGGTCAGTATCATCAGTTCTGTGACATCACCCATAAAATTCATGAAATTGTAGGACTTACATCCTCAAACTTTCGAACTTATATGCAGGATAATCTTTCCCACAAAACTCTATTATCATTCTCTTGTGATTCTTTCTTATAAATTAGTATTATAATTATATATGATAATTACTTTATGTTGTACGTAAGGCTTATTACAAAATATTTATGACTGTTCTTTACAAAATAATATTAAAAAATTATTTATAAGTTTCTTGAGGTTTCATTTAATTGAACTTTACGATACGTCTCCAATGAATTGCCTAACTAGTCCACAAGCGTCATAGCTGAAAATTGATTACAGGAATCAAGATTCCATTAAGGCATATTGTTTAGAAAATGCACTCGTCCTTGTAGCATGATGGATTAAAAACTAGACTGATTAATTACTACTGGACAGTGTTGGGTTCATGTGCTTACTTGTGGATTTACGTATCCTATAAAGGTTGGTGTGCAGTATGATGAAATAGATCCATTATTTTTTTGTCTTTGCATCTGTATCATTATTACAACATTGGATTACTTGGCTTGATAAATGGATATATACATTATGCTATCACACGTAGCAAATGGATGCTGGCTAAAGTGATGGGTTTGATTGTAGCCGCTTCATATTTCAGCCGAGTTTTATTGTTTGGAAATTTTGAAAGTATTGAATTAGCAAATGCTAGATAGTCAATCATATAATTTTGTTCATTTTCATTCATCATCCTTACAGGATTTATTACGTACTAGCAGTCCCAACCGTTTAGCGGTATTGCCAATAAACAATGAGACAAAGGTCTAAAAGTGATTCGTCAACATCAAATTCAGTGGTTAGTGGGGAGGCTAGTGGCGTGTCAAATGTTGATAAAGGACTCCAAACCAATGATAATGTAGGGAGTGCAAAAAGGTCTGCATATTTATTGGTGGCCTTGTTTGTTCTAGTCATAAATGGGTCTTGGGCTGTTCATCATTACCAGTTTGAGACTCTACCTGAGCCTCTTACTGTCGAGCAGGCTGGCAAGAGGGGTTTCTCTGAGGAAGAGGCAATGAAGCATGTCAAGGCTTTGACTGAATTGGGTCCTCACTCTGTTGGTTCTGATGCTCTTGATGTTGCTTTGCAGGTATGATCTATTTAACTAATTATGTTGTATAAACATCTCATGTTAATTTATATACAGTAGGTGCATAAACAAACTGTAATATGCATCTTGCACCTTGATTTGTGCCACTAATAAGATGTTACCTTTATTGAGCTAGATAATCAATCAAACCCAGTAATGCGTACTTGGAGTACCATGATATGCCATAACCATGGTAGCCAGTCTCAAACTCTTAGGCATCCACCCGAACATATGTTATGGTTCAATTCATAGCCAATTATAATTGGCACGATCACAGTATCCAGGCAATGCCCTGACCGAAGTTAATGGAACAAATTTACCATCTTCTCAGTGTCCTATAAACAATAAGAACTGTAATTATGCATCATGTGTACAAATTAATATCATAAGAAGTATAATGTAGAAATTACGATCTTCTTCTGCCATTAATTAAAGAATGAACATACATGCTTAGATGTTGTAGTGAGGTTCTCGTTAGGCGCTGTTTTCGTACAACTTTGTAGCTTGTATCAGTGAAGGGCACTTATCAAAATCAATCAAATAAGTTTAGGTAATTTCTATGTTTTCAAAATGAACCTTGAAGATGTGATAATGTGCATGAGTTAACATCTGATGCTGCAATTATTTCGCATGTATTTATTTTGGCCTTTTTAAATTTCCTCAATATCGTTTTATTTATTTATCTGGACTTGGGATCCAGTAGTTCTTCATTATTTTTACAACTTGCACTATGGGTTCCATTTTCACTTTTTGCAACACATTGTGGAAAAAGTGTCGCGAAAAATCTTGCAAAAGTGAAAATTGTTCCCAAAAGGCAAATTGTGAGAAATTTGGACTCCAAAGTGCATTACTAAGTACAAATAACCCTTTTAATTTTGACAATTCTTTCGGCGCGACAGCTAGATTATCCTTCATTTTGATGCATATATGTTTTGCCTAGTTCATTTAATTATTCATATTTTCCTCAATAATGATAATATTATTCTTAGTCAAGAATAGTCAAATGGTGCCCCCTTCCTTGAAAATCATCTTGTTACCTGATTTCTGCTGCAGTATGTCTTGGCGGTTTCAGAGAGTATAAAAAAAACGGCTCACTGGGAGGTTGATGTTCAAGTCGATTATTTCCATGCAAACTCTGGTGCTAATTGTCTGGTCAGTGGACTTTTTAAGGGGAAAACCCTTGTTTATTCAGATCTAAATCATATTGTATTAAGAATCTTGCCAAAATATGCATCTGAAGCAGGAGAAAATGCTATTTTGGTTTCCTCCCACATTGACACCGTCTTTGCAGCGTATGTTTCCTTTATCTTTATTTTTCAATTTTTGGATACAAAATTTCTATATTTTGTTGAATGAGCTTAGAGAGAGAGAGAGAGTGGTGCATAATATAGCAACCCATTATGTGTTGGAATTCTTGAAGTGGCAATATCGATGTGACCCACCAAATTTTAATGGGAATTCATGAAGATCACCTGACGCTTAAGATGGACGAGCGACACCATCACACATTAATTAGGGGTGGTGTCAATTGTTGTATGCAACAGATTTGAGATCCGGGTTGGGTACTGTGAGGGAGGGATTGGTGTTTCTTACTGATTTATTGAGAGGGGACAACTTTCATTGAATATTATAATCTTTGATAATGGATTACCTTTTGTCACCTGGTCTGCAAATATTGGTTTAATACTAAACTATGTAAAGCCTCATATTTTATTCTTTATGCTTTATAGGGAAGGAGCTGGTGATTGCAGTTCGTGCGTAGCTGTTATGTTGGAGCTAGCTCGAGGAATTTCCCATTGGGCTCATGGATTCAAGAATTCTGTTATATTTTTATTTAACACTGGGGAGGAGGAGGGCTTAAATGGTGCTCATAGCTTTATAACTCAGGTTTGGGGAATCGCAGTTGCATCCACCGACTGGGGGTTTGCATGATTTACTTATTTATTTATTTATGTCTTTTTCTCTCAGTTTTTTCGCTGAAAGAGGCCTTTTCTCTGATGGATAATATTTCATAAGCTTCTAGTGTGTTGTGAACTTATATTATCATACTTGTTCTTATTTTATTATAATAATTATTATTATTATAATGGAGGTTATTATTGTTTATCAACACCAATGTTTATCGACTAATTAAATCAGATCCTAATTTCCTCTTCAACTTACGTCACGAACATAATAATTAAAACTATACAGTTACACATACAAATAGAACTTTACTTCTATGTTAGTTATGAAGAAAGAGAACCTGTATCAAGTTTTCTAACTATTTTCAGAATAAACTACATATTTGTACAGTCTGTTTCTTAAAGGACTCATTCTTATGCTTTATTGTACTTTTTATCTTCTCAATTAATTTATTTTTCTACCACAAAGAATAAAAAAGTGCTTGCATGTTTGACAAAGAGTAGGGTAAGCTAATTTCCCTTGTGTGTCTTGATCAACATTCACGAGATTAAGAAATTCAGTTCTCTTGACTTTGCATCAGTTTGAATATATATTTCAAATTAACTAATATATCCAGGTGAAGCTGATTCTAAATGTAGCACATATACATATAATTAGATGTTCAGTTTGCTAACCCCCTTTAAAGTAAGTTAGGAATCAGTAAGTAAGAACGATTCTTAATTATTTTCTAGGACAGTTTCAGTTGTAAATAAAAAAGTTGGACTATTTCAAATTCGGCGTTGTTAGAGAAGATGTCGAACTTCACTTTAATTCAAAAGCCCTTAAAAATACATTTTACATTAAACTATTTCAAATTGAAGATATTACTCTCCATGGGAGAAAATTTTCTGGTTCTGCTAATGCTGCATGTACAAAATGGATTTTGTGTGTTTTATCCTCTTTTCTTCTGTATCAAACTGATTGAAGCCCCTCCCCCCACCCCGCCACCCTACACAAAAGTAAAAAAAAAACACTACCCCAGAGAGAGAGAGAGAGTAACTCTGCTGGCCCTGCTAAACACAAAAGTAATGATAGCTTGTTCTGGTACAGAAATCACTTTTATTTTTTTTAAAGAAAAGGAAGAGAAACCTGACAATTGTTTTATCATTGTGAATGGAATAACCTTCTTTTTATCAATGCAGCATCCGTGGAGCAGTAGCATTCGAATGGCTATTGATTTGGAGGCCATGGGTATTGGAGGGAGATCTGGCATATTTCAGGTTGGTGTAATGAATTATTGTCTTCTTCTTTTCTCCTCTCCCCCTCCCTCTCTCTCTCTCTCTAAGATCATGCAAATATGATTGCTTGTTGCCAATCTGAACTTTCTGGTTAATTGGCTCCATTTTGACATTTCTAATGATTGTAGTTCTTTTTGTGATGAAGTTATTACGTGTCTGAAATCAAGGGGACAATTCTATGGGATTAAATCACATATATGGTTTAAGAATTGAAAGTTTCTAATAAAACATTTGATCCTTTCGATAGTGGATGGATGATGGCTAAAACTGCAATTGATTAATTTGTTGAAATATTGCAACGTTTTTCTTGTCATTTATCTGGTGAAATATCATTGTCTTCTTGTCATATTGAACCTGGTTGGATAAATGGTATTGTCTCCAAACTATTATTATGCTTTACTGATCCTTTGGAACTGTTGAGCAGTGTGTGTGTGTGTGTGTGTTTTGGGTGGGGTGGGGTGGTTTGTTTCCTTTTTACTTTGCTTTTGAACTGATTTTCATTTTCATTTCCACAGGCTGGTCCTCATCCTTTGGCTATCGAAAGCTTTGCTATGGTAGCAAAGTATCCATCTGCCCAGATCATTGCCCAGGTTTGAAGTGCTTTATTTTTGTTTGGGGTCCAAAGAAATTTGACAGAGAGAGAGCAGTTTTCTTCCATTTTTTGAGGAAGCTTAAATAATTTTCATCATAATTATCCCTACATATGTAATTAAAGAGGTATGTAATAATTATGTAACCTAAAGTAAAGAGAGTAAATGATACAGAGACAAAGTTAGTCAACCTCCTTTCCTGATCCACTTCTCAAGCAAGCTCCTCGTTTTAGGTTCATTACCTTGATACTGTTTTAAGGGTGAAAAAACATCTTCACTTTAGTTGCGATTAAGGATTCTTGACCACGCAGTACAAGGATTATGGTTCTGGAACAAATACATAAAAAGATTTGAACAAGCAAATTATATCCTCAAAGAGATGAATACAGAATGTTATGGATGTGATTTACTCAAAGAATGTTTAGGCTAATTTTTTTTTTTGGTAGTAAAGATGTTTTTTAATGCTAGAGAATGATTTTCAATGATGGAATTGATAGAATTAAATGGCAATGAGATATACATAGAGCCCTAAAAAGTAGATTCAAGCAAATCAAAATTATCTCACAAATTTGTGATCGGTTGATTGGTGCCACTTACCAAGCAACTAGTGAAATGACCTTTAGGGGTTAATTTAAATCTCTAAGGAACTTTACACATATGAATTGGTTGATCCATTGTCAACTGTGAACTTGAGTTACGTTCAACTAGTGGATAAGAAATTGTTGACCCCTTGACGTGTAATAAGAACACAAGAAGACAATAGCTGACGGCTATGGTTAGAATGATAAATGGTTGGTCAATGATAAAGATTGGTCGATCCTTTAGTCAACGAGCAATATCGCAAGAGCCATATCAATCTTAGACTAATTAAAGAGATGTGTATGAATATAAGCTAGTCTTAGTTCTTTGTGTCTTTGACCTCCAAAGCCCGTGTGAGAGTATTCTCCAATATTCTAGCATAAGCATGACCTTAACACATCATTAGTAGTATGCACAATGCGTTGTTATCATCAAAAGCGAGGTAAAGGTTCTTTTGTGAAAAAGTGTTTCAAGAACTTACATTCTAGAAACCCTAACTACTACAAATATGGGACTTTTCTCTTTACCACTTTTTAAACTGAATTTGTATTTCTCAATCTGGGATCAGAACTTGCATTCTGAGTGACTTAAGTGTTGCAGGATCTTTTTTCTTCTGGAGCTATAAAATCTGCTACAGATTTTCAAGTATATAAAGAGGTGGCTGGTCTTTCCGGACTCGACTTTGCATATGCAGATAACACTGCTGTATATCACACGAAGGTATTGCTCATGTTCATCCGGATATCATATTTTTATTTTAGTCAAAGCACCGAATCTTTCAGCTGTTTATCTTTGCGATGGGTAGGTAGTGTGCCAAAGAACTCATGAGTTGTGAATGTTGGTTGTAACAATTTTTTCAGCATTATGCGTTGCTTGCATCATGGTTGGTGTAGCATTCAATATGATATAATGACGACGATACCTATTTTGGAGTTGCTAGATCAATAAACTCAAACATTGTCAAATGACTTAAGAAGTTCTGAGTAATATATCGTTCCTAATATTACAAGACAAATCGACCCATGGAGTCCTTGGACCATGTTAGAAGACAAATCGATCCTCGGCTCTTTTATTCCTTTTGTTAATATATACTGCTAAGGGTTTTGGAACATCGGCTTCCGAAACCAAGCTTACCCAGATGACTAGGTATGGTTTTGGCCGAGTCTCTGGACCACGTTTTTAAGTCATGTAGCAAATGGCAACTG
The DNA here is from genome assembly GCA_949130495.1 of Sambucus nigra. Classification (NCBI taxonomy): domain Eukaryota; kingdom Viridiplantae; phylum Streptophyta; class Magnoliopsida; order Dipsacales; family Adoxaceae; genus Sambucus; species Sambucus nigra. The sequence goes on along the minus strand of OX422213.1, from coordinate 362,998,433 downwards.
CCCCTTTAATATTTTTTGATATGGGTCTGACCGTATAAATTGAATGTAATGTAGGGGTAATATAAATTGAATTTAATGTAACATTTCTTTGACCCATTTGACATTGGAAAGCAGTTCCAAGGACTTGTTTCTGTATTGAAATTAGACAGATGTTCTTTAACTGGACATGATTTACTAACCAAATAAAATTGGATTAGTGTATAATAGCCAAGGCATTGTGACATCAGTTATATCTTTAAAATAAGTTTACTGATAACATTATTGATACTTTTTGCATGCAGAATGACAAATTAAAGCTTTTGAAACCGGGTTCCCTTCAGCATCTTGGAGAAAATATGTTGCCTTTTCTGCTTACGGTTTCTGCTTCTTCTCAACTTTCGAATGTCAAAGCTATGGAAACAGATGAAACAAGTGGCCATGACACTGCTATATATTTTGATATTTTGGTAAATTTACAATACTGAGACTATATATTGTTTTGGGAAAAATATGTTTCTTCTTGACCATGGAGTGTCACTGTGTGGTTGTGATGGGAATATCTATAGCGTTTGGATCAAAGTATGGGTCATGATTCTACTTTTCTAATAATGCCTCTGTAATGGAAATTTACAGGGCACATACATGATCTTATTCCGTCAAAGTTTTGCCAAAATGCTTTATAATTCGGTGATAATGCAGTCGCTTCTGATATGGGTCACATCACTGCTAATGGGCGGTTATACGGCTTCTTTGTCATTAGCCTTATCATGTTTGAGTATTCTGCTGATGTGGATATGTTCATCAACTTTTTCCCTTCTTGTTGCTTTCGTTCTACCACTCATATCTTCATCGCCAGTGCCCTTTGTTTCAAGCCCATGGCTGGCAATTGGTTTACTTGCTGCCCCTGCTCTTCTTGGGGCATTAACTGGTCAACATCTGGGTTATCTCATTCTCAAAAGATATTTGTCGAACATATTTTCCAAAAAAAAGGTTAACGTTACTCCTGTGCTTCAAGCTGACTGGGTCAAATTGGATGCCGAACGATGGCTCTATAAAGGTGGTTTAGTGCAATGGCTTGTTCTTCTGATGTTGGGAAATTATTATAGGATTGGCTCTTCCTATCTAGCTCTTGTTTGGCTTGTCTCACCTGCATTTGCATGTAAGTATATGTTTTGAAACGCAATCAAATTTGGACCTTCCTATATGCGTCAGACAAGAATAATGCTGACATGTCCAGCCTGCTTTTGAGGCAAATTTATTAGCTCTTGCTCATTTAAGAAACTGGTATTCATTATATTTATTACAGTCCTTGCCTTGCACTAATGTGTATTCTGGATTGTGTAGATGGGTTGCTTGAAGCGACTTTATCCCCAGCCCGGCTACCGAAGCCGCTTAAAACATTAACCTTGTTGCTGGGCTTATTTGTACCATTTTTAATTTCTGCGGGCATGTTTATTCGGTTGGCGGGAACAATAATCGGAATTGCTGTTCGGTTTGAAAGGTAAACTATCTGATGTTGTTGTTGATTTGTATAAGAGGGCAGTACTTAGGTTTCCTTTCTTTGTTTTTATATTCATTGTTCTCATTATTTTTTTTACGATTGTCCGTGGCAAGCTGTACCCCTGCAGAAGATTCTTTGGTTGGTTTCCCTTTTTCTTGTGTTTTCAGGAGTACCATGTGTTGTCGGGTCTTATTTGTAATAGTTATAGGGTGTGATATTGTAAAGACACAAATTTCCAATTGAGTCCATATATAGTTTTGGCTCAATTCAGGACAAAAACATTTATTCATAGGATTGTATTTAATTGTAATATTCTCAAGCCTATGAAAAGCTTGTTGAAGACGTAGCGGCAAAGAGTATAAAGCTTCATCATCATGCCGGTTTCGTGCCTCGTTTATACGTCATCAACCAAAGTTCCGTGCTCCCAAGGTACGAATGCAATTATATATATATAGGAGCTTGGAACTTGTTTATTGGGTGTTAGGTTTATCCAAAACTTTGGTTTTATTTTCAGAAAGATTTCTAATTAAAATTTTAAATAAGTTTATAAAGTTTTCTGGGCTAAAATTGAATTTTCCTTCTTTCTGGTTTTTCGTTCGATAGAGTCGTTCGAACGAGTTTGTCGTTCGAACGAAAATGTCGTTCGAACGAACTTGCCAACGACTTCCCATTATGGCATACTGGAACTTCGTTCGAAATGTCGTTCGAACGAGATTGTCGTTCTAACGAGATTTCTAACGATCTTCTAACGAGTTCATACTGGAACTTCGATAGAAGACTCGTTCGAACGAGATGTCGTTCGAACGAGTTTCCAGCGGGAACAGTTTTCTGGCATTTTTGAGCAGTTTTCACCCACTTCCCCACTTGATTCTTAACCAACTATTTTCAGACTTTAATAGGTGCGGGAATCACTTTTGTGAATTAATCTTTTTCATATCTTACTAACTCCTAGAGAGTGTTTAGAGAGTAAAAACATAAAGAGAAAAAGATCAAGTTTTGAGTGTTAATTTTCAAAGAGAAAATCATTTACCACTCTAGTTTCCACCCATAGTTTTATGTATCCAAGTTCATATATATACATCTTGCTTGGAGTTTGGCACCAGGTTTATCTCTACACTGAATTGAAGAGAGTGTTTGAGTTTGCTTCTAAATCCCACAAAGAAGAAGTTGTTTTATGTTGATTTACCCACTTGGAGAAAGGCTCCTAGTTCGGGTGACGGTGACCATATAAAGTCCGATCGGTGGATTTCGAGACCGCGGTGGAGCTCCAAGGTTATCCGCTAGGAAGAGGTATCTACAAGAAGAAGCGTCGAGGCTTGAGAGGGATCGAGTCGTATGTTGTAAACCCTTCTGTCTTGTATTTGTAAATCCGTATCTAGTGGATTTGTGGCTAGGGCCGTCCGAGGTTGTTTCCCGTCTTGGGTTTTTCCTCGTACATCGCGGCGTAGTGATTTATTGTTTCTATTTTATCTTTCGCACTCACCTAGAACGCATGCTTAGGTTAAAAAGATAAAATTGGTTTAATCACTATTTATATATTTTGGTGCTAAAATAAAAATTGGGAAATTGTTTATTTAATTCAAGTCTATTGACTAAAACTGGTTTTGGCCTAATTTGGAATCATTGATAAATATGACTTAGGCAAATTCTAGGACTCGGATTAATAAATTGGTTTAAGTGAAATTAATACTTGTGTGTGTTTATTTAATTTTCACTTGTGTTTAATTTTAATTTGTTTAAGAAAATTGAAATTTGGAATTTAGTATTTAAGTTGAACCATCACCTTTACCCTTCCGCATAATTTTACAAAGGTTTTATACAATCCGGGGATTCACATCGATTACAGTTATATTATATTTAAACTATGTAGGGTACTTATGTAATATAAATAGAAAGTGATGGGGAGAATGAAGGCATTCATTCATTCATTTCCTCTTGGTTGATTTCTCTCTTCTTCTTCTTCCTTTATTATGTAAATTGATTATCTCATAAATCTAGCATGGTATTAGAGTGTGGTATGTAAAGTTCTAAGGACAAGTAGTACAAACCCTAGTTTGTGTGTAGGGTTTGGAGATATATAAAGATGGGAGTTGTTTGCAAGGGTGTAGGGTTAATCACATTCACAGTTTTCTCGTCCTTGTTCTTCGCAATTGAGGTATATGCGTTAATCCGCCGTTTTTTTGTAGTTCGTGAATCAGATATGAATTGCTCCGCTCTTTTTTAGGGTTTGTATGTAGTTTTAAACTCTTACCATATAAGTTGTTATTTTGTGCTAGAGAGATAGTTCTTTACACACTTGTTCTGTTTTTGAGGAGTGTATAATCTAAAAAATCATTTTAATAGCATGTCTGGTTCAGAGGTGAGCTCTGGAGGAGTTGGGTCTTTATCAAGTCTTACACCAATAATGAGTGGTAACAATGATCATCATCCAGGCTTGTGTATCATCACTATTAGGCTAGATGAGACAAATTATATGCAGTGAGCTCAATCAACGTGTATGCATATCACAGTAGAAGAATGATTGACCACATTGATGGAACTGTCACGTATCTGGTAAAAAATGATCCTAAGTTCAAAGAATGGAATGCTGAAAATGCGTTAGTTATGACGTGGTTGTTATAGTCAATGCAACCACAGATTAGCAAAGGGTTCTTGTTTGTCAAAACGGCCAAAGAGTTATAGGATGCTGTTGATGAGACCTATTCATCCCTTGGCAATTTTGCTAAGCTGTATGAGTTTCAACAAGAGATTGCAAAATTTAAGCACGTTGATCTTTCTCTTGCTACCCATTACCATACTCTGCGTGGCAAGTGGGAAGAGGTTGACCACTACCAAGACAACATACCAGTTTGTGCAGCTGATGTTAAAGCATTTCGGCTATGGTAGAACGAAATCGAATCTATGAGTTCTTAAGTGGTCTGCACCCACAGTATGAGCATGCCAGGGTGCAAGTGTTGGGGAGATATTCTGTACCTACTTTTGTTAGGGAAGTTTTTTTCAACATCCAAACTGAGAAAGCATGAAGAAAGTCATTAATCCAAAGTCTGAGCCATTATTTGAGAGGTCTGCTCTCACCACCCAACAATGAAACTAACCCATCCCCCAAAGAGCGGGGAAGCAAGATGATAAGAGAAGGTTAAATTGTGACCATTCTGGGAGTACTTGTCATACGAAGGAAACCTGCTGGAATCTCCATGGTCGACCCCTTGCAGCTCAGTCAAATGCTAAGCCTCTGTCTGCCCCATTTTGTGGTCCATCTACGGCGCATACTACAGTTAATGAGCCAACACAACTAATCATGTCCCACAATAATTCACCGAGAAAGATATTTCATGTCTTTGACAGATGTTAGCTCAACTTGATTCTTATCACAGTTTTGCCTCTAATTTTGCTCACACAGTTACTTCTCATTCAACAAATCATGTATTCGCTTCATCTGACTTGCTTCCTTAGATCATTGATTCAGGATCTACTGATCACGTGACTGGCATGGTATTCAGTTTCTCCTCCTACAATGTGTGTTTTGGTAGGGATAAGATTAGAGTGGCTGATGGATCCTTCTCCTCCATTGCGGGGGAGGGTACAATTCCCTTCTCTTCTAATATTACCCTATCATCTATTCTTCATACTCCAAAGCTTACCAATAATCTTCTCTCTGTTATTGATATTACCAAAAGCTTGAATTGTAGTGTAACTTTTGTTCCGTCTCATTCTCTTTTAAGACTTGGACACGGGGAAGATGATCGAAAGTGGACGTGAAGACAATGGCATATATTTTCTAGACACGAGGCCATCTTCTTATGTTGCAAATCAAACTAGTGCTAGGGATAGTAGCAACAATAAAAATCTATTGATGCGATGGCATAATAGACTAGGACATTTATCTATTCTTGTTTTGAAATGTGTACTCGCTAAATTTGCATCTTTTGCACCTTTTGAGCTAAATTGTGAAGCATGTGTTATCGTAAAACAATATCGTGTTCCCTATCCTATTAGTATTATCGAAACTACAACTTGTGACACCCCGACTAATTAAATACCGGGTAGCTACTCCTTTATAAAATTAATTCAAAATGCCAACTTGGCTCAGTTAATAGCATCACTGTCGAAAACATTTTATTATTACTAACCATCTAGTATTTAAAAAGCAAGTTGCCAAATTTTAATTTAAGTCTGATTAACATGCAACAAAAGTAATGAAGAAATAAATAACACCATTCACCATGCTGAAGTAAAATGAATAACCATCACAAATAGAGTAAATAAAGTCTGGAGGAAACCCCTCACTACAATCCCAAAACTGAAATAAATAAACTGAACTGAAATAAAACATGCTAAAGTCTGAAAACTGAAATGTAAAAGATGCTCTAAGTAGAAATGGGCAACATGCCCTACAACTGATAGAGGGTAACTCTGGAATCCAAAAGATAGAAGCGTCTATATGCAAATCCCTGTAGCTTCCACAAGCAGCTACAGCTCGTCACCTGCATGAGTATCCTTTGCTTGGTGTCCCTGTGGCTGGGCACCTAAAAATGGTTTTACCAAGAAAAAAAAAGATTTGAAAAGCAAACGGGTCAGAGCCCGAATGTGGAGTTATATTTTAAAAACCTGCAAGTGTTTTAAAAACATTTAAAACATTAAATGCAAAGTACATGTTAGGACGTACACTCACATGATATTCTCACCTCTCGTCTAACTGTGCACTCCTAACGTAAGTACCCATCTATAACGACCCATACTACTAGCTAACTGACAACATAACTAGCTAGACTGCCAAAGGTTCTATTCATATTACTTGGTTCATTTATTATAACAATGCTCGTAATTAAATAGAGGTTTAACGTAAACTCAGTTACAAAATATGTCATTGATATAACTATCAGTTAACTCATTATATAACTCGAAACAATACCGTAATATTTTTACAACATTAACATGAGGATTCTAATAATATAATGTATATTATTCACATCATAAATATACGATACAAGCACCCCGCAATCGAAGCTATGGTGCACACATACTCTGCTATCCATCCCGGTACATCAAGTACATAAGGATCACATATTCCGAATCTCTCAGGAATAGTTCAGATAACACAAATCACAAATAGTGGAGGTGAACACAGTCACCATCACATGGGTCACGCACATACCTACGCTCCCATGATCATGCAGACTTATTAATATCACAATAAGTCCTTCTATGACCTATGTTCATCGAGGTAACCAATCTAAATCCGGGCAACACAAGGATAAGAAGGCCCTAAGCGAACGTAAACCTCCCGTGATAGCAAGTATGGTAGGTATGTCATACACATAAGATTTTATGCTAAGCATTCACACATCTTAGATATCTCAATATTAATAAAGTTATACTCTACATCATTATAACATTATTCCGAATCCATATATTTCAAGTATCCCGATAATATATAATTTAAATGGTCGACACGTCTCACGTCGTAATTCCTTAAACTTAAAACCTATCTCAAATAGACTATTAACTCTCCCATAATTCCCACATATGACATCTTTATACCTAAGGTCTTTGCTTTTGCCCCAAACCTTATTTCATCAACTTATTCAAATTTGTACTATTAACCCAAATATTATCTCACATGACAACTTTCATTTATCTAGAATAATTCCTCAAATTACATTCCAAATAAAGTCCCATCTCATAATCATGCCTACTGGTCTTCCTTAAAGTTAAGGGTATTCATAAAGTCTCTAATAATATTATCCAAGGGTTAACACCACTAAAATTCAATTAAGGGAAAACTTCATTTATTCTGGGAAGGTCGATCGATCGACCTTGACCTTCGATCGATCGATTTTGTCGATCGATCGACTGATGAATGTCGATCGATCGATTACACAGGTGTGGTTACGGACTGTTTCGATTTGCAGATTTGAAAACATCCCAAAACTTATTTTTAAAGCATGATTCTCTAATATAACGTTATAGTAATGTCATATAACCATCCTACAATATTACTAACGTCCATAAATCAATATTTCAACAACTAAAGGCTACATATGGATCAATCTTCATCAAAAACCTAGTTTTCTAATTTATCTCAAGAACATTCATAAACCTCATCTTAAATCCGTTTTTGGTATCACAAAAGTCAGTAATTCTCTTAATATGACCTTCCAGTAACATTCTACATGCAACCTATATCCCAAAAATTAAACTAATAACTCCAATCTTATGGGTTTTTCATTATCTTCCAAGAACACATAAAGTTTTTTGAATAATCTAACATGGAAGAAGCATTCTCCGAAATTTAAATGGAATAAATCACTTGCCTTGATTGTCTCTGGATTTGGTGTTGGATTTGTAAGCTCTTTCTGCAGATTTTCTGCAGAATTCCTCCTCTTTCCCTTCCTCTCTAAGCTTTCTTCTTCCAAAGGTGGCTATGGTGGCTAGGGTTTCCTTTGGGAGAGTTGGAAGACTAAATGATAACCTACGTAGCTTTCTAGGTTAATAAGGGTTGGTTATGGGCTTAGTGGGTCTTATCCACATCAGATTTAATTAACCAAATTTTCGTCACTTTTAATTCCTCAAAACGTGAAATTACCAAAATACCCTTTAAGTTGCCGGTATGGCCTAAAAATACCCCGGGACCCAAACTATACCCCCGGCTAGTGTTTTCTGACTATCTCGACCCTTCCGGACGCGATGGCGCACTCAAAACGACCATACGGATTATAGATTTTAAATTCACTTTTATTATCAAGATATTATACCGTGACGCGGCGGTCCCACGCGTCTCAACAAAATTTCTAAAATGCCGTATATAAATCCCACGACAAATTTTTTAATACCAAGTACATATATAATCATATATGCACATAATCAAATACCAATACGCATCTCATTAGTATTTATAACCCGGATTAATTTCCAATTAATACGCATTTAATTAATTAATCCCAAAAATAAATATAGCCAAAAGTACGGGGTATTACACAACTCCGTTACAACTTTTATCATTATGATGTGTGGGGTCCTGAACCAACTATTTCATTACTTGATTTTAGATACTTGTGTTGTGTTTGTTGATGACTTTAGTCATTATACTTGGCTTTATCTTATGAAAACTAAAAGTGAAGTTCATTCCATTTTTCAAACATTTCATAAGATGGTGTGTACTCAGTTTGGGTGTCTCCTTAAGATCCTTCGATCCGATAATGGAGGGAATTTATGTATGGTGGATTGTCCATCAAACATCATGTGTTGATACCCCACAACAAAATGGCGTAGCTGAAAGAAAACATCGTCATATTACGGAGGTGTGTCATTCCCTTCTCATTGGTATGGGGGTACCAAATCATATTGAGCTGATATAACGTTAATCGCGATGTATTTAATAAATCCCATGACCTCTCGGATTCTCGGCTATCAATCACCAGTCTCAATATTACACCATCAATCCCCTTTGTTCACTCCTCCTCCCAGTGTTATGTTCACATACATCATCGGAAGGACAAAATGGATCCAAAGGCTGTCTGATGTGTGTTTCTTGGGTATTCTTCCACTCAAAAGGGGTATCGGTGTTATAATCCTACTACTCGTCGGTTTGTCTCCATGAATGTCACATTCTTTGAGTCAGTTCCTTTGTTCTCGTTACTCCTCGGGATTCTCTATAGGGGGAGATTATAAGTATAGAGAACCCATGTCCCATTCCATTACCCGTTCCTATACAGGGGGAGTTTCCTAATCAAGGGGAGCCTATGCCAAATAAGGGGGAGCCTATGCCGATTACCACTGACGCTAATGATTTTCAACATGCAAAGGAGATACTTGTATATACTAGGAGAGAAAAACAATCCATTGTCTCACCCCATGACTAAGAAGTCTCCCTCGATCCAGGTAATCCCTCACTCGATCTTGATGTCCCTATTGCTCTTCGTAAGGGTATTCGTGATTGTACGAAACATCCTATATCTCAGTTTGTTTCCTATGATGCCTTATCTCCTACATATCATGCTTTCACTTCTTCTGTATCGTCTGTTTCTATTCCTTCTAATGTTTCAGATGCCCTTAGTCAGAACCGGTGGAATTAAGCCATGTTTGAGGAAAGGACCTTGAGAATAATAATACCTGGGATATTATTCCATTGCTCAAATGAAAGAAACTAACATACACAGTTAAGTTTTAGGCTGATGGAAAAATTAGAGATATAAAGCACCGTTAGTTACAAAAGGCTTCATTCAAATATATAGAGAGATTTGCTCCGATTGTCAAGATGAACTCCATACGAGTTCTTCTCTCCTTGGCAGCTAATATATCTTGGCCTTTGGATCAGTTGGATGTAAAAATTGCCTTTCTTCATTGTGATTTTGAGGAAGAAGTGTATATGGTGATGCCTTTTGGTTTCAAGCTTGCTAATGGACAGGATTTAGTATGTAAACTAAATAAGGCCTTGTATAGGCTTTAGAATTCTCCACATGTTTGGTTTGAGAGGTTCAGCACTGCTGTGAAGAGAGTAGCGTATACACAGAGTCACAGATCATACACTCATGAAGAGGCACCAAAACTGCACCACTGCCCTTATTGTATGTGTGGATGATATTGTTATCACCAAAGATGATTTGAAAAAGATACAAGTAATGAAGACATTCTTAGGAACAAAGTTTGAGGTTAAAGACATCGGATTATTGAGATACTTTCTTGGCATCTAAGTGTGCAAATCCAAGAAATGAGTGTTTATTTATCAAAGGAAGATATGTTAGCTGAAACGGATAAACTTGGAGCTAAGCCCGTTAATACCCTCATTGAGCATAACCATAGGCTCAATGATACGGATGGGGAACCATTAACTGATGTGGGAAGATTTTTCGCATTTGGCTGGGAGACTTACTTACCTTTCTCTTACGTGTCCGGACATTGCTTATGCTGTTAGTGTGATAAGCCAGTTTATTCATGCTTTAAGAACACCACATCTAGAAGCAACGCATCATGCACTCCGATACCTCAAGAGTTCCCCGGAAAGGGAATATTGTTTGGATAACATGGTCATTTACATGTTGAATCTTACACTGATGCTGATTGGGCAGGGTCTGCCATCAATAGACAATCCACTTCGGGATATTGCACTTTTGTTGGAGGTAATCTTGTTTCATGGCGAAGCAAAAAACAGTCCGTAGTTGCTAGATCTATTGCAGAAGTTGAGTTCAGATCCATGGCACATGGAGTGTGCGAGTTGATGTGGCTACGGACTATGTTAGATGAGTTGGATTATCCTGTTCATGAGCCAATGAATTTGTATTGTGACAATAAAATCGCCATTAGTATTTCCCACAATCCAGTTCAACATGATAGGACAAAGCACATTGAAGTTGATCGACATTTTATCTTGGAGAAGCTTCGTCTTGGATTGATTTGTATTTCATATGTCAACACGACTGATTAAGTGGTTGATGCCTTGACTAAGGGTGTGAGCAAAACTCGTTTGCAACAATTATTGGTAAAGCTGGGTATGATAGATATCTTTGCACAACTTCAGGGGGGGAGTGTTGTCGGGTCTTATTTGTAATAGTTATATGGTGTGTTATGTCAAGTTTGCGGTGATTATCAATTTTAGAATCGAAGTTTGAAAAGTTGCAAAGTTAACCTTGAAGTACATTTGGTATTGCAATCTAATTCACTATTATTGGTTTTCCATGTCATTTTCCTTTTGACCTCCTCCCACTCTCACTTCACCCTCGCCCTATATATATACAAACACACGTAAAACACACAGCTATATATACACACACAGTTATGTATACACACATACACATATGCTCACACACAGAGCCATATATACACAGACACATCTATATATACACATACACACACAAACTACTATACATAATTATATGCACACACACAGCTATGTAGACACACACACATCTATATATATGCTATCACAAACATACACATAAACTGCTATACACACACACACACACACATACACTCAGAGCTATATATACATTAACACACACACACACACAGACGGATATATATATATATATATATATATATATATATATAACATAAATATACACACGCAACTATATATCACTTTTTTGTCTGCAGTTTCGGTAAATATTGCGAAAAGAACTTCCATAGCTTAATATGCTCCCATGTTTTGAAATATATTGAACCAAATGAATAATCAATGGAAATAGAATAAAAGGAATGGACACGAGACATACATGGACACGATTGCAACTCATTCTTGTTTATATACTTCTAATCCCATATCCATCCCTAAAATGTTTCTAATCTCCATGAATTCAGATCTCCCTCCATCGACTTTATGTCTATTATTTTTTGTTTTTTGGACAAGCTTTATGTCTTTTATAATTAGAAGTTTATTGTAGAAAAATATATGAAGATAAGCTCATTCAAACTAGAGACCCACATTGGCATTATCGATTTGTCACGCTTCCTGGCCCTTTTCATGTCTATTTGTGTGTGTGCGTACCTTTATAAACATAAAGCTTGGTTGGGTTGAGAACTTAGGTTGAGAACTTGTATATATTTATCCGTCTGTGTGTGTATATATATAATTGTGTGTGTGTATATATAGCTGTGTTTGTATATATATATAGTTGTGTGTGTGTATATATATATAGTTGTGTGTGTGTATATATATATAGTTGTGTGTTTCAGGGGTGTGTATATATATAGTTGTGTGTTTGTGTGAAGTGAGAGAGGGAGAGGGATCCACGTGGAAAAACTAGTCAGCGTTCCGTCTGTTTGTTAGACGGAATGATAACAGTGGATTAGATTGCAATACTAATTGTACTTCGGGGTTAACTTTGTAAAATTGAAAAAACTCCAAACTTCAGAGTTAAATATACATTTTTCCAACATATTAAATAGAAAGTGATGGGGAGAATAAAGATATTCATTTATTCATTTCCTCTTGGCTGATTTCTCTCTTCTCTCTCTTCTTCTTCTTCTTCTCTCTTTTTCTCTTCTCTTCATCTTCCTTTATTATGTAAATTGATTATCTCATAAATTTAACACTATGTTCTGTCTTTCACTATGTTCAGTCTTTCCGAAGTCTAGGTTCAAAGACAATTCTTGAATTGTTTGAGGTTATTGGTGATGATTACCTATTATCTTTGTAATTTATAGCATGCTTACAATGATTTTCTGACATGAAGAATATGTTTTCATGATAGGTAATAAAATTTGAACCATTTCTTGATTTGCCCGTGTCATCCTTGCGCAGGGGCCATGTTAATCTTCTTCTAAAATTTCCATTCAACTTATAAATGCCTCTATAAATCATCCATGATTTTTAATCATGTATTAAGTTGTTTGTCCGAAAATTAAAACCTTAGGCCTTGTTTGATGCGCCTGATAAGAGGGCGAGATTAGACAGGGTATAAAATGGCTGGATTAGATACGATAAGAATGAGTTGGAAAAGGCTTATTCCAATTAAGAAGGATGGATGGGAAATAATAATCCAATCCTGTGCGCGGGATAGGATCAATGTTTTTCATTGCGCGTTAATGCAAATTCAATAGCGCGCTATTGTGTTGCGGCCAGAAAAAGCTGTATATCATATAGGGGTGGCAATTTTAGAAATGACATGAAAATACGACACGGAACGACACGAAATTGACACGATATGTCGTGTTCGTGTCGTGTTTGTGCCGGTTTCTTTTGACACTAAGTCGTGTTGTGTTCGTGTCAAAATTATGAGTCGTGTTCATCGTGTTATCTTGTCTTATCGTGTTAATCGTATTTTTATTCGGGTTATCGTGTTTATTTATGTTTAATTTAGCATGAAATTTTAAGAAATCGTGTTATTCGTGTCGTGTTATGTTGTTTTTATTTGGGTCGTGTTCGTGTCAACTAAAAAAAATACGAATTCGTGTCGTGTTCGAAAAACCCTTGTCGTATCGTGTCATGTCGGCCCGAAACACGACCCAAATACACAAATTGCTATCATGCTTTGATTTGCGGGACTCTTAAAAAGCGTGCACGATTTGATGACATAGCACACGATTTTTTTGCAATTGTGTGCTATTTTGCGCAGTCATTTTTTTTTCTCCTATCTATGTCGTTTTAGTTTAGTTGAAGGGAAATTGAAACCATGGTTTCTGACTTTGTACAAACCGACTCTGTGTAGATCTTCATTCTCTCTTTGTAATCCAAAGACCCAAACCCTAACTTTCCTTGTAATCTTTTCCGGACCATTACGAAGTTGCCGAAGGCTCCGAATTTACTGAACTTTTACAGAGATCTCACTGGAGCTACTACACTTTGAAAATGGAGTCGCCTGAGGTGTTTTTTAGTGATTTAGAGCCTTGATCTTTCTTGAGGGACCATTTACATTAACAAATACAATTTTGTTCTCGGATATTTCTACTAATTTTTTTTTTCAATTCAAAATGTCACTTGTTTAGATTAAGTAATGTTAAAATGTTTCATTTAATGTGTAGTTCAACATGATTTCAAAAATAATTTTTAGTCCCTATAGTGACATTAACTGGACACAATTAATGTCACTATTCGTGTAATAATGTCACTGCCATGAATTAAACATTATTATTGAAATTATGTTGGACTCAAAATTAAATAAAAATGTTCTCTGAGTTTTTTGTTAAATGCCCCTACTTATTTGATAATTTTATTTATGTGGTATTTTGTTTCTAATGATTGTTTGAACTTATATATTTATTTATATATATTTTTTATATTTGATTTTAATTATAAATTTGAAATGCACGAATTGCTTGCGCAATGCGTGACGGGACCGGTGACCAAACACGACGCCCTACGCGACCGTTAATTAAAACCTTGGATATGATCAATTTGTGTACAGTTTTCCAGAATTATCCTTATTGTTTATTAAATAATCTAAAATACTGCAAAATAGTTTTCTCACATATTTTACCAACATAACATACATATTTATGTTTGACAATACAATTACAAAATGTATGTCCTACAAACAGGGGTAAAAAAAACATAAATACATATTTATGTAAGAGAAGTGTAACACCCCGCCCGCCCGGGGGGAGCGAGCGGTGCGCAACTATCGATAAAACTATACTATTCCACAAATTACAAGGTATAGAGCATCTAAATCCCACAACAAAAAAAGAAACCTCTAATCTCAAATCTCTTAAAAAACAAATACAACCAAGCCTCTCGAATTAAAACAACTATCTAACTCGAAATAAAATGCTCTATACAACAATAATAAATACAAGTCTTCTCATCTCTTGTATTAAAATCTTCCCAAATAATCCACGCTCAAATCATCCCAATTGGTCCATAGCACTCAAATCCGTGCTCACCTGCCAACTAAGAAAAAGATGGGGAAGTACACAATACGACAGGAAAGATGCTCAACAATAATATGTTAGCGATGAACAAAGCGTAACAATACGAATACGAATATTCAAATCAAATGAAAATCTCAATAGCATTTTATCAGTAAATTTCTCCACAACACATTAATCAGAGTCACCAGGGCTCACCATACCCCACCATACTTTATCAAGTAGCCGGAAAAGGAATATTAGCGGGTACCCAACGTCAGTGCCATATTAAAATCTCATGACAACGTGCTCAAAACAACATGAACAGTTTCACATGAATCAAAATAATTCCAACAATTATTTTTCCAGATTTCAATGAATTTAACAATTAAAAATAATTAAACAAGAATTCAACGGAATAAAATACTCGCGAGATTCGGGAGCATATTGTGTAAAACCCCATACCTCAAACTACGATAAATCTGCCCAGAAACGCAGAATAAGTCATCATAAATCTGCTCCAAAGATCACCAAAAGCAGTCCTAAAACATTATCAAAAGTTCCTCCAAGAACAACCTCAAAACAGCTCCAAGAACACCTCTAAACACCTAAGGTTGTTTAAAGCATAAATTAAAGGGTACTGTTTTGAGTAAAAGAGAGGAAAAGAAAATACACAATCTGAGTATTTTTGTGCCAAAAGGTTGCTCCAAAACAATAGCCAATGAACCCTTTAAATAAGGTAAAAAAAAACATGAGAGTTTGAAACCAACTAAAATTCTTAACAGATTGCAGTGCACGAAATCTGGGGTGATCGATCGATCGACCCCCAGTCATCGATCGATCGATCGTGCCTAAAAACTGGCAGTTCGACCAAAAATTGTTAAAAGGATAAAAATTTATAAAATCAAAATAAAAATCCGTTTTAACTCCGATTTCGAAACCGTTTGAAATTCTCGCCTTTAAAAATAATAACCAACAAGTTTGAGCAATAAAAATAATTTTATCTCAAAATTTATTTTTCCTCTATATTTTGAAAAATACCCCAAAAATTACGCGGGTTGTTTCAAGAAGTAAAAAATAAGGTTGAAAATTCAACATAAACAACCATTCATATTTCACACAATAATAAAATCAGAATACCCAGAGTATCCAAAATATCCAAACATAAACAATTTAACTTCACGCCCCTAATAATTACCAACATCCAATCATCCAAATTTGTTTGGAAAATAAACAGTTATCGAAAGTACTCCATAGAAAAAACAAGTTTACAAATTAAAGCGTTATAAGAATTATATTTCTAGAAAACCGCCTCATGCAATTGGGAAACAAAGTCCATGCGATTTTCATTCTGACAATGAAAGAAATATATCCCTTGCATTTAGAGTGGTCGTAGTGCTAACTTCATCGAGGATTGTTCATTCCTATTTTATCTTCCCCAATCTTTTCATCGTGTACTTCAAAGTTTATGATAGAATTTTCAACAAGTGAGGTGAAAGCTGTTGCTATATCATACATGCCCATGCTCCAATTGCCGCTCCTGTTTTTTGTTCCCTTTTCTCCCAGTTGGATTGGGAACGCTTTAGGAAGCTTGCACAACAGGTTTGTTGGATCATGCCAACATTCACCTGCTCCTAATCATCTAATCTAAACTATCCACTACATTTGCGCCACAACACCAATAGCGCGATCCTTGCCAAACACATATCCAAACATATCATATAGTGAAATGGCTTGTTTCTCAGCCCCTTTGCATTACTAAACAAAGAGAGAAACAAAAATTAAAGATATGTAACTAGCCTTCCCACTGATCATCTTGATCAACCTCAGCACACTTAAGAGTTTCCTCGTTGCAAAAGCCACTGCGACCCAACATATTCACGACCCAACATATCCGTCACCAAATTAAATTGTTTCTTCAAAGCCTTAATATTAGACATTATCTGTGGGCTTGCTTTAATACCACAACCAGACATCTTTTCTCTAAATTTTTTCTCCACTTGTAATGTTGTGCCGTCTTAAAGCCATTGTCATGAATGTACGCACGCCTCACAAGATATTCTTTCTCAACCCCTGTCTATACACGTCGATCCTTAGCTTTTCTCTTCTTTTCTTGGGCAGGAATTCTACCTTCCATTCCCAACATAGCAAATATTTATTTTTTCTGAAATCGTATATTAGTTCCAAGAGAACACAAATATTAACCACATTACACATATAAAAATAAACAAATGTAATAAGTGAAAACAAGTATTATTTTCATGGTTGATGTAACATAGGGCTGTGTTTCGGCCGGATCGGATCGGATCGGAAAATGACCTTTCGGAAAAAATTCCAATTATTTCGGAAATAAAATATTTGTTCCAATTTCCTATCCATTTTTTTTTGGAAAATCAAAAAAGTTTCCGAATTCGGAAAAATCGGAAAAAAATTGGAAATTCAAAAAATATACTAAAAATTCAGAAATTTTGGAAATTCCAAAATTTCAAAAAAATTAATATAGGATTTTCGATTACTCGAAATTCTCATTTTAAAGAAATCGAAAAAAAGATTTAACCCAACGTGTAAATATGTAAGGATTTAACCATTTTTTTCATTTGTGTAGAGGATAGAGGGATATTCTCCTTTTATAGAGGACTTTTTTGGGCCTCTCTTCCTCTCCTAGCCGATGTGGGACACATGAGAATATTTAAAAAAAAATAGAAAAATTGGAAAATATTTCGAAAAAAAATCGGAAATAATTCGGGAAAATCGGATCGACATAGTTTCGGAAAAATCGGATTGGAAAAATCTGAAAATCGGAAATTCAGGATTATTTCCAATTTTCGATCCGATTTTTTTCGGAAAAATCAGAAATCGGAAACCTTATATACGTTCCAAAATCGGAAAATATCGGATCGGATATCGGAAAAATCGGAATGTTCGGAAAAAAAACACAGCCCTAATGTAACACATGAAAAGATAAACAACAGTCTCATAGTTAATATAACGTAAAATAACAAAATGGTCTCATCCAGCTCTCCATGCATTAAACACCACCCAGTCCATTCATCGGATGGTGGAGCCATTGATCAGCTGTTTTCACCTGGCTACCTGAACCAGCAGATGAAACATTACTCCCCTCAACCTGTTGTTATTCTTGTTGATCATGATTAGTGTCCTTTTCCTTGCATCTACCGACATTTCTGTTCATATGAGATTATGCAGACGATAGCATGTTGAAATTATTCCGCATTGTATTTTGATCGGATGAAATGGATTCCTAAGAACAGCCCTGTGGATCTTTAGAAGATTTAAACGCTTTCTATGACATTTCTAGCTTCGAAATGTTTATTATTAAAGCACTTTTCGGGGGTTGGATGGTGTTAATCTACCCTCCTATATATAGACAAATGGTTTCGTGTCGCTTCATACGGGGCAAGAAATCCTTTCACCATTTTTGTGCTCAGCACCAACAAAATAATAGTAACCTATTATAACGAACAATAACATTATTACAATATAATCGATATTATTATTGTGGATAAAAACATATTAACCGAAATGGCTCACCTGGAGAATCTATAAGTTCATTTCTCCTAGTAATCGCATCTTGCAAAACCCTTGAATCAGCAGCTGAACCTCCCCATCTTGGTAACACATACAAATTCTTATCACGTGCACATACTCCTAAGAGTGTGTGTGAAGCTTGATTTATCAGTTTTTCCTCAATCGAGGATTGAACTTCGCGTTAAGTTTGATGGGGTTTCCAGACCCCCTTGCTTGAAGGAGGGGGGCAGGGTTATTTCATAAGTGTATATTTGGTTATTTCATACATGTATTTGGTCTCCTTAATATTCCTAGTATACATACATCCTAATCTAGCTACAGATTTCGTGAAACTTTGAGGCGTGTAATTATTCTTTTTATGATTGTCATAGTTAGGGACATGTGCCATTTTCAATTCTGAAACGTAAACACCAAAATCTCTCATTTGGGATTACACTATAAATAATAACTAATGCTATTTACCAGAGTTTTTATTTGAAAATCAGGATTCCAAAACCAAACCAAACCAAACACGTGCATATTGATGTAGATAGGTTTTATTGTTTTGCTTTGTTAATTCTTAATATTAAATGTAATAAAAGGGGTAAGTCCTCGTTAGTAGATATTAGAATAAGTGAAGATGCTTTCCTAATTATAGTAGGATTACTACTAGTATATATAGGTGATGATGTAATAGAGATCTAATTATTCTTTGGCTTGTTAATATAATTTTCAGATTTGTGCTCAAGTATTTCTCTCGTCTTTGGATCCAATTGGTGGTGTTTGCATCACATAAGAGAGACGGATTTAAAAGTTAGAAACATAGACGAATCAAAAAGAAAAAAATACATCCCGGGGAGAAAAAGCTAGCATAAATGAAAAACTACTGATCATTCTAAGTCTCACAAACACATACTCATTTATATATGAAACAGATAAGAATTGAGAACCTCAAAGGCCACAATAACAAAAACGAATAGAGCATGAACAAGGAAGAGGAAGGGAACTTATGTATGCGAGAACGTGGCACACGCACGGGATCATGTTGGAAACTAGTAACATTTTTAAATTGTAAATTATTTTTAATCGTTGTAATAAAGGAATATTCCTTTAAAGAATGTTCCATAATTAGTTAGTTTATTTTTAGTAGATGGTAAGGGGATTAGAGGCACTGTTGTTAAAGGCGCACCTAGGCTCCAGGCTAACCAAGGCGCAACTGATGTGAATTTGGGTACGGAAGCGTAAAAGAAGTTATCTACACAACAATTAACTACACAACAACAACAACAACAACAACAACAACAACTAAACTAAAGAAATGAAATGAGTTCTCTCTCTTTATTCTCTATTCTCAATATTCAAAGTTAAGTACAAATGAGGGCAAAGGGGCCTATTTATAGGAAGAGTTAGCTTGCTAATCAAGCTAATACCCAAAAAGACTAAAAAAGACAACTAATGTCTAAAAATAACATATTAGTCCCAAACATACTTGGAAACTAATTAATCACTAAAAAGAGAAGAAAAATTACAATAAAATGCAAGAAAATATTAAAATAAACCCTAATTCTCATCATTCTCCCCTACTTGAGAGAGCTCGTCCCGTGCAAAAAAAATGTGTGCTAGGGCATCATCCGCGGGCTCCCTTACTTGAAAGGGAAGTCGTCCTTTGAAGCATCCTGCATAACGACTCGCAAAATATCCTCGAAGAGGAACCACAAATTTATGCCACTGTCGATGAATAGGAGTGTGGCCTCTAATCCGTCCAACGAAAGAGCAAACACAAGATTCGACGCGGAGAGGGCCATTGATGCCAAATTTCATCCAAATTGCTCGTGATGAGCGTCCGTAACATCAAATCATGTAAATGCGTCATGGAGCGCTCCTCATAAGTAACCCCAAATAGGTCCACAAATCCCGCATTAATCGTGATCACCCCACGCAACATATACTCTTCAAAAGAAACAATCACCAAACCACCATCACAGAACTCATCATCGTGACCAAAAATGGGAAAAAAAATCCATCAAATCAAATATTTCCACCTCGCGATAGTGAGTGCGAGTCTCCCAACCGCCTTCATAAAATAAATCGAAAAAATCACGTAGAAAGTTCCCCTCATCTTTTACCCCAAAGATAGGAATGAAGTCCACAATCTCAAATGTCCCCAAATCCCTATATCGAGTACGGGTGAGCCATCCATCCTCCTCGGATATGGAAAAAAAGTCTCAAGGAAGGAACTCGGGGTCACTAACAAGCGTCGTCTGGGTCTCAAAACCCTCGGAGACATCCTCGTGAAGCATATCCGAATAGATAGTATCATCGGTGTGCGCGGTGGACAAGTACTCGAAATATGGGACCAAATATCTTGCTTGTGCACGTACCCATTGTTCACATGCCATCTCTGTCTCAAGATACTGGGCTCAACACCTATTTAGGTGTTGACAGTACATCTCATACTCCGCGATGGAATAAGCACTATATGCTAATGTGTGAAGCTTTTGAGATAAATATAAATCCGTCTCGGTCCAAGAATCTTGAAAACTTTGGAGCTTCTTGATGATGACACAACTTACCTATCGGCACACGCATTCATATTGAGGGCGTATTTGGTACCATCCCACGATAATTTGGAAGAAAGGTATTCTTCGGGTGGGGAAGGGATGAAATCGTAGGGCCTTGATAAATTTGGGGCAGATTTGTAATGTCTAGAAAATGCTGGGGCTGAATTGTAATTTTCAGAAATTGGTAGGGAATTAGCGTGTTGAAAAGGTTCGGGTGGTGGGAAAATTTGATTGGGGTTTTAATGTGGTGGGAGATTGCCGGGTTGAATAGGAATGTCTATTAGGATTAGGGTTTGTGGGAAGATGAGTTTTGGGTAAGTTTGGATGAATCTTTGATTGATCGGAAGTGGAGGGCATCGGTTCTTGATCTCTAGCAATAATTGCTTGAAATTCGGATGACTCTTGAGCTGATCGGGGGTCGATTTTGATTCGATCCCTTACGGTTGGGTCGTCGGGCTGTAAGAGGGGTGCGTTCGGCCGTAGCCCTGCTTGAATATGGGTGCCGACTGCGTTGGTAGGAGGTCTGGTAAGCGTCGCAGTGGCGATCTCCTGATTCTGCCGGCAGACAGGTTGTCTGTGGCCGTCGGCCCTTAGAACAGGACCAAACCTGTTAACCCTGGCCTCCGTCAACATCTCCTGCATTTCAGTAGGTCTCTCGATCAATGCAATAGGCTTGGACTGTGCCGCCGAGAATTTGCCACCCTGGTTGGCCGGAAACTTAGAGTATTGGGCTGCCACAGCAGTTGGTTTCTTCTTGTTTTTGAGGTTGCAAGTTCGGATTTTGTAGGGAGGCCGCTAATTATTCGGATGAACCCACCTTGAATCCCAATCTTTGGTAAACATATTTGATTCCAGAAACAAACCGAGCTCTGATACCAATTTGATGTGAATTTGGGTGCGGAGGTGTAAAAGAAGAAGTTATCTACAAAACAATTAACTACACAACAACAACAACAACTACTAAACTAAAGAAATGAAATGGGTTTCTTTCTCTCTCTATTCTCTATTCACAATATTCAAAGTTAAGTACAAATGAGGGCCAAGGGGCCTATTTATAGGAAGAGTTAGCTTGCTAATCAAGCTAATACCCAAAAAGACTAAAAAATGCAACTAATATCTAAAAATGACATATTAGTCCCAAACATACTCGGAAACTAATTAAGCTCTAAAAAGAAAGGAAAAATTACAATAAAATGCAAAAAAATATTAAAATAAACCCTAATTCTCATTGGCAACATTGGCACCTCGTCTCATCTCAAGCAAGGCCCCTTCAGTAAGCACGTGCCTTGTGCACCTAGGCTCCAACCCCCAAGGTGCAGCTTGAACACATCAGGTTAAATTTTTTCTGGAAAATACCCCCATTACAAGAATAGACGAATTGATATGTTACCTTACATTTTCTAATGAAATATGGAGAATTGGATCATTCCCCACCCCAATACTAACCAAAGTCAAGCTTAATAACTCCTTAAGTCCCATTAACACTCTCTTTCTCCC
Organism: Sambucus nigra; assembly: GCA_949130495.1. NCBI lineage: Eukaryota > Viridiplantae > Streptophyta > Magnoliopsida > Dipsacales > Adoxaceae > Sambucus > Sambucus nigra. The sequence continues at coordinate 362,976,083 of OX422213.1, read as the reverse complement.
ACTAGTCACGCAAAAGAAACCAAAGAAACTTCAATGTTGCATCTCAAGACCGAGAGGAAGAGAGAAAGCCTAGCCTGTCCCGTTCCCAGCCCAAGCCTTGCTCGTTGGAACTCCTTCAAGGTCGTCATCATCCCTGGAACTGTTCCAGTTTCTTTTCAGATATTGTCGAGATTTCTCTGTTTCTGTTTCTCGTCTTTCTCTGTTTGGATTTCCCTCGGCATTTTATTAGTTTTTTTTAGTTATGACTCGTGTTTCAAAAGGGTTTAGGTTTTCCCTGATCCTTTTCTATTTTTTGATTGTTTGAAACCTATTTTTTAGTTTTTCAGAGTCAAGATTTATTTTTTGCAATTTTTTAACAGTTGGCTCTTGTGGAAAGTGTCAATTTTTTTTTGCAAAAGAGGTATAAGTTGTTTGAAATACCATTTGGACGGAACCCACACCGGGTTGTTAGTGTGTAAACAAGTGCCTAGTGAAAAATGAGGAGGTTTAAGTATTATCTGGAATGATATAATGGCTTTATTTGGAATAATGTAGTATTTTGTTTGGAATGATGTAGTATAAGCAGCTATATTATTTTATATTATATGAAAAAGATTCTCTCCGAGCAACTTGGTGTTGCTGAAGGAACTAAAGACGTCACTTGGGGAGTCCTAGTGGTGTCTCTCTTATACTTGGAATGGTTAGGAATTTCGTAACTTTTACTTATCCTCCGGTCTCCAATCCAATACCCTTTTACCTGCTAAATGATGCACTTAGTGATTGCTCAGAGCATTCTATATTTCTTTGAGTAAGCATCCCCCTAGTTCTTCGATGGGGCGTTACTCAAAGTAACCTGTACTACAATAATATCGACCTAATACATAACCGACACAGTAACATATGAAACCACTAATCTAGTGGTTCCATGATTTACTTGTTACTTAAAATTTTTATTTTGTTTTAATAATTCATAATTTATGATATCTGTAAATAGTTGCACTTTCTTAATGACTATAAAATTATGTGCATGTTTCAACTGCTTTTCACCAGTCTTGCCCTTCTATTATATAATTTTTTCTTGGGTAGAATTTACATTATTAGTCCTACGCAAACCTCGGTGGGGTGGGGTGGGGGGTGGAGGGGGGGTTCTATATAGGGGTTAGAGTGGTTCTCACCTTAAATGTACTTTCTTTCATGTAATAACCTTTCAACCGTGTCATGCTCTATGCATTCAATCAATAATTTGTGACTCTTGTGAATCTAGAAAGTTGAAGGGACAATTTAATTGTCAATGAGAAAGAATATTAAGCAACTGAGAAGTCATATGTTTAGAAGATAAGCGTGCCTGAAATTTGTGGTTAAGGAAGGATAAATTAAAACTGAACGCATTAAAAGTAGCACAAACAGGAGATAAATTGATTGAAAATTGTCTGCAGATAGTTGGAGCAAACTACACCGGTTAGGAAGAGTGACGGGGTTAAATATTTGAAATACAAGGGAAGGGGATTAACAAAATTAAAGTTAAAGATATGATAGCTTGCTCTGTAATAGGAGATGTGATCATAAACGGAACAAAATGGCAAAATATGAATTGCCCTACCAAAAGTAATTGGGACAGTTTTGCTGATTTGAGTAGGTAAGTATGTCATGTGAAAATCTCACTTTTAATGTTAAAAACATGACTTTCAATTATTATGCTTAGATTCATATCAAAAAAAGAAAATAAAAATAAAAATTTGTAGCACTTTTCTACTGTGTGCTTTATGATCCTTATGAACAGCCTGGACTATTCTATACGCCCAACAGATCTGTAGTTTATACCCATTTTCCTCATGATTAAGTACTACACTCTCTTACTCCAAAAATTGAAGGAGATTTATTTCTGGAGCAAACTACACCGGTTAGAAAGAGTGACTGGGTTAAATATTTGAAATACAAGTGAAGGGGATGAACAAAATTAACGGTAAATATATGATAGCTTGCTCTGCAATAGAAGACGTGATCATAAACAGATCAAAATGGCAAAATATGAATTACCCTACCAAAACTAATTGGCACAGTTTTGCTGACTTTAATAGGTAAGTATGTCGTGCGAAAATCTCACTTTTAATGTTAAAAACATAATGACTTTCAATTATTATGCTTAGATTCAAATCGAAAAAAGAAAAGAAAAATTTGTAGCATTTTTCTCCTTCGTGCTTTATGATCCTTATGAACAGCCTTGACCATTCTATACACCCAACAGGTCTGTAGTTTATACCCATTTTCCTCATGATTAAGTACTACACTCTCTTAATCCAAAAATTGAAAGAAATTTATTTTTGGACCATGCTAGTATGTTGACATTAAGAGAATGGCTTTTAACGTTCCCTTCTATCTGTCTGCAGGAATCCTGGCAGCGGTCCCGAATGGCTGGCTAGTGCAATACTTGGTGTATATATTGCAGCTGTCATATGTCTGACATTAGTGTATCTCCTATCATATGTCCATATATCAGGTTTTTATGCTGCAATTAATTAAATGGTTGAACCTGATAGTGACATCTGTTAACGAAAATGTATATATATGACTATTTAGTGAGGGTGTCAATGGGTACCATGACACTATCATAAGTAATGGGTGACTTATCAGGTTCTGGTCTAGAATAAAGGATGGTCAACAATGGATGGCATTCATGGGATGGAAATTCTTTTCTGGGTCTAGATGCGTATCATTCTTTGACAAAGCTAGTTCCCTAGGGATTGTATGAAAACACCACCAATTGTCATTTTCACATTTGTTATAGACTTTGCACCAATTTAAAAACACAAGTGTTGTGTTAAACAGTTTATCAATTTGAATAATGCTATGAGTTCCAAAAAAATGCCTCCAAAACCTCCCCAAAAGTGCATTAAGTGCTTGTATCAATGTACAAACACTTAATGCACTTTGGGGGATGTTTTGGAGGATTTTTTTGGGGATGTAGCATTACTCTTATCAATTTTAGTCTTGACCTAAGCATACATTTAGGTCAGTATAAGCAAGAATAAAATAAACAACAAACCACAACACGACGATGTATGAGGAAAACGCAATGGGAAAACCCTCGGACAGTCCAGCCACGCAAATTCACTATGTACGGAATTGCAAAGGACATGACAGTAGACTTACACAACGATCTTGACGCCCTCGCAAGCCTTGACGCTCTTTGTTTTTTAACTTTTACCACGACACGCAGTATCCACCCGCGAACTATCCACAACGTGTGAGTCCACACACGCCTCGGTATCCACCGAACATCCTCAACAACCGTCTACGAGTTCGAACACGGAGTCCACCGCTTCTTCATCGCAATACCACAACACGGAGTCCACCGTGTGTAAACAGCAAACAGTGTACGAATTCCACCGCACGAAACAATCTTCAATAATATGAAGAGAATAAACCTTCTTGGTGCCCCCAAACTAGATCTCAAAGTATATAATAGATGAAACTTGGATCTAAAAGATATTGAGTAGAAACTAGGGTTTGAAAAACTTGATCATAAATGATCACATAAACTTGGAGAGCTTTTTGGAAGAGTTTTGTGACTCAGAAGGCATGAAAAAACTTCCATTACAACTGCTACTCCACAACCCTATTTATACTAAGTTTTCTGAATACGAGACGAGGATGAAAAAACTGAAGAAAACCTAATTTTTGAAAAACGCGCCACCTCGTTTGAACGAAGTCAGAAGGCTTGTTCGAACGAAGTGCCTATTCTCGTTTGAACCA